>JAEIFJ010001477.1:0-565000 GCA_018903435.1 Leucophenga varia | reverse complement strand
TTGGATTACGATGTAAAGTAAGTATTCAAATTTTGAATGTTTTTATTAAAAAATAAGAACGATGCAATTGTCTATGTACAAAAATTGTGTTTTATATTATATTGAATATGCATATAAAAACTAACCTCGGTTCAATTTCAAAGACTTTTTATGCAGACTTGGACCGAACAAATGGGCTTCCCAGTAGTACAAGTCACTAAAGACGGTAATAGTTATAAACTTACGCAGAAACGTTTCCTCTCCAATCCAGACGATTATGATGAAAAACATGAAGACTCGCAGTTCAAGTACGTATTTCGATAAATTATAATTTTTTTTTTTTGTAAAATTATAATTTTTGTAAACTTTTCAATAGCTATCGTTGGACCATACCAATCACGTATACTACAAGCGCGGACAATGATGTGAAGAGTGTGCTTTTCAATCACAACGATAACGAGATCACAGTACGTCTAAATAGCGAAGTAGACTGGATTAAATTTAATAAGGATCAAGTTGGTTATTATCGTGTTAACTATCCAACGGAAATATGGAACGCATTGAGCACTGCATTGAACACAGCTCGCGGTGATTTCAGCGTATCCGATCGTGCTCATTTGATTAACGATGTTTTCTCGCTGGCAAGTGCCAATCAGCTTGACTTTTGCATTGCATTAGACCTAAGCACTTATTTGGAAAATGAGTTGGACTATGTGCCATGGAGTGTTGGCAGTGGTCAGTTGAGATCTTTGCGCAATTATTTGTACTATACTCAGCATTATACTGAATTTGCAAACTATGCACGCAAATTGCTATCGAAAGTAGTTGACTCTGTAGGCTTTGAAGCAAACCAAGATCATTTGCACAAGTGAGTTCAACTTGACAGTTGAGACAAAATCATAGACAAACAATATTTATAATTCTTGAATTTTATTCATAGCCTTCTACGTAACACTGTACTGAGCATCGCCTGTAGCGTAGATCTCGCTGCACCTTTGCAGGAAACGGCAACACGTTTTAACGCTTGGCTTGCAAATCCCACAGCACGTCCCAATCCTAATATACGTGATGTTGTCTATTATTACGGTATGCAACAAGTTGGTACCGAGGCTATCTGGGATAAGGTGTGGACATTGTATTTAGGCGAACAAGATGCACAGGAGAAAATAAAACTTATGCGTTCATTAGCAGCTATACGTGTGCCTTGGATTCTGCAACGGTAAATTATTAGAAAAAGTAAAAAAGAAAAATTCATTAAACTTATTTTCTTTTTATAGCTACATTAATTTGGCTTGGGATGAGAAAAATGTACGTGGCCAGGATTATTTCACTGCATTAACTTATATTTCGCAAAATCCAATTGGTCAGAGCTTGGTCTGGGATTATGTACGTGAAAACTGGCCGCGTATGGTAGAACGATTTGGTATAAATGAGCGTAATCTTGGACGTATGATACCAAGTATTACAATTCGATTCGCAACAAAAACAAAATTAAACGAGATGGAGGTGTTCTTTGCAAAATATCCGGAAGCTGGCGCTGGCACAGCTGCGCGTAAACAGGCGCTAGAGACTGTGAAAAATAATATTAAATGGCTGGAGCAGAACCAAAAAGAAGTTGGCGAATGGTTGACCAAACACAACGGTAACGCAGCCGCCACAAATAGTATTAAGTAAAAAAATGTATCTGCAACAATTTGTTGCAGCAAATGCATGCATTTTCACCTTTTGTTGAATATTTAAAGTCCTTTTGTATAATAAATGAATTTTGTAAATTTGAAAAGAAAAACTTTATCTATATACGAAAATTTTTAATATAAATCAACTGGACTGTCAGCTTATTTTCTGTTTACTCTTTAGAGTTTTTGTGTAGAGAATAGTCAGCCTTATTATTATCGCACCTATGCACTTTTTTATCGCACATATTCACTTTTTTATTGCACCTATTCACTTTTTTATCGCACATATGACTTTTTTTTATCAAACCTATGCACTTTTTATCGCACCTGTTCACTTTTTCTTTATTGCACCTATGCACTTTTTTTATCGCACCTATGCACTTATTTATCGCATCTATGCACTTTTTTCTCGCACCTATGCAATTTTTTATAGCACCTATGCACTTTTTATCGCACCTATACACTTTTTTATCAAACCTATGCACTTTTTTATCGGACATATGCACTTTTGTCGCACCTATTTTTTTACCGCACTTAAGCGCTTTTTTATCTCACCTATGCACTTTTTTTATCGAACCTAAAAAATTTAACCCAAAAAGCGCTATCATTTCTTACCTTTTGCCAACCAACGTCATCACTTAATGGGGTCCCAAGAGAATTTAGTTTTGGTGTCACATCATTCCACTTAGTTTTAAAATTGGCTGGAACCATTCCCCTAGTGAAACCCTTTGCCAAGTCAGAATTTTTTTCCATTTCGGACACCAGAGTTTCAAATGGTCGACAATTGAGTTTTTTCAATTTTCGCTCCATGTTTAAAAGTTCGAGTCGTCACAACTCGTCAAGAAATCTTGCATCGTGTGACTTGCCCCTTAGTATTTTAAGATAAAATCCAATACAAATGCACACGACGATCTATCCACGTCAAATGATGTGTGACAGGTATATCAGCTTCAGTCCAACTGAAGTTAACTTTTTTTTCTTGTTTTTTATTTCAATATCTAGATTCTATATGTAGTGAACGCTATATGGCGCCAGCAAAATCAAATTAGGCCTGCTATGCAAATTCACGGCTAAGCACGCGTGCACAAAAACTGCGTGACAAGAAATATATGCTTATACATGGCACACTGGATGATAAAGGACAAATTGCAAGTAATCATTATATTAAGTATGAACACTTTCGAGACTTTTGTTGTGACAAGAACCATGAAAGAAAAAGCTTGAAGAGGCCCATTAAGTCACATGCTAAGAGGCAAGTCGTACAATGCAAGATTTTCATGCAATATTTCAAAGATTGTTTCAGAACCTCGTGTGAATACCAAAAAATATCTAACTTGAAAATATGTGACACCATTATATTATTTTCTTATTCTGATATCACAAGTAGTCTGTACAAATTTTTTTTTTTAAATATTTCAACTAAATTTTGACTGTTGCACGACACACAAGCAATGTAATATTGCCTGAAAATCTTGTATCGTGTAACTTGCACCTTAATATTCACAAAAACATCTCACCGAAAACGAGCAACCTATCTTAAAAAGAATTCGTATACCTACAAAAAGCTTTTTAGTCTAAACAAATCATTATAAGTTCTCGGTGGTCGAACTTTAGCCTGATATTTAAATAAAGTACATAATACATAATTAAAATTCTCGTTGTATTGAACATACTATATATATTTTAATTTTTCGTTTTTTGACTAGCTATGCATTTTTTTTTTTTTAGATAAATCACTATTAAAAAATGATCTCAAATAAGTAAGTTCTATTCGTACTTACAACAACAACTAAATTTAAAGAAACTAAAAACTAAAATACATTTTAACTTACGTACCTATATCTTCTTACTTTGTGCACAGAGTTGGAAACGAAGAAATGTAAAAGTATCAAATGCATTTCGTTCTGTTCATTATTAAAAGTTTTGCCTAATTCAGTTTCTGCACCTGATGCTTGCTACTTTATTGGTACATGCATTTTATGCATTATACTATACATATATGCCTATCACAGTTTGTTCACCTGGGGACAAATTCATCTTCATGTATCTGACTAAAATGCGCCGGGCATATTATTTGTATTTGTTAAGCAATTGCCAACAGTGCTTGGCAAAGCAATTTGTCGCTGCGGCTTTTGTTGCGGCGCACGCCAAAGAAATTTATCTTTAAGATTCCGGAAAGTGTTACTGGAATTTCGCTTTGGTGTTTGGTGATGCACCGATGGCACGGTTGAATCAGTAGATTGAACTGTTGCGGTTTGCTTTAACTCAATTCGTGGACTAGATTTAGCAAGTTTAGCATCGTCTGGATCCTGTTGCCGTTTTATGCGCGAAAGTTTAAGTCGTGTACGCGTTGGTTGATTATGATTAAGCTCGGCTATGGAGCTAAGCGTTTGACTATTGCAACTACTGTCCATTTGACTTGTATCCGAATATGGTTCCTCGAGCAGTTCCTGTGAATGTAAAGAAATAACTTCAGCACGTCTTGAGCGACGACAATTTGGAATGTTGTAAGGCATTGGAGCATCAATATCGACTTCTAGCAATGAATTGGCATCACCTACAGAGGATAGTTGCGATATTTGCGTTTGTAGCATGCGATGTGGAGGAACACTCTCGCCAGTAACAATATTTGAACGCGCTGTTGTGTTATTTGGCGCAAAGATATCATGTTTGCTAACTGATGTCATAAGCGTCGACTGTGAGCCAATGGAAACACAACGATTCCGATCTGAACAACGTCGACTACCGCTGCTACTGTATAAACTTCCACCCATGTTGCCGCCTGGATTGTTGACGCCACTCACACCGACACCGACACCCACACTATTCACCGTTGTCGTTGTTGTTGTTGTACGTATGCTATCCTGTAGAGAAAGATGTTGATGTCTTGGATCACGAGACTGAAATTGCACTGAAATACGATTGTTGTTATTCACCGTAGTATTCAGACGCAATGAACCATTCTGCCGTAATAGAGCACTATAATTGTGGGGCTGTCCGTTACTCTTCAATTGGTATTTGCCATTCAAGCCAAAATGACGTGCAAGTGTCACCTAAATAGAATGCATTGAAAAAACCAAAAACAGTTTAATATTTAATTTTATTTAAGCAACGATAGCAGCACTCACCTTAAATGCTTCACGGAATTTGTGACTCATAATATTGTAGAGCAACGGGTTGATGCATGTTGACAGAAAATAAAGTACACCCGAAGTATAGTTGAGCACGTTGTAGATATCACTGAATACTTGCGACTTAATGTCAGCGGTGGAACCGTAAACAGCCATCAAACGTTGCGCATGAAAGGGCGCCCAACACAGAAAGAAAGCCACTGCTACTGCAACTGTAAGAGACGTAGAAGTGAATTAATTTCCAAATTTATCGTAAAATTAAATTAGGCATTTACTCAACATGCGTATGACACGACTCTGTGCACTAATACTACGATTTACATCATACGAACGTCTCGGTAACGACTGCAGTAGACGGCTACGTTTCAATTTAACTCCAATTAGCACGTATAGCACACAAATGGCGGTCATGGGGCCACCGAAGAAGATAAAACCGGAAACAGCAAACACGTGCGCTGAAAAATCGTCGTGCATCTGTGTATGAAGAAATTAAATTCGATTTATCAAAAGAATTGATAATCGTTTACGAAATACGAAACACACACCGTACACATTGAGCCAGCCTGGTGTGGCCTCACGGAGAATTGCATTGCTTGCGGTAATGCCAGCAAAAATGCAGTCAGCCAAATGGCAAAGATAAATTTTATGGCACGCGACAATTTCGACATGGTGTGTTGTCTGCAAATGTAGAAAACGTTAAAAAAAAATGTTATAAATATTTTTTCACTAACATGAACTGCATTCCTTTATTGTGCTGTAAAGCAAAACAAAAATATTAATGAAGTTGGATTCCAGAATAAATTGTATACTGGGCAAACAAGTGAGAATAAGGTTAAATAAAAGATTTAATCTAGTAAAATGAATAACACACGTCCAGATTGCGTTACTTTCCTTGAAGCAATATTATAAAAATTTTGGCTAAATTGAACAATTAAAATCTAAAATGGTTAGCGTTATCCGCCAATTCATTCGTTAATTTTTTGCCATTAAGATGAACATTTCATAGTTCCTCTCCATAAAAGTCCTTGTCCCTTGTCCTAGTTTCATCCCAATAAAAGCGTTAGACTATAAGGTGAATGCATTAAAAACACCCATCTGAGTTGTCTAGAATTACTCTGATGGAAGAAAATTCCCTTCATACTCCAAACATAAAGTAAAACCTTTTTGACCGTCAATCTTAACTTGGCCACGGTATGGTGCGCTTGAACGTGCTTCGACCATGATCTTTTTCACTTAACATTGTGTTATGTTATTCACTTTTCGTCATCTGTCACCATCCGCTTCAAAAATAAATCGATTATGTAGCGAGTAACGATTTGGTTTAAAAATATCGGTGAATATACCTAGTAACATTTACATTTCGCCTGCTTAGTCCAAAACTCTAAGAAGTTTTTATAGCTACGTATTTTCATCATTTTAATTAGTGTTAGCAGAAAATATTACTTTCGGTGATTTTTTCACAGTGATTTAAACATCGAAATGTCGCACTGGGACTAAAAGTAGTGATTTATGACTTTCTTGTTCCTCAGTGATCATATTCAGTTATCGGCGATTTTGTGTATCACTCTTTGCGAACATCGAACCTTTTCAGTAATCGCTGATTGTCTTTTCGCAAACTGTGATTTATTCACTGTTTGCAGTCACTGAGATTTTTAAGTCGAAGTCGCTAATTACACTGCCACTCAAAAAACAATCTTTTTGCCAGCATTAATTCCAATGTCGCTTCAAGTTTTCCGATCCGCAGGTACAAGCAAAGCCATCTATTGAAAAAATATCCGCAATAACTTATTGCTATTTTGTTATTTAAAATCCCCGTTTTTTTAAATGTATGAAAAAAATTGAACAATAACAATTTATTCTGCAATCTGTAATCGCTTCATGTGTGTTTTTTTTTAAGTCTTATTTATAACTCACCGAAATGGATGACATATCGCAATGTAACGCTCCACGGTAAAAGCGGTTATTGTCAACACCGTCGCATTTGCTGCGGTCTCACAGATTACACTCTCCATGACACAGATTGTCTCTGAGAAGGGATATGAGTCGGGTTGCCAAAAATTGTATAAGTCTTGTGGCATACCTAAAAATTGTGTGGCAATTATAGAAGGAAAAAAAAAGAAGAAAAAAAAAAAAGAGAGAATATATAAAATAAAATAAAAAAAGTAACAAAGTAAAAAAAGCCGCTTGTAATAAAATGCTGTTTGATGTGCTAAAGTTTTTTTTTGTTTGGTTTTATGGTGTTATTTTTCGCTGATTTAATTTTTTTGCGCTGAATTGCGTATACGCCCTGTAGTAAGCGTTGCCATAAATATTTACTGCATAATTATACCGAAATACATAGACTCATTGTCAGTTAAATATAAACATCTTCTGCGTCTTCAGTTTGTATAATTTCATTTATTCATATATGTACGTTACAACGATAGTAAAAAATAATAGTCGCTCAAGACACTCAAGAAGCTAAAATGGCGGCGACATTTACTGTTTTATGTCAAACAATTGAATGTCACTCATACGACACGTTGTGCATCAATTTGTATTGCAGTTGGCAGCTATTCGGTTCAGTTTTTAGTCAGAGTCGAACTAGAGTTTCGGTTTTATATTAAAAAAAAAAGTTATTCCACTTTTATTGGTCTTTCTCCTGACTCTCACCTGACGAAATACACTACTACAGCCCAAACGGCTAAAAACAGGTAGAAGATACTTTTGCTGTTGATTCGTTTAATGATGAAAGTGAGCACTAAGAAGAGATTTTGGAAAATAATGGGCCTAATGAGGGTTGTTAAGCCTAATGAGGGCACTCAAACCGGAAAAACCAATATCTTTGGAATGGGTAGACTGTATTGAATGCATTGAAAAGGCAGTTAAAACATATTTTAGATGTATTCAAGCGATTTCCCAAATTTGAACATGGGACCCAGTGGCGGACCCAAAACCCAAATATTTTATCAATTTAAAAATATTTATTACGATATAGAGTTTCACTTGGACTACGTTTTGAAAATTTGACTAGGGGCTCAATGAGGGTCTAAAAACGGGAAAAGATATATTTTTTGAATGAGTAGATGTAGAGACTTGATATAAGGCGCACTTGAAATATGATTATAAATGGTTTCTGACTTGCTCAAGGGGTTTCTAAAACTTGGACCTGGGGTTAAGAGGGGACACAGAACTGATATTTTAAAAATTGTTAAAAATCATTTTTTTTTTTTTAAATTTTTCTGTATTCCAAGTTCAACGTAGGTGATCACTTAGTCAAGCAAATTTTGATTAGCGGCTCAATGGGGCCCTTTAAACCGGAAAAGATATATCTTTGATATGAGAACACATAGAAACTTGATATTGGGCGCATTTAAAAGGTGGCTAAAAAATGTTTTCGTGTTCGAAGAGTTTCCGACAATCTAGAGACTTAATACAAGACTATTTTGGGTTCAAAGTTTTGCTCGTCGACTACGCTTAATATAATATCATACGCTGGGCGGATAGACGCCGGACTTTGCAACAAAGCCTCAAAGCCGCAGGTACAAGCTAGTTTAATTTAAAGTTCATAGCAAACACTTAAAAACTACTGCAGCTCGGTTCAAAAATGGTTTGCAGCCC
The DNA here is from genome assembly GCA_018903435.1 of Leucophenga varia. Lineage (NCBI taxonomy): Eukaryota > Metazoa > Arthropoda > Insecta > Diptera > Drosophilidae > Leucophenga > Leucophenga varia. The sequence goes on along the minus strand of JAEIFJ010001477.1, from coordinate 556,614 downwards.
TGAATTTTATTATTTGATCTAAGACACGCTTCATTGTCATGTATAAAATATAAAAGAATATAAATTAATTATTAATAAAATAAAATTAAAAAGTTGCCTATATTGAATTTATCTAAAACCAGTTTTCGCTTTAAATTCAGACAGCAGAATTATTTTTTATGTCTTAATTTGAACTTCATTTTTTTAATTAACGCTAAATAAAATTATATAGATACTCACCCGATATAAGCAATATCAAATCCGATATAGCCAAATTAAATAAATAAAAATTTGTTGCGGTATGCATAAAATTATTTCGTGAGATCACAATGCAAGTTATCAAATTTCCTAAAACGCCAGCGGCAAAGATGAGCGCATAGCAAATTGTCAGCACAGTAAGCAGCGTCAGCGTTGTTTGTGTCGTCGCAATTTGCTCCTGGTTTGATTGTTGTTGATTCTGTTGTTGTTGTTGTTGTTGTTGTTGTACACTTAGCAGCAAATTTGTTAGATTCTGTGCCGAAATATTCAACATTTGCGTAATATTCGTGTAAAATTTTTCATTTTGGAACAATTGCAATTCTGCTGCGGAGAGTAATGGCGTTGACGGCGATGACATTGATTGATTGAAAATGATGCCGACAGCGCCATCGGTCAGCAACATTTTTGCATCATTGATTTCTAACGGTGGCAGCGGCGGTTGCGGAGCGTTTGCAGTTGCTGAGTGCTGCAGTTGCAAGGATGTTGTCAAAGTTCTTGATGATGCGCTTGTAAATGATGTTGTCAATGGGGCTAAAGTCATTTGGTAATATTTTGGTAAGTTTTTTTTCTTTGTTGTATTGAAAACTAGAGACAAGTTGAGAACTAAATCATTTTAGTAAAGGCTGCAATTAAAAAAAATTTGTAAGATTTTTTAATGAAATTTTTTTGAACATTTATCTTAAGTATTTGGGTTTAATCTTAGATCCCAAACTTAACTGGCAAGACAACATTCAGAAACAAGTAAAGATGGCAAAAATTGCTTTCTACTCGTGTTCCAAATTATTTTGTCGAAGAGGGGGCTTTTTATCGAATATGATCCTATGGCTATACAATGTAATTGTACGCCCGATTCTTCGTTATGGGTCTTTGGCCTGGTGGCAGGCTCTCAGAAAAAACTACAACATCAAAAAGTTTTCTAGAGTACGGAGATCAGCTTTTATTGGGGTCATGGAAGCAATTAGAACCACATTGACTTATTTATCGACTAAAAGATCAAGGCATGTGATCTTTACTAAGATATGGTCACAGCGCGGTTTTATTCAAAATCCCGACAGATTTAAGAGACATTACTGTCCGAAACATTCGATTTTAGTAAGTCCTTTAAAATCATAATGCTTTCACGACAAGACTGGATGGCGAACCTGCTGGAAAGTGTAGCTGGTCTGTCGCACCGATATTTCTAAGATTAATTGCGGTGTGGAGCTCAGAGTTACACTCGGAGGACTTGGTAGTGGACGAGTTATTTTCGCCTGCCAAGTCTCTGCAGTGTGTTTCAGGCGGAAGTCCATGTCGTACTAGTGGTGTGCAAGCTACTGGTGCAGCTGGGGACTCGGAACAGATCGGTTTTTAATTTTCTCAGAAAGTCAAGCTGCCATCAAAGCGATGGATTACCAAATCAAAGCTAGTAACGGAATGTAAAAATCAATTCAATCTTTTTAGTCATCACAACACACTTTGCCTTTCTTGGATCCCAGGGCATAGTAATATTTCCGGGAACGAGCGAGCTGACACGCTGACTAGACGAAATTCATCGGATGAGTCCCAGCTAGTCATGGAACAGATCGCAATGAGTGCTAGGGACGTCCACATTAGGAATTACTTCACTTTAGGCAATAAAAAATGACAAAACCTGATTAGCTGCAGGTAAACAAAGCTTATTAGGCCTACGATTGACCCCAAACGTACCAGTACACTACTGTCAAACTTCCGTTAGGACTTTGCGAGACTAACAGCCGCCATCACAGGATATTGATCTCTTGAGGGACACGTGGCTAGAATAGGTATCCCTTAGAAAATTTTCTCAGTGCGTGTCCTGCACTTAGATCGAGTAGACTAAGGCACTTTGGATGTTGGCAGTGAGAATCACTAAGCAATCTATTACTCTTATGTCGCTCCAAACTACAGTCCTCTCTTAACTGTACTGGTTGGCTTTGTCAATACAGAGTCTTCCCTACCGAGATGTTTTTGTGGTAGCAAAACGGCAGTTGTATGCTTATTGTGTGTGGAATATTGGGGTTTCCCCTTAGTCTATCTTAAAATATAAGCGCCGGGCGTCGCATTTGTTTCCACATTTTTTAGACTGCCAAATATAATCCAAAATAAAGAACAATTTTTTTAAAATTTAGATTTAGATAGTTATTTCCGTTGGATGGTGTTAAAAATTATATACACGCCACTTGGATTAGAAATGTTTCTACCAATGCTAATATTATGTAAATTTACAAATACAAATTCCATAACCACACACACACACGTATATATGTATGTATTCTGTATGTAACAGAAGGTTGATAAATATTTTACGCAATTTGCATGCAGTTTTGAGTACACATTGAATTTTAAACGGCATTATCCACTTTCACATATAAAATAAATTTCTAAAAAAATTTGGCGCGTTAAACGAAATTGTGCAACGCACGCAGCTTTTACGCAAAATTATGAAAATTATATCGATTCAATGAGAAAAACGTGCTAAACTGATATAAAATTTAACAAAATTTGCATTTGCAATTTTAGTTTCCGCTTACAATTTTCGATACAACAATAATATTTTCGAATCACTAAACATGTCAAATTATTTGTACATAATAAAGTCAGTGAACAGCAGCTGAAACCACATTGAATTGCATTTAGTTTAGTTCTGTTAGAGATTTATTGCAAAGCCACAATTTTTCATTTTACTCATGAAAGCACACAAAACTGTGCAGGATTGAACGCGTTCGAAGTCCTCGCTTTCCTCGCTGACTGACTGAAAGACAGACAGACAGACAGACAGTTGTCTGACACTGACTTTATTAATTCAACATGTGTCGCTGCTGTTTGTTGTTAGCAAAATGGATACGAGTCATATCCGCAGCAGACATTGTTCGACGTTTGCTGTTTGCCATTTCGTTGGCAACTTAATCTCAGACAAAAAAATGGTTGCTTCATTTCTTATGGTTGGCAGCGGATCGTGTTTAAGTTGCATGGTTTCAACTTCGTTCAAATTGCCACACGAGTAAGCACGCAACATGCTCTTTTGTTATGCTATATTTCATCGAACAATGTCTGTGTGTCTGTCCGTCTGTCTGTCTATCTAAAAGACTGTGCTTCTGTCTCAAGCGTTGGACATGTGGTTCTCATCTCATCGATTTATTTATTTTCTATTTGTTTGCTTATTTGCTTTTTTTTTTTTTTTTTTTGTATTCAGCTAAATTCCGAATGACTAACTGACTGACATCCTTCCTTCATGCAGCTGAAGTATGCGTCTATTGACATTAAATGATTTTAAAATGTTGCAGCATCATTCCTCTTTTTGACTTTTGCACAAATGCACGAAAATACACAAAAGAATAAAATAACAATGTGCATATTTTCACATCGTCATTTGACCTTTTTCTGTGTTGTTTCAAATTATTTATTATCAGACATGGTTCTGCTGTTTTTTATCTCGTTGACCATTTACAACTAAAAATGTAAAACATATTTACAACCAAAACAAGCAGCGATAAATCACAACGCCATATTAACGCCACAAATCAAGTGTCACACGTTGGAGTACCTAACACGGTCGCTTAATTTATTTGAGCTGAAATATAGACGTACAACTAAAAATATTGAATACAGTAAAGGTCAAATGAAACGCAAAAAATAGTTAGTAAACAGAAGTTATTAACTTGTGTAACGCTCAATACTCTTTACATTAAATTACAGAAAATAAATATCTCAATTGGGGAAAACTATTATGAAGTAAAGCTACCCTGTACCCAACCCTTTTGTACCGTAACTTAATGCTTATCTTAGTACCATAATTTATTGAATTGGAATTTAATACAAAAACTCAAGAAAAAGTGGTTAATTTGTTCAGGAAGCTGTACCAAAAACTTTTTTTGGTCTTACTCATAGTGGTATATTTCTTTAGGACAATTATTAGCACAGTTATTAATAAATTTAGAGTTCATAAAATAATAAACAAAAAAGTTTTTATTGAGAAACCCAAAACTTGTGTTGTAGATTTATATTGGGACACCCTTTAAATTGAAGCAGATATGGCGGTCAGAGTTTCTAATTTTTCTAAAAAAAAAATAATCGACGCTCCAGCTGATCATGAATATTTATAGTACGTCTATTATGCCTCGATTTTCCTTTCGGATACGGAGTATAATTAGATTAAAGGAAGATATTTTTAAAGATGTCAATATTCTAACAAGTTTCAATTATCAAAAATATCGCTCATCTGTGAAGTAATTATTTCTGCATAACTACTCGTCGTGAGTTTTTATCGCTGAAAAATATTTTTTGAAAGTGTTGCTCTTTATAAAATTTATGGCGTGGCTTCTGTAAGTGAAAGAACGTGTCGAAAAAGGTTTCAACACTACATAAGTGTGGATTTCAAAGTTGAAGAGAAATAGCGTCCCGGAATAAAGATCAAATTATGAGATACGGAATTTAAGACTTTACTAGTCAGATACAACTTGCGATCTTGAGAATCAAACCAGCAATTGTCCACTATTAGGAAGTATTGGGATTGCTGCATAAGCAAGTAAACTGAGTGCCGTACGAATTGAAGCCAAGAGAGAATGAGTGGTGATTTGTCATATCAAACTGAAAGAAGGAAAAGCTTTAGCTTTTGTGAAACCAAAACTTCAATACCCGCCACACGATGATTAGACAATTTTTTTTTAAATGAATATGAGAGTTCGGTTTGTTTGAAGCCTATTTGCTATAATGATCCGTCTTCAATCATGTACAAGAAGTCTTTTGACCATATTTGACACAAACCGCTTTATAAATAACTAATTTTTCATACAAAAACTCAAAAATTGGGGTAGATTTTTCTGGGAGCTATGTGGTCCCACCTCAATCATGGACCGTGTTTTCTAAACATTTCTAAAAAGGTTGCTATTAGAAGTGCTTTAACTTTTTTTGGCATAGATAGCTTCCTAAATAAATTCATACATAAATAAATGAAAAAAATTCAACGGTGGCTGTAACTAAAATTTGGAGTGCCACTTTGGTTTTAACACTTTAACTGCTTAGGGCTGAGAAAAGCATAAGTTTTGATTTTCATTTGAAAATCTTTAAAACTGAGCGAGTGAAAAATATAACTACAGACAGGCAGACGGACAGAAAGCCAGACGGATATGGCTTAATCGACTCGTCTCGTCGAGCTGATCAATAATATATATACTTTATGGGTTCTACGATGTCTCATTTAATGCGTGAACCAACTGAATATACCCGTTCGCACTATGTGTATAAAAAATCGTAGCGATCCCCCAGACATACTACACTATTGACGAGCAAATGAAAACTCCATGTAACGAAGCTTCGCTGTGTGTTTGGTGGCACCAATTTGAATTCAAGTGAAACCATTACAGGAGCTCCTTTCCGGACACAACTAATGCGTTTAAGCCGAGCTATGAGGGAAAATCGGCCTCTTTGCTAGGAAAAACATAATAAGGTGATTTTCAAGATATCGTTAGGAGCCATGTTGCTAAATCGGTCAAAACCTACTTGGGAACACTCAAGTAGGATGATCTACCTCCTAGATGGCCTGATGTGCTGTCTTCTCAAAAAATCAGAAATTTTATCGATGCGGAATTCTTTTGTTTCTCAAAAGGTGGAAGAAAGTAGTTGCCAACCATCGATAATCATTTGAAAAATACTTTCTTTATAAAACTTTAAATTAAAAATATAAAAAAAATATATTTTATGTCTGACCATCTGCTAGCCTATCAATATGTAAAATTTTATGACAACTACAAATGAGTCTTTTCAAAAGTTTATAAACTTTTTTTTAATAAAATTATTTTAAGCGCCTACACGTAGTTAGAAAGTAATGTATGTCAAAAACTGTTTACACACCTACACTAAAAATATGCAAAGTAATAAATCATTGATAAATGCCTAAAAAAGCCAAAAAGGCTGAGAGAGTTTAGTGGTAAATAAAAATAAAACGTAAGCGCGCCTTTGGGTATGCTATGATTTTATTTTTTCGTTCATAACAACTTTAACGTGAAAAAGTAAACCACAAAAAAATTAAACTAAATTTTAGATACTCGTTTGTTTATTTATTCAAGTAGATACATGTGAATATAAAAGAAAAAATAAAAATGAATAAAACGTTAATGGAGCGCAAATAACAAAAAAATAAAAATATCATGAAAAAAATTAAACATTTTTTTAAACTTTAAGTTCGTTCGTATTCCACTTAAAGTTCAATGACTACAATTTCTTAGTCTTAGAAAAAAAAAAACCTAAGTATGTACTCGTCATGTCAAAGACGTAAAAATAATTACAGCTACAAGTCTACGAAAGTAAAAGTTTTTGCATTCATTACAATTCAACGGAATTTAATTACAGTCAAAGTTAATAAATATATAGAATCTCCAGAGAAAAAAAAAAAAAAAAAAAAGCAGACAGCGGTAGTAATAGATACATTCCATTTCATACGATTTTATTGCAAATAGTTTTTTTATTTCTATTTTTTTGTACTTTTCGATTTGCAACGCGTAAAATAAAAAACGGTCTCAGAGGTCTTTAAAAAGCACAGCAACACCAATCAGTGTGGCAACTTTATAGGCTTTGTTGCATACGCTGTGAAGTATAAAAACCGTGACACTGAATACAAATAGAAATGAGTTACGATGGCAACGAAGTTTTGATACCACTAATAAAAAGCTTTGCGGCATGCCCTTTACTCTTTCTATACGATATATGGAAATTACACTAGACTGAAATAATAACGAAGTAAAGAGCCAAAGACTTTAGGTCTCAAAAATGGTTTAGTATACAAAAAAAAAGTACATAAAACTGAAAGACTTTAATTTGATATTAAGACCTTTCGTAAAATCAGCTTGAAGGGTGAACGTAAAAAATTTACTTCTGTATGAGTGCGCGTGGCAAACAGGTACGAGGTATATTTCAACTATTTTTGTTGTTGTCGTTGTTGTTTTAATTGCATTTTTTAATGGTTTTCATTGTTGCTGTTGTTCTTTTTTGCAAAGGTGCAACAGCTGTAAACTTTATGTAAAATTATGCATCTACGGAAGCAGCACACTTACGGACATAGACACTCACCTGCATACACAATTTAATGCAAAACGTTCGTTTAGCAAGTCCTTCTATGTGGGTGCATATTCGTAAGAATCTTAAATTATGTACGTCTTTAGCAAAAAAAAAAAAAAAAATACCAACGGCAACGAGTTTAATGAGCTAAACGGCACATTTAAATGAAATAAAGGTGAAGTTTTGAAAACTTTGAAGACTTTGCCAAGTTTAAGCAATAAAAAATTCGCATTAAACTATCAACACAAATAGTAGAAAAAAAAAAAAAAATATTTCTCAAATTAATTAGCATTCTGGGAATTTTTATAGAAAGTTTATATTCTAAGTTTCGTTTCTTAGACGGACAATCACGATTAAGTCAACTGCTTTGAAAGTACTTATTTTAGTTAAGATATTTTTTTAACTGTCACACATACGGTTGTCAGAAACGCATTGGAAAGGAGACACCGTGGACCCTATTATTCTTGATCAGCACGACGAAACGATTCGTTCTGGCCATGTCCGTCTATCAGTCGTCTGCAGTTCTGCGTTTTATTCGCTTAGTTTCAACAATACAAATTATTGAACCCTTTACAAATCTACAGCCCATTTTCAAGGTTTTGCATGAAAGTTTTTATTTTATATATAGTTTCTTTTGTTCGTATTTTAGAACAAAGGTGCCACGCCCATTTTTACCACCCATTTTCGAATTTTTTATATGTAAATAATTTTTTTTTATGAATTTATTCATTCCAAATTGAATTTTAACACTTCTTATGTCAAAATATGTCTACACAAGAGATGCTAAGGTTCGGGTCACTATGGAATGTATATATAAATAAGGAAAAACGTTAACTTCGGTGGAACCGGAGCTTAAATACCCGCCACACTAATCTTTGGAATAGTTTATGTGCGATTTTCAGCGGCCTATACACATTTATAAATGTACTTTTTCATATAAAAGTTCGGAAATAATCGGTAAGTTTGTATAGGGGCTATACATAAAAATGGGCGTGGCATCCTGGTTTTGGAACTGGATCATATAAAAAGTGTTTTTATCAAATTTTGAGTGAATATATTCATAAATACTATCTATTTTTATACAAAAAATTCGAAATGGGCGGTAAATTTGTATGGGGCTACACCTAAAAATGGGCGTGGCAAACAGACGGACGGATATGGCTAGATCAATTCGTCTCGTCGAGCTGATCAAGAATATACGTATATACTTTATGGAGTCTCCGATGCCTCCTTTAATGCGTTACAATTTTTCAGACAAACTGAATATACCCTTCACACTATGTGTGGCGGGTATAAAAACATCGTTACTTACTAGGCTAATAGTGAAATATGGTGAAAACCTGTGTATGGTTGCCCATGTTAGAGATGGGGATGGACCGGGTTAGCCCAACCCAGCACAAAGAAATTTTTTAAAAAATCCCTGCCCAGCCCGACACGAACAATTGAAAAGCCCAAAACAATATGAAAAAATTATATTTTAATAAATCCTTTTTTTAACCTTTAGTAAATTTTACATAACCTTAACAAGTTAATGCCTTGCCAATCGTTTTTAATGTTCTAATAAGTATAGTAATCGAAAGAAGAAAATAAACAAAATTTTAATTTGTTTTTGTTTTTTATTCGTGTTATATCGCGCTTTTTCGGGTCACTACACGAAAATATAAATGAGCTACGATGGGCCAAGACAAAAGCCCTGCCCACTCCCCCATCTCTAAGTCCATCTGTACAGTGTGGTTTTAATAAGGATCAGGTATAATAGGGTGAATAATTTTTTTCCACACATTTTTTTTTACTTGAACAAACTGATCCACCCTTATGTATTATTGAATAAAGGTTAGGTCTGTATATCATATATGATATGACTCCATACAAAGTCACCTAAATTTTCGGAATTTTTGGCACGAAAATTTCTTGTGACGGGTATCGAAACTTCGATTCTACTGAAGTTTACGTTGTTCCTTGTTTTTTTTTTTTAGTATTTGTCGACACAATCTGCATATTTATTTTACAAAATTAATTCGATCAGTTTCGCCATTAGAAACTGTACAAAAAAACTTCTAAAAGATGATTTCATTTAATGTCGTTGAACTTTCTTAATCAGTACTCTCGAGTCTTTATTTTTTTTTTTTTTGGTGACAATAAAGATTAATTATTTTGCCTGCGGTTCAATTATGACTATACCAACAACAATTTCGATCTCGAATAGCTTAATTTCCGTTTTACAAGCGCACTGAATTTTGTGCTTCATTTGGGAATTTGTCAACGGAAAATTTTCACAGCAGCATACAAAGTTAGAGAAATGTTTTTACTTCGCACATACACACACACACTTCATCCTAGCGTTAAATAGACAAAACAGCATGTTGCTAAGGCATTAAGGATAAACAACAAGTATCTTTTATCCTGAAGCGTTTAATCAAATTGTCAGCAATGACTTTGAATGCTTCGTAGTAAACTGTTGAGCGTATACATTCTTAGAATCAGAAACCGCATGAGATTTGGCTTAAATACGAGCATATTATATAATAATTCTGTTGGTAGGTACACTTGAGCTGAGAATGTTATAAGAATTTGAGTAATTAAAACTTTTCATCAAGCATAAATAAGAGGATTTAAGCAATTTCGAGCACTTAATAAACTCTACGCTACGCTTCATATTTACTGACTAAAATTCAATTTAAATAAAAGAAATGCTAAAGACGCTTTATATTTGTTCAATCGTCTAGAATGATACAATAAAGTTTCATTTCGATATTCATTTATCTTCATATACCGGGGTATTTCGATTTCTTTTTTCATTCTTTAGGAATGCATTCTAATCTTTGCATTATTGTCTGCAACACGACCAGACAGACAGACAGACAATACAGTAAAGTGCTTTCGGATAATAGTTTGCATTTCCCAGCAAAGAAAAAAATATAAAAAAAAACTTTGTCACGTCTTTGTACGGCTTTTAGCTAAATTTCTTCTTTCTTTTACAAAGTTTTATTAAAATTTATCGCAACAAGTGCAATGAAAATTTAAATCGTTATTTAAAGGCATTGGAAACTAGAATTTGCTGCTTATTGAACAAGAAAACGAGGGCATTTTGAGAATTTCATGAAAAATATAAAAAAAAAAAATAAAAAAAAAAAATAATAAAAAAAAAAATATTTTATGGATTGGTCCAATCCATGGATTTAATGTATTTTTAGCTCTATTTTTTTGATTTTTAATCAATGCAAAGCTGACTTTATGGCAAATATTAATGATTTAAAATATTCATTCATTGTGTGAATAAAATTTTACGACAATATTTATTTAAAAATTGGTTTTATTTAAACAAAGTCACCGCATAATATTGGTATCTATGCGAGAGCAAACTGATAAATTTTTAAAAGGGTATTTAAAAGCATGAAACAAAAACATTCGTTGTACAAAAAACATGCAAAAAATATTATATAAAAACAAAAATTAAATTGATAAATAAATAGCACAGCCCTGCATCAGTTTTGTGTTGAGGATGGACACTGGTGTTTCCGAAGGAATTTTTCGCTGAAAGTGAATATGTTTTCATGAAAACGTGACGTTATGGAATTCGTTTTCAGCACGAAAAAATCTCTTTGGGAACACCAGATTTCATCGTTGTCACAAGAGAACAATTTGAATTTGCCAAGCAGTATAATTGACTAGTTTCACAAAATTTGTATACATAATACAAATACATAAGGTGTAGTATTCCATCTTATGATCAATAGTGGCGTAAATAGTATTTTTGCAAAAGAGGTAGGTGGTGTTCAATGACCCGATGTAGCCCATTCGTTGACACTATGTTAGGGTCCAGAAAAGAAGCAAGTTTTAAGATAAAAATACATAGATTAAAATAATTTTCTGTGAGAGGTTAGTTTGAATGGGGACTGTATCCTATTGTAATCCGTTTTTGTTTTTACCCAATTTGGAGTGAATAGCTATTTTTATATAAGACGACATATAGTCTATCTTTTAAGTTGGTCTAAAAAATACACATCTACAAAATAACATTGAAATCGGCTGAGTTGTTTCGGAAATATTTGTGAAATTTATGATCGATTATATGGGATCCACGTCCAACACACCACTTAGGGGTATAAAAAATAGTTTATGTCCTATTCTCAGACCTACTGAATATGCACACAAAATTTCATAAAAATTGGTCAAGCCGTTTCGAACAAATTTTTCTATAAACACTGAGACACGTAAATTGTATATATATAAGAAGAAGAAGAGATAAATGGTATGTTAGTATGAGGGACTCACACAAAAATGGGCATTGCTTTTTGAGTTTAGTATGCAAAGTAGTCGGTGCCGAGTCTTAAGTTCTAAACTTCAACTCGTCGTGAATCGTAAACAGACAGACGGACATGGCTAAATCATTTCGTCTCGTCGAATTGATCAAGAGTATATGACACAATCTTTTTTAACTCCCCAAAATACGGTTTGACGCAGAGGGTTCAAAAATTGTCAAAATGCTAAAGAATCAATAACATTGATCGTATTTCAATAAATTTGTTTTTGCCTGACAAAGAGTTCTGTCTATGTCGTATGACTTTAGGGTCGTTGAATTCGAATCTGTGATCCATATAATTCCTTTACGTCAGCTTTTTTGACAGATGTTGTGGTTTAAATAAGAAGCAAATGTAGCGATTCAAAAGCTATAAAAAAACAGAAATTAAAAAATTATACACGTGGAGAATTTAAAAAACAATTTAACTCGCCTAACCACAACATAGTTGCTTTATTTTTTTTTTTTTTTGTAAAAAGGATCAATGCAAAGTGTATTCTTGTCTAGAGTATTGCAAGGTAGTCGAGAAAAGGTTCTTTAAGGATATTGTTAGCCAAATGGTAAGACTGTTGCTATTGCCCAGGTTCGAGTTCCACGCATATTTTCTTTTGTTTTGTTTTTTATTTTTTTTTTTTATACCCGTTACACATAGTGTAAACGGGTATATTCAGTTTGTCCAAAAGTTTGTAACGCATTGAAGGAGGCATCGGAGACCCCATAAAGTATATATATTATTGATCAGCTCGATGAGACGAATCGAACTAGGCATGTCCGTCTGTCCGTCTGTTTGTTGCTATGCGAATTATTCGATGAAGATATAAAGATATTGGGCTCAAATTTTAAACTTAAGCTTTTCTCGTCAACGACTAGGTTAAGTTCGAGTTAAGTGAGAGTGCCACGCCCATTTTTAGGTATAGCCCCCATACAAACTTATCGATTTTTTTCTATTTTTTGTTTAAAAATAGTAATTATTTATGAATGTACACGCTCCCAATTAAGTAAAAACATTTCTTTTGTCATTCAGGGTCAAAACCAAGACGCCACGCCCATGTAACGGATATTTCAGCTTCGGTTCCACCGAAGTTAACGTTTTTCCTTGTTTTTGTATATATTGGTTGTCTCAAAATATGTGTGACGGATATAAAAATAGTTAAACCATAAAATTTTCTAAAAATCCGCCTTAAAGCAATTTGCATTTTAATAAATGTGTTCATTATAAAAACATACATAAAACGAAATACGATGAGTTGTTTTAAAAAGGTTTTTGCACAAAGTGGAGCTACTAAAAGACAGCAGCACGTGGCCACATTTAGATAGTCTAATTTGTTTGTCAAAATAATAATTTAGTAAAATTGTTAAACTCAGTTATACTAACTTTGATATACGCTTTACACTTTCGGGACGTTTAATTTATTTATAAAAAATCTGAACAGGTTCATTTAATTTAAATTAAAATTTGTTTTAATCTGAATTTAATAAATAACAACGGATTTTTTCAGATATTACTGAATGAGATATTACAAAAAACGAAAAAAAAAAAAAAAAAAAAAACATTTTTATACAACAAAATTAACTGCGAAAAACATAATCATACGCCCAGTCATCTATTCCATATTTAAAGAATTAAAGCTGGCGCCGTCATGTCCATGAATATGATCTGTGGTAGGCTTGTTTACTAAACACCGTCGTTGTCAGCTTCACCTTTTTGTGTGTCGTAATTAGATCTTAATTTGCATTGCAAATTGGCAGAATGCTATGTAAATTTTTTTGTTACTAAATACTTTAAATGCGACCACATTGAATTAAATAAACAATGTAAGGACTCACTCTCTCTGTAAATATTTTTATTGTTTTTCGTTACTAAAATGCACTTTATTACTTTAATTTAATGCGTTTGCTGACATTGTCCTTTAGCAACAAGAAGAAAAAAAAAAAAAAAAAACACAAATCTTCGTCAATTTGGACAGGCATGACTGATTGCCTGAATACTTGTTTGTCTATTTGTGTGTGTCTGTCCGCGCTACTTGCTTTAGTAGACCGCAAATATTTTATATCGCACATAAATCTACTCAAATTCACCCAAAAGTAGCAAAAGATAAATTTTTAATGAAGTCCCAAATTGGACTTAATGCGACTGAATTCGATAAACAAACAGCACAGAAATAAAATATTAATTTATATGAATTATTATTTTTTGTTTTTCAAAAATATTTGTTTTTTTTTTTGTCTTTTTCTTTTTCGTCATAAATCTTGATTAAAAATGTTTGCAATGATATTTTTATGCATTTTCATAGTTAAATTAACATATTTACAACATCGCGAATGACTTCTTTGCTACAGAAGCAACCACATTGAAAAATGTTAGCACTGAATCATTCATTTCATATATTGATGAATGAGTTATTTGACTCGAGTTCTTTGCATGACGACGACGTTTCTGCGTATTCTATTTTTGGTTGCAATGTTTATAGCGGCGGCGGCCGTATAGGAAAATGTTGACGAAAAAAAAAAAAAAACACAATGCTTGCGTTAAAATTTAAATTAAATAAACAATAATAAAATGAAAAATGAAAAATGCATAAAAAAATGTTCAACAACTCAATTTCCATGTCGGCATAAATAAAATGCCACTTTGTTGTTTTATAGCTGCGAAGTGAATTCAATCAAAATATCAAGCAACAATAACGCCAGCCAAATATAAATTGAAACGAAAAATGCCAAGATGACGTCTTCTTAATCTTTGTCATCAGCATCATGGATTTAATGTTGATGGCTGTGGAGGAAACAGAGGCATTTTTAATATAGACGGCATAGGTTGCACGCACCCACACGTTCTGTCATGGTACAATATTTGCAAGACAATGCTACTTTTTGTCTTTGCAGCTGTATTTAATTGTGAATTTAGACATTAAATAAAGAACATTTGTTTTTGGAATTGATTATTTTTTATTAATTTTCTTTAATTAAAACTCAATTTAATTCATTTATTTTACTAAAGATGAGCAAGGGACAATTTCGAAAAATGACAAATATTTTTGACGTTTGTGCACACCGGATTGTTCTACAGAATCAACATTTTAAGTTGGGTGATTGTATCTCTTAAGGCCTAAATACAATAAAAGCTATGAACGTGTCGAAGACAAAGAGCGTCCTGGGCGACCAGCTACCTCAACCGATGAAGCTTACGTAAAAAAATTAAAGATAAGAAACCTTGCTGATAATATTGGCATATCGAAAAGCTCAGTTAATACAATGTCAAATCACGACCGAAATCATTGATTTTTTGAAACTTAGACTCTCTTACACCGTCAAGTGTGCACTTATAAACGGTTTTTCTCGAATCCCATTTTAGGGGTACCCCCATATAAATCTACCCCAAAATTTTGGGTTTTTGCATTAAAACGACATTGTATCTTATTCTAGGAAGTCTTAATTTGGTATAAATTATATTTAAGATAGTCCCAATGAAATATCCCAATATGGGTAGGATGGGTAGGGTAAAGATTGAGTACAGGGTATCTTACAGTCGAGTATACTCGACTTAAGCGTTCTTTCTTGTTTTTATTATGGTTTTTTGAGCAAAAAAATCGACCCAAATCGTTCACAACCACCGTATTGTTTGGCGCTAAAACTCGAAACTTTAACTTTTCTTGGTCCTGGGGTGTTTGTATGTTAAAATTAGAATGCCGCGCACACTTTAAGGGTTAGCCCCAATACAAATTTACAACCCATTTTCGAATTTTTGTATGAAAATAGATATTCTTTATAAATGTATTCACTTCAAATTGGGTAAAAACATATCTAATGTCACCCTTAGTGTACCCCTATACAAATATACCTTTTCTTTTTTTGATATTTTCAAGAAAATTATTAAAAGCATTTAGAATATCAATATTCTTAAGCATGTCAGTCAGTTTGTTTAATAAAATGCGATTTACTGGTTATCATTTTATCCAGCCACATAAAAAATTCAATATGCTCACGAATCGTAACATTTTAATTTAATACAATTTTATTTGATCCAATTTTTAATTTTCTTTTGTTAACTCTTTAAAAAATGGATTTAAATTATTTAAAGTTATTATGTCTCTAAGGCCAACATGGTCGTATATAGCTGAATTTCAAAGACTTAAAATCTCTTAGTAACCATCCATTTATGATGATCTAACTAGTGCTAATTAGTTTTTTATGATTTTATTGATTTTTTTTTTTTTTTAAATTTCATTAAAAGACAAAAGTTTAAAAATACAATGCATATATGGATTTATGCGGTTTTCGTTTGTTTCTGCGCAATCTAATATTATCGATTATAGAAATTTAATTTTATGATTTTTAATGTTTTTTTTTTTTTTTTTTTTGTAAGCGACAAGTTTTTATATATTTTTTATCTCTTGTGACCACATTCCAGAGTTTGTGTGCAACCAAATATAGAAAAAATTAGAAACATTTGAGAATCATAAACAACAATATTATAAATACCTGTTTAGCAAGAACATATTCAAATTATTCGAATATAAATTTACCGAAATACAAAAATTGTTTATAACAAAAAAGAAGAAACGAAAATATCTAAATAAAAAAAAAAAACTATAAAACTAAAATTAAAATGAATAATAGATTTTGCTCGAGCCAAAATAATAATGCTCTTTTAAGATATAAAAATAGTTTTACGGGGGCTTTTAATCAATATTATTAAATAATTTTATATTCAATATCTCTATAAAAACCTGACTAATTGTAGATAAAAATCCAAAAAAATTAGTATTGTCGCCTATAATATGTCTCGTGAAAGCTAAGTTCTTGCTAAATATATACTTTTTGCCCTTCAAGAAATTAGGTATCAATATTATTTTATAATTATTTAAATATTTTGTTTATTTCAATAAAAATTTTATTGTTTTGAAAACTTGTTGATTAAGACTTTTAAAAAAAACCAAAGCGCAAGGTGCCACTTAAATTCGCATATTTTGAATCTAAAGAAAGGCTTTATGCTTCATAGAAATATTTTAACTGGAGCATTTTGTGTTTACTACTATCTTTTAATCGTTTGTAGTCTATAAAAGTTTAAAGTGTTCAAAAAGTTGTATATTTTTCTACGCATAATAAATGAATGAAAAAAATTTATGTGTTTGTTTTTATTTCATAGTTTTTGTTTCTACAATAACTTAATTTTATTCATCAGACAAATATTAAAAAAAATACTATAGATATAAAATGTTACTTTTAAATATGCTGACTAGCTAGTTAGTAGCGATTAGTTTTTTTTTTGCACAAACTTATTATAAAGTTATGCAGATGAGCATTTGCCAAAACAAAAATGGGGAGGTCTCTTATGAAGTGTTAAATATGCATGCAGACACATGTACGTGTACATTTAAAATATGCATATATTATATTTGAATACCTTATAAATTTATTAAGACGAATCGATCTATTAATTTCAGGGAAGGAGGGACAGATGGATTTTTTAAAAAGAAATAAGAAAAAAAAACATTAACTTTGGTAGGACCGGAACTCAAATACCCGTCAAACGAAATTTTCGTAACATTAACTTGAAAATTTGAGGTGATTGTGTATAGGAATAATATCATACGAGGTGTGTTCAAACATTATCGCGAATTTTGAATTTTCGCGGGTTACGTATATTCGAATTTCGACTTTTTTTGTGGCGTTTTGTTGGTACTCATGTCTCTCACTTATGCTTTGCTTGCACGTGTTTTGGATCGTCTTCGATTTTTACCTATTCAAAAAAAATGGATCAAAGAACCTGTATCAAATTTTGTGTGAAAAACGAAATTAAATGCGCGGATGCATTACGAATGTTGACTGTGGCATACGGAGAAGCTGCCTTGGACCGAAGCATCGGTGGTACAAAATGTTCTCAGAAGGCCGAGAAGATGTGAACGACGAAGACCTCATCGACCTCAACGGACGATGCTCACATCCAAAAAGTAAAAGAATTAGTGCTTGCACACCGTCGATGAACTATGAGAGACATTGCTGATGAAATTGGCGTATCGAAAGGATCAATTAATACCATTTTGAAAGATGTTTTTGGGCCTCAAAAGTGTCGAGTCTCGATTGGTACCAAAAATGCTGATTTTTTTTTTTTAAACTGCACTGATTTTTCGTGACTTATTTGCCAAAAATCCAACCAATATCGTTCCGCAAACACCGTTTTCGCTTGATTTATCTCCGTGTGACTTCTGGCTATTCCCAAAACTCAAGAGGCCACTCCGGGGAACGCGTTTCGAGTCGATTGAGGAGATAAAACCTAAATCGAAGAAGGCGCTGATGGCTATACCGGAAAGGGACTATTTGGCATGTTTCTAGAATTGGAAAAAACGTTGGCATAGGTGTATTTTATCGGGAGGGGATTACTTTAAAGGGGACAAAATAGATATTCATGAATAAATAAACAATTTAAAAAAAAACACAAAATTCGCGATACTTTTTGAATACACCTCGTATAGCGACCTATTCTTTAATCAATATGTATAGTAACCTGATCATTATTAAATCTTTACTGTACACATGGACTACCATAACAAAAGTTTTCACCATATTTAAACAATTAGCTTAATAAATAACATTTTTTTATATAAAAACTCATTAATCAGCTCTGAGATTTTATGGGGCTATGTTTTATAGAGACTGATCCTTAGGAAATCTCTTCTTCAGATATTAGAAGTGTTTTTATTCAATTTAGATTGAATAAATTCATAAAAAATAAATATTTTTAAAAGGGCGGTAGGTTTGTATAGGGGGCCATACCTAAATGAGCGTGGCACCTTGGTTCCGATATCTGCACTACTTAGGATCAAAATCGCATTTTCATACCGAGAAAAAAAAAGTTTCGAGTTTCATCTTAAAATCTTTAAGTCTAAGCAAATGCATCACCACGCAACAGACAGACAGATTAATGGACATGGTTAAATCGATGCGTCTCGTCGAGCTGATCAATAATATATAATATATACTTTAGAGGGTCTAAAATGTCTTCTTCAATGTGTTACAAACTTTCTAACAAAATGATAATACCAACCAGACTATGTGTGACGGGTACAAAAATGATAGTCGTCTTGTATATTTTAAGGAATCTATTAAAAAATATGACTTGAAATTGGAAATGTTTAAAAGTAAACTTCGTAAAAGTCCATTCATCTATTATGAGATTGTATTAAATAAAAGATGCTTTTTTATTAGTCTAAGCAATCACATTTGTGAAGTGTATTAAATGCTTCATTATCTCTTAGATCATCCCATTGCGGTTAAGCATGCTCTAAGCGTTTAGCATAACTATAAAATAATAAAATAAAACATTTTTGTAGAGCATTTTCTGGCAAATAGAAATACGTTGTCTAGGCAACAGGCTTTATTATTATTACTATATTATTTTTTTCGGTTTTTATTTTTATTTCGTTCAGCTTAAATTTTTTGTCATATGATAAACTTTTAGTTGTAATGTTCAACAATGAGATTTTGTGCAATTTTGTAGCTTTATTTCATTTTTAAACATTGCACAAGTTGAATTAGGATAATTGCCTTTTAATGTGCCACGTGCGTAGTTTAGGATTTGGCTTAAAAAAAAAAAAAAAAAATGTTCAGCAATTTTTGCAAACTTTGTAACGTAAAAAGTTTATATGGTAAACCGTCCCAACGATGTAATTGGATAGTACAAAAAAAAAAAAAAAAAAAAGAAAAAGATAATATTTCTGTCCGAGACCTCCCAAAACACGAATTTGTAAATTAGAAATATTTTTGAAATGTGGACTTTTTTTAATTTTTTGCCACGCCCATTTTTAGGTATGGCGCTCATAGAAACCTACCACCCGCTTGAGTTTAAATATGGAAAAAATTTTTGTTTATGAATAAATTTACGTCAAATCGGTAAATTCAAAATAATAAAAAGATGTACGGAAGGACAGACGTAGTTTTGCCAATTAAAAAAAAAACATATCGTATAAAGAATATTCTAAACTAAAACTTTATATTTAGGAGGTCAAAATTAATACAGAAAATGTTTAAATTCTGTGGGGCTGTGAAATTAAATAAAAACTGTAATCAAATTTTCGAGATTTTTTATATAAAATTACATTACCATATTTTAAGGGGTAGTCTCGCTGCAAACCAATTAAAAATTGTTAAGTTTCTGTAGGAAAAATTTTTAAACGACAAATACCAAACTAGTTTACATCTGAAAAGGTTCTGGGTTCTCATAGATCTAATGGCCTACATTTAGTATCGTTCTCGAGATTTCATCAAAAAACCTGTTTTTTGCGAATTTTTTTTTCAGCTTTTACTTAAAAAATGACTGGTTCTAAAGAAAAGGTGAAATCGGACAATTTTATTTATTGATTTCTATAAGGGAGTAACACTATAAAAATTAAAAATTCTTAGTTCAAAATAACTCATTTAATTTTTTATCGAATCTTCACGCAAAAAAGTTCGACTCCAACCAAAAACCGAGATATTTTTTTTTTAAATATCTTTTTTTCCTTTTTTTTTTTTGTAGCCATTTTTGGAATTTACGCATAGGAATAGATCCATGAGAAGCCAGAACCTTCGAAAAAGTCAAAATTTGTAAACTAGTGTAATGATTTTGGTAAGTAATCAAATGTGTGAAGTGTATAGAGACTTTAGTATTCAAAGAGGAAAAAAGTTTCGAATGTGCTGCATCCAAACGTATAACTTTTTTTTGGCAATTATTTTGCTACAATCGAAGAATGTTTTTTTTCGTTTCGTTTTTTTTTCTTCTAATTTTCCTAAATCATTTTAAGCTAATTACTTTTCTTTCGTTAATGAAGCAAATACTTGTAGAGCTAATTTTTTATGAAACCAGCGCTTAAATAAATTAAAATTACTTGTACTTTTTCAGTTGCGTGTTGTCTTACCTGAAGTAGCAATGCAAATTTTAAGACAGAAGTAAAATATCATCATGACAGTCGGCTTAGATTCATTTTTTTTCGCTGACTTTCAGAATTCTCACTTGAATACGTAGAAAAAATTATGAATTGCGCTAAGAAAGTTTCGCGTGCAACAAAAGGTATATTTTTTTCTGGTTTTTTGCTTATTGAACTTTTGTTTATCATTAACTGGAATTTCGAAACACGTTTCAATTAAATTTTTCAATCGAGCGCAATTATTTTTAATGTCAATTTACAGAATTTTTTGGTTAACTTATTTTTTATCTCAAAGTATTTATAATATATCACAATACTCTTTTTTTTTTTTGTTGTTGCATTATTTTGCACTGATTTGAATTTGAACTTCTTCGTACATTGCACTCGAAAGTGATGCTGAAATTTTTTCCCTTTGATATCTTTGTTTTTTTTATTCACCTTTTGGTAATTAATTTGTTAATTTTGATTTCTTTAAAATTTAATTTATTGCGCTTATTTTACAATCTGTATTTTATTTTTTAATAAGCACAAATTTTGATTTTTTTTTTTTTTTATAAAAATCATTTTATTTTTAATAGCAATCGAAATTAATTTTAGCTCTTTAAATAATTATTTTCTTGTTTTTTTTTTTTGATTTTGTAATAGGAATTTTAAAAAACTTTTTATCTTTTGTTTAGTTCAAATATATTTTTCGCACTTGTTTTAATTTGCAAAAGTGTTAAAGCACTTTTTTATGTTTTTAACACTTTTAGAAATTTTTAAATTTTGTTTAGCATGTTTTATTTTTGTTGTTGAAATATTTATGCGCTGTGTAATTTATTTAAATTTATTTTATTTTAATTTATTTTATTTAAATCTGTTTTATTTAAATTTATTTTATTTTATTTAATTTTTTTTTTTTATTTTATTTTAATTTAATTTATTTTATTTTACTTTATTTTATTTTATTTAAATTTATTTTATTTTATTTTAATTAAATTTATTTTATTTTATTTAATTTATTTTATTTTATTTTAATTTATTTTATTTAATTTCAATATTAAATTTAGTCGATTTGCTATTTGATTTTCACTAAAATTTGTTAAATACAATTTTTTTTTATTTCGCCAATAAATTTTAATTTATTATTTAATTAAATAATTTAATTTATTTTATTTTTATGCCCAAATAACTAAACTGGAATTTCTTTTTTGTGAACGTCCGTTAGCAACCGGCAGCAGACACGAACTGATTTTAGCCAAAACACACAAAAAGCGCCATAAGCGACGACGTCGCACAGAGATAAAAAAGCGATACATGAAGAAAAGATGCTCAAACAAAAAACCAAAAGCAAAACAAAACAAACTGAAATTTGATGAAAAAGAATGCGAATGTAGAGCGTAAAATGTTAGAGAATGAGCATGTAGCGTGGCGTCGTCTTTGTAAGCGAAATATTGACCTACCTCAGCATGTGAAATAAAACAGCTGTTTCCGTTGTTTTTTGCAAATGGCGAATTCGCTCTTTACATTTTAAAGAGAGCAAATCATTTGCCGCTAAAATTTTAATGCTCTCTTTAGCTATTTAGCATATTTTTCAAAAAACAAAACATTTTTGGACCTTGTTAAATGTTTCTTTTAAAACTTAACAAAAGTTTTACGCGTGGTCAAACTTGTTTTAATTTAAATGAAACTTTTTTATTAGTTTTCATTGAAAATTTGGTTGTAATGTTATTCTACGAGGGCTGTTTTTATATTACGGTATAATATTACTGATTGTCAAAAGTAGATTTTTTTGGAAATACTAAATACAATTTTTTTATACAAGCATTTCTGTTGACATTAGTTATTGTATGAAATTTTTATTATTAAGTTGAGGTACTTATAAATATTTCCAAGTTTTGAGGTTTGTTTACAAACGGTTATCAGCAATGACTTAGATACGTGCCCATATTTGATGAAATAAATCGACCCAGCATCAGATACAACAATACCATCTGTGATCATATCAATCCGTTCCATTTGGATCTTGCTATCAACACTAACAGAAGGCGCCTTAAGAGACTCCACCCTAAAGAATGACCAACTAGACTACAATATTAATATAATTATACCCTGTTCCCAATCTTTATGAACCTTAAGATATGTCATCCTTAGTACCATTCTTTATTGTATTGGATTTTCATACAAAAACTCAAAAAAGTGGAGTACATTTGTAAGGGGGGCCATACCTAAAATACCGTGTGTAGGTGATCACTTGACAGCTCAGGAAAATCTTTCAAATATGGTGGCCCTATCTCTTTTATTGTCTCCCAAAAAATCGTTTTCATACGACAGACAGCATGAAAGACAAATGAATAAAGCTAGATCGCCTCTCCTATCAATGCTGATTGAAAGTATATATACTTTATAGGGTCTATAATGCCTCCTGCTGCCTGTTACATATATTTGCACAAGGTTAATATACCCTTTTACCCTTTATAGGGTATAAACACCTGTTCAGAATAGGCACACATGCACCAAAAAAAAAAACCCAAGCAAATCCAGTTCAGTTGATATAGTTCTGAAAGAGCACTTAAGACTTAACTTAGGTAATAAAAATCAGTTTAAGAAAATTGAAAATATACCTTGAATATCAAAACTTTATGAGAATAAAATATTTTGAATACACACGAAAAAATGGTGGCTCTGACGATGGTCTATGCTCCCAAGACTCATATTTAGTTTAAGCTGTGTTCGGAACAGCCTTGGTCAAGTGGTAGTAGTACTACTGTTACGCTAGGATCTAAACGATTTACTTTAAATTGTGTAAATTCTCATTCAACTTAAAAGTTAAACAAACAAAAATGTTAAATCCCATCATTCTGGTAAATATTTGTAAATTTGTAATTAATATTTGTGTCCTTCTTTCAAGGTTGCGCATTATATATATTATTGGTTTTAAATATAAATTTAATTTTTAAACTTGACTTTGACAAAAAGAAGGGCTACGCATTAATTTTTTTAACAAATAAAGTCTGCCGAACTAAAAGTTCTTTTTTGTTTAACTTAATGGAACAAAAGGAATAAAACCGCCCAAGAAATTAATAAACAAAGCTGCACGTGACAACAGTCTGCTTGAGTAAAAAAAAACAAAGAAATGAATAAATAAAAAAAAAAAACAAGAAAGAACGCTGAAGTCGAGTATGCTCGACTGCAAGATACCCTGTACCAATCTATATGTACCTTAAGTTAGGTTCTATTTTACTACCATACCTCATTGAATTGGATTTTCATAGAAAAACTTAAAAAATGGGGTATATCTGTGAATGGGGTTATACCTTAAATTTTGTTGGGCCTACCCATATTGGTCTATTTCATTAGGACTATCATAGACATAATTTATACTAAATTTAAATTTTCTAGAATAAAAAACAATGACGTTTTTATGTAAAAACCCAAAAATTTGGGGTAAATTTGAATGGGGGCTATACCTTAAATTTGGTTGGTCCTACCCATATTGAGATATTTTATTGGGACTATAATAGACATAATTTATACTAAATTTAAATTTTCTAGAATAAAAAGCAACGACGTTTTTATGTAAAAATCCAATGTTTTAGGGTATATTTATATGGGGGCTATACCTAAAATTTTGTTGGTCCTTCCCATGTTGGGATATTTTTTTGGGACTATCATAGACATAATTTATACTAAATTTGAACTTCCTAGAATAAAAAACAATGTCGTTTTAATGCAAAAACCCAAAATTTTGGGGTACATTTGTATGGGGGTACTCCTAAAAATAGGTCTAGAGAAAAACCGTTAGTAAGTGCACACTTGACGGCCTAGGAGAGTCTAAGTTTCAATTTTGAAAGCTCTACCTCTTATAGTCTCCGAAATAATCGTTTTCATACGGCAGACAGCATGACAGACGGACGGACGGACAGACAGAAATAGCTAGGTTCGACTCCCCTTCCAATGCTGATCAAGAATATATATACTTTATAGGGTCTATTTTGCCTCCTTCTGTCTGTTACATACATTCGCACAAACTTAATATACCCTTTTACCCTTTGGGTACAGGGTATAACAATAATCCATTGTAGGGTCCAAGTTTTATTAGTTAAGCATATTTACAAGTCGAACGGGCTTTTGTTAA
Source organism: Leucophenga varia (assembly GCA_018903435.1). NCBI lineage: Eukaryota > Metazoa > Arthropoda > Insecta > Diptera > Drosophilidae > Leucophenga > Leucophenga varia. The sequence goes on along the minus strand of JAEIFJ010001477.1, from coordinate 532,007 downwards.
TTTTTTAATTTATACAATGTTGTGTACTAATATTTACATCGCGACATTCTCCGGAAAATTCTTTGGTTTTCAATGCATTTTCGCTTAAGACTTTTATGTGTCAAAAATGCCAATTTTGATAATTTGTTGTCAGTCAGGACAATTTTTAATTTTACTCAGAAATTGTTTCTTCCTTTGTTTCAATGACCGACAAACAGCAAAATCTCTTTACAATAGAAACAAAACCAAAAAATGACACAATGTCACGATTTTTCGAAGGGAGAAATTAAAAGTGGATTTCTTCACCAAAACTTTTAAATTTATCTTTTCTTTAAGATAAAATTTATAAATCTTAAATCAATTTAAATATTTTTAAATGAAAGTATCAATAATCTGAACCATGAAAAGTGTTTTTCACCTTATTCACATTTATTACGAGTTAAGGCCAGATTTATCGCTTGGCATGACGCAGTGTTGCGCACAAAAATAGGCAACGAATATTTGCGACTGGAATTTTGTGATTGTAATTTTTTTTTTTTGGTTTTGCGCTTTTAAATTTGTTGCGGCTGGCGGGTTTATTTATTTTGTTTTTTTTTTTTTTGTTTTGTGCAAAGCAAGATGAAAACGACAAATTCATCTGAATTGCAAAAATTTTGTAAAGAGTAACATTTTGGTTTGTTTTTAAAGCCGAAATAAGCCTTTATTGTTTATATTCGATATGACTAATGCCCTGAGTGTTTTTTTTTTTTGTGCTATAGACTTATCCTACATATACACGCACAAACGTTTTAACATAAATAAATGAGTTTGCCAAAAACAAAACAAAATTCTTTGGCAACAGTTTATGACAAGATTCTGTAAATGGTTTCTGTCTGCTGCCAGCAGTAAGTTCTGCGTCAAGTTGAATGTTTGAAGAAAAGTAACTGTAAATTCAATGTACAAAGTCATAGTTCAGTACAGCAATTCAATTTATTTTTTTATTTATATATGTCCATAGGCACACATCACACACACACACACACAAAAATAAAATAAATAAAGTAAAAAATGGAGAAATTCTAGAGTTAATAAATGCTGACAATAAAAAATTTTTAAAAATTCTTAGAATGACAAAAAAAATATAGAGTGTCACATGTTAAATTTTATATTAAATTTAAAAAATTACACATTAAATTTCTTTTACTTAATTCATGCATGATTTACAAATTGAATTTTGGTTTAAAAGAACACAAGACATTTTGACGAGAACCATATTTTTCATGAACTTCAATTACCTGAGCATGTTTCTTGCAAAATCCAATTACATGGTTTTTTCCTGACTACTCTTGTGTGTAGTTGTGTTCTAAGGTCCATACAGTTTATTACCACAAAACAATTAACACGTTTTGTTAATTAAAGGCAAACACAATTTTGAGTGTTTTCTAACAATCTGACAATTACGTACTTCAACGTAAAAGGCAATGCAGCACAACATTTTGCTATACAAGAACATTTCAAAAAAATGTAAATTTAAACATCTGAATGCTTATATTGTTACATTTTGAATGAGGAATTATTACAACTCAATTTCTGGTTATAGGACTGTATATGTAAATACATATACGATTTAAAGGAAAAACTGTCTTTATTGGTTCGACAATATTTGACTAATTATTTAAACTTTTTCTAAAAACTTATTTTTCTAATAAAATTTTATTATTTCAATTCCCAGTAAATGGACTTCTAAAAAACAAATTTTTCAAAAGATTTCACTTTTAACGCTTCAACACTTTTCAACCCAAGTTTAGACACAATATTGGTATAAAATTTAAGCCCCTTCGACCTCAACGTTGCCTGAACGCAATTTCAAATATTTAACGGACTACGGATAGCGTGTCTTCTGTTTTGGTTTGCTGATCCTTAATAGTAACGGTAGATTTATGTGTCTACTCAAAGCGTGAGCAAACAAAAGCATTTATAGATCATTGCTGTTCACGGAAAATACCAGTTTTCATACAAAAAAAAATAAAAATTGTTTTTATACCACAATTGCCCAACGTTGCTCACAAGCAACTTTCGCCCCGCCCAAACGGATGGACCTAGTAACTTGAAATTTCTCACAAATAATACTTAACATATTTCAAAATAAAAAATAAAAAAAATTAACCTCGGTTGGACCGAAGCTTATATACCTTTTACACATCATTTGACGTGGATAGATCTTCGTATGCAGCAATTTTACTAAATTTTATCGTAAATTAAAAATATTTTTAAAAATTTAGAAATTCGCGGTCCGATTTGAACCAATTTTTAACTGAAAATTTGGCATGATATAAAAAGCATTTGTACTATATTTTAAGCCATTCGCTTTATAAATACATTTATTTCTTATAAGAACTTTTGTTGTACTTTTATATGGGAGCTATATCTAAAAGTGGGCGTGGCACATTGATTTTAACAAAGAAAGTACACAGGACCTAGAAAAGTTTAAAATTTCAGCTTAATATCATTAAAACTGAGCGAATAAAACGCAAAGCAACAAACAGACAGACAGACATGGCTTGGCATGGACATGGCTAAATCAATTTGTCTTGTCGAAGTGATCAAGAATATATATATGTTATATAGGTTCTACGATGCCTCCTTTAATGCGTTACAAACTTTCCGACAAACTGAATATACCTGTTTTACACTATGTGTAACAAGTACAATAAAAAAGTTTTGAGCTACAGCAGAAAGCGTGGCACTTCAAGTATATATACTGATCAAGTATATGTGTACTCTTTTTATAGGTATGAAGAGTAAACCAAAAATATTTGTTTTTAAATTTCCAATATAAATGGTTACAAAGTGTACTTTTGAAAAATTTGTTTTTAGAAAAAGTTTAATAACTTAGTCAATTATTGTCCAAGATTTCCAACCAAACATCCGTTTTTACTCAAAATGTGCATACTTTTAAAAGCTGAAACAAAATGTTCTAATCAAACATAGATAAAGTTAAAAAATTTTTGAGAAAAAAATCAGGTAGAATTTAAATTTTTGCCGTTTGTAAGCTTGAAATGTATTCGAAACAAGAACCAAGCTTGATTTTTGTCGAAATTTTCATCAAATCTGTGACAAGGTACATAAAAATTTGGTACAGGGTATTTTGAAGTCGAGCATACTCGACTTGAGTCTTCTTTTTTAAATAAAGTAGTACCAGGAAAGTTATTAATTAGGCGTATATGAACAGGACGAGTAAGACAATTAAAAGTAGGTATAAAAAAATATATAAACAAGAATGAACGCTGAAGTCGAGTATGCTCGACTGCAAGATACCATGTCCAATCTATATGTACCTTTAGTTAGGTTCTATTTGACTACCATACATCATTGAATTGGATTTTCATAAAAAAAATTAAAAAATCGGGTATATCTTTGATTGGGTTTGTACCTAAAATTTTATTGGGCCTTCCCATATTGGTCTATTTCATTGGGACTATCATAGACATAATTTAAACTAAATTTAAATTTTCTAGAATAAAAAAACAATGACGTATTTTTGTAAAAACCCAAAACTTTGGGGGAAATTTGTATGGGGGCTATACCTAAAATTTTGTTGGTCCTACCCATATTTAAATATTTTATTGGGACTATCATAGACATAATTTATACTAAATTCAAATTTTCTAGAATAAAAAACAATGACGTTTTTATGTAAAAACCCAAAATTTTGGGGTAAATTTGTAAGGGGGCCATACCCAAAATTGTTGGGTCCATCCAAATATTGGGATATTTTATTGGGACTATCATAGACATAATTTTTACTAAAATTTGAACTTCCTAGAATAAAAAACAATTACGTTTTTAAGCAAAAACCCAAAATTTTGGGGTACAATTATTGTCCATGGTGTACCCCTAAAAATGGTCTAGAGAAAAAACGTTTGTAAAGCTGAAACAAAATGACCTAATCAAAGATTGATCTAAGTTTCAAAATTTTGAAAGCTCTACCGTTTGTTAGCTTAATGTCTTCGAAATAAGAACGTTTCTGATACTGTCAACAGCACGACAAACGTGACAAGGTACAGACATATTTAGTTCAGACTCCTCTTCCATTGCTGATCAAGAATACTATATACTTTATAGGGTCTAAATCGTGGCACCTTCTGTCTGTTACATACATTCGCTCAAACTTAATATACCGTTTTACCCTATTGAAAGTATAGTATAAAAATTTGATATTTCGTCTAGTTACATGTGTGTAATCGAGCAAGTTTTCCAAATCAGATCGGCAAGAAATATCAAAATATATAACATACCAAAAATATACAAATGTATTTATTTTTGATCAGCTTCAAAAGCTTAGTCGATTTTTAATCTTTCGTATGAACAAATCGGAATCAGTTAAAGGAGTTCTCGATATAATCCCAAAATATCATCACAATCTGAATCAGATAGGAAAGTTCCAAAACAAATTAAGTCCAAATTCAGAAATATAAAATAGTTTACTTCATTTCATGTCAAAACTTTATCGAAAGTTTAAAGCAATTGAAAACAGTTTTAGATGAGCAAAAAAAAAGAGACTATTTTCGCGCAGTTGGTAAACATATTTATTATAGGAAACACATTTGGCAAAAAAACAGTTAGTTGTAGTATTTATCCCATTTTTTTGTTTTTTTTATAATGAATTTTAATTTGGTTTTTATTTTAGCAATGCCAAAAACCACAAAGATTAAGCCAAAAAGAGCTTTATATGCCCTTATAAAGTTCACATACAAAAGCTTTAAGTAAAGTAACGCAGAAAAAATCTTTTTCAATTAAAAACACGTATACGCCGTATAGTACTAAAGCTTTTCAACATGACAAACACAAATAAATGAACGTAAAAGTTTAATAATATTTGACGTATTGCAAAGACGCACATTTTATTCGCATCACGTGCGTCAAATGCCAATAAATACCTAAAATACTCATAAATACATATATCGTATATCGTATATGTATATACAATAATAACTGAACAAGCTAAGCGTCAATTAATATGCCAAATTCAATTTTGACAAAGACTACAAGTATCAACTGAAGTATCAAATGAGTCTCGAACACAACAAAATAGCAACAATATCAATCATAACAAAATGTTGTATAAAAATTGATTTTTGGCTATATTTGCGCATATTTTTACAATATTTTGATTCAGAGAGAGATATTGTTTGTGGGTGCGAAAAGTAGCAATAATAGCATTCATGGTCACAACGCTGGGTAGCTAACGGCATGAAGTACGAGTATGTGACATAAATAGCTAAAATGTTGTAAGAATAACTAATTAATATTTTGTTAAATTAGCAATAAAAGAACTAAATTTACTTGTGTGGAAAAAGCTGTTCTGTCAGCCGCTTCTATTTTTTATTAAATACTTTCAATTATATTTATTTTCATTATCAATGGCAGCCAAGGCAACAAGCTCTACAAATGAACGAAAAAAAACAGCGGGACAATAATATATACAAACAAGAAAGAAGTCGAGTATGTTCGACCGCAAAATACCCTGTACCCAATTTTTATGTTTCTTAAGTTAAATCCTATCTTAGTACCATACTTAATTCTAATGGATTCTCTTAGAAAAACTTGTAAATGGGGTACATTTGTATGGGGACTATACGTAAAATCTATGGGTAGGACCAACCCATATTGGGTTACTTCATTGGGACTATCATAGAACTAATTTATAATAAATTTAAACTAAACTTAGACTTTCTTTTAGAAACAAAACTCAAAATTTTAGGGTAGACTTTTATTGAGGCTACCCCTTAAAATGGGGCTAGAGAAAACGGCTTAGCAGAAACGTCTAAGTTTCAAATATGATAGCTCTATCTCATAAAGTCTCCGAGATAATCGTTTTAATACGGCAGAAAGCATAACAGACGATTAGGCAGACGGACATAGCTAGTTCGACTCTCATTTCAATGCTGATCAAAAACAAATACACTTAATAGGCTCTATCTAGTTTATTTCTGTCTGTTACATACATTTGCACAAACTTAATATACCCTTTTAACCCTTTGGATACAGAGTATAAAAAAGATTGGAAATTTCTATAAAGAATCATCAATAAATGAATATGATTGCCAGAGGCCACCGCAGTATTTGTCAAAATCATTAGCAGCTATGGTGAGACTGAGCTAATTTCTTTAGCGATTTATCTTTATTTTAACATTTAAAATTTCATAAACTAAGAACTATAAGAGGGATAACAAAAGTTTATTTTGCGATAAAAAAAACTAATATTTTCAGAAATTAAATTTATTCATTTTTTTGATTCAAAATATTTGTAGTTTCTATAAAACTTTTTGATTTTATTTTAGTCTTTTACATAATTTTAACTTCATCATAATATCGTATTTATCATATCGATATTTGTCATATTTTTAGACCCGTTACACACAGTGTGAACGGGTTTACTTAGTTTGTCGGAAGTTTGTTACACATTAAACTGCAACTAAGTTAAGTTCGAAAATAAAAGAGCCACGTCCATTTTTAGGTATAGACCCCAAAAAAAACTTACCTCTTTTTTTTATTTGTAGGGTCAAGTCTTTTTTTATCATCCAATAAGAAAACCACGCGACCACACCCATTTTAGGTGTAGACCCACATACAAAATTAACGAACATTTTTTATTTTTTTGTATGAAAATAGTAATCTATATATAGAATATAAATCTCTTTCATCAGACTGACTCACCCCCTGGACCTACCCTTCAGACCTGAATTAAACTGGTGAAACCATTGTTCTTGATTATTTTTGTAAATTAAATGTAAACTTTTTTGTTAATTCATTTCGTTTATGCTGGCATGAACCTGTGATGTTCCCCTCATGTGATGTATAATTTAGTTAAAAATTTGCTTATTGTCTTGAAAAGACAAAAAAAAAACCAGATTGACTGATCTCATGCGTTCGTCCTACATGCCGCACGGCTTAAGATGGAAAGCTGAAATTTTTATTGTACATATACATCATTGAGTAGAAGAGCAGTAAGGCGAGATTTTGGACAATTTTATCCGGGCGCCTTAATGGCGTTAAAGCCGAAAAGCCAAATTTTTGAAATAAATAGACATAGAGACTTGAAACTGGGAGCATTCCAATGATGGTTAGAAAATATATTTGGGCGTGTTTAAGGAATTTCCGAAATTTGGACCTGAAACCCACTGGTGGACCCAAAATCGATTTTTTGACCAAATTAAAAAAAAATATAAAAAATTTTTTAATTTTTTTCATTTCAATTGAGCCCTAAGATGGGATTTTGGAAAATTTTGACCCAGGGCCTAATGGGGGCCTTGACCGGAAGAGCAATATCTTTAGATTGAATAGACGTCGAGACTTGAAACAGGCTCATATAAAGATGGTTAAAAAATATTTGAGGGGTGTTCAAGGAATTTCAGAAATTTGGACCTGGGAACCAAAATACATTTTGGACCATTTTTTTTTTTTTTTTTTTTTTTTTTTTTTTGTAGAATTCAGGTAAGCGTTCAGACGGGATAACAGTTGTTGTGCCACAAAACATTAAAGCAAAGAACTTTTGTTTTTCCCCTCTATTAAAACACTTTTTTCACACTCTATCCTTAAAAAAATGTTAATAGTAATTTTATTGCTGGTGTCTAAAAATAAATTAAAAATTTCTAAACAAAGCAAAAAAAAAAAAAAAAAGATTTTTTTTTTTTTAATACTCGCGTCAGTTTAAAAATAACTAAAATTATTTTTTTCGCCGCTAGATGCCGCATTATGCAGCTTAAGCGCGTTTATACACCATAACACACACACACAGACACATACTCATAAAATGGAGGTTGAACACCGGAAGCAGAGATAGCAATAGCAACAGCGACAATTTTAACAGCAACGCAACAGACTCTGTTAAAGTTCAAAACATTAATGTTCAACATTAGCAGCGTCTGAGGCGCCGCTGCGTTGCTGTTATGACGTAAAATTCAATACGAATCCATTTGCTTTGGCGCATCCCAGTTCGTTTCGCACAATTCAAATAAACCGCGCATTTTGCCGTCAAACGTTGAACAGTAAACAATGCGATACAAAATTATCGCACTTCGCGACTAGAACAGACAACAACAACAACATCGAAACTAAAATTAATATCTACGCCGAAAAATATTTAATAAAATATATAAAAAAAAATCGAAAATATAATAATTCATTTGTCGCGACGCGCTATATAAACTTTTGTGTGAAAAATATTTAAAAATATATAAATAATGTGCGCCTCTCTGTGTGTCCAAGAAGAATATCCATAAAAAGAAAAGTTCATTAATAATTTTGTCAATTAAAAAAAAAAAATAATAATAATAAAATAAAATACATAATATAAAATAAAGCAAAAAAAAAAAAAATTTTATTTATTAAAAAGCATTCCTATTCAGTGCAGACACACAACAAAAAAGTTAAACACAAATAAATTTTTCCATTGGAATTAATTAAAGAAGTGAAAATTTGATTAGCAAAAATATAAAAACGCCAATTCAAATCGCCAATTCTAGTGGAATAAAAAAAAAAAATTTAAAAAACCGACACAAATTTATAAATCGAAGCGCAACAAGTGTTTTGTTTTCTTTGCTGAAATTGTTAAATTCTTTTTATTTTCGTGAAGTGAAATAAAAGAATAAAAGAACACGGAAGTGCTATAAAAAATAAATTGTATAAATAATTAAAACAATAAAATAGTTCAAACGTTTGGAGTATATACAGCAACAGTGGAATTAATTAAGTGTTTTGCAGCTGTGCCCGAAATAATTAAAATAAATAGAAAATTTTATAAAAATATAAAAGAAAGGAAAAACAGGTAAGAATATATTGCAAACAGTTTCCCAATTATTTTCTTTATGATTGCAAAAGTTTTGAAAATGAAATCAGATCAAATAAAAATGCAAAACAGATAAACAATTGCTCAATGTTTGAAAGCATTTATGCAAATATTTATGCGTATTTCAAATTGATTACGTAGCACAGCATACAAAAAAAAAAAAAAAAAAAAAAAAAAGATATAAAAATGTATTTATTTATACCCAATGGGAGCAGTAGTTTATATCTAATCATGAAATAAACACGAAGCATGAACCATTTTAAGCAAAAATTCTTCAAAAGAACAAATTTAAATAAATTTGTCTATCTAGTGTCGAAAAAAGCTTAAGATTCAAAATTCAGGCCAATATATTTAAGACTAAGCGAATGAAACGTTTAAGTACACACAGAAAGACGGACATGGCTTAGATCGACTCGTCTCGCCCAGCTAACCCATGTCCGTCTGTCTGTCTGTCAATCTGTATATTTCAATGCGTTTCTTTAGGAGAGTATTTGGCCGAAATTCGAAACTTATGCTTTTGCCGGCAATAACTTATTGTTAGTCAAGTTCGAAAATGAAAGTGCCATCCTTATTTAGGTAAAGCCCCATACAAACATACCGCCCATTTTGATATTTAATTGTAGTATGGAAATTGTCATCCAATATCAAAACCAAGATGCCACGCCCATTTATAGCAACGTATAGCCCCATGCAAACTTACCACTTATTTTTGAATTTTTGTATACAAAAAACTGTTTCTATCTCTGAATGTATTCACTTAAAATTGAGTAAAAACACTTCTAATGACATCCAATGTTAAGACCAAGGTGGCACGCCCATTTTTATGTATCTCCCCCTGATTATTTTCGAATTTTTGATGAAAATATTAACATATTATTTATAAATGTATTACTTAAATTTGGCAAAGATACATCTATTGTTTTTCTATGCATACACCACCGATAGAATAAGGATCGGACCGTTATAAAATATATGTTCTATACAAGCCCACCACCATTTTTTTGATATTTTTATTGTATTGTATTTTTAGCTTAAAATTTGATACCAATATTGTGTCCAAACTTCGGTTGTATCAGACCATTGACTTCCACCCATGCCATCTCGAAGTTCTATCTAAGCCACTGATGATCACATATAAACTATTTTAATATTGTGACGGGTATTTAAGCTTCGGTTTCATCGAAATAATTTTCTTGTTTTTATTGCAAGTTGAATCTAAAAATCCGATTTGTTCTAAATATAAAGGATTTTTAGATATTTTTAAGGAATAACGCTAAAGTCGAGTATGCTCGACTTAAAGATTATTAGGTACCTTTAATTAATCCTTTCTTTAGTACCATACTGTTTAGTATCGGATTTTCATAAAATAACTTATAAAGTTAAATTTTGTTAAATTTGTATGGAGCTATATTTTAAAATTTTTTGGAATATGTAGAAATGTACAATTAGTCTTCCTAGAATATGAAACAAAATGATGTTTTTATGCAAAGACCCAAAATTTTAAATTTCAAATCTGGTAGCTCTATCTCGCATAGTCTTCGAGATAATCGTTTTCATAAGGCATGACAGACGGATGGACAGACAGACAGACATAGCTAGTACGACAAGCCTTTCTGTACAATAATAATCAAGATTATTTAATTGATAATTTTAATTAGCCATTTTTATTCATATGAGACAATAAACAAATTTTTCATAAATTTATTTTAAATTTGACGATCGATCAAAGGCTAGAAAAAATGTATATAAAACATTCTCATGAAATCATTAAACGCTGCATTTGCAAAGAGGAAATTTATGAAGCACTAAAATTACAATAACAACAGCAACAAAAGCAATGCGTTTTATTTGAACTTTACAATAATTTAATAATGCAATAAAAGGGGGCAAAAAAAAAAAAAAACGGAACGAAGAATAAAAAGTATATGTGAACTATTACAATATTATATGCTATTGTAGCGAGGAAAGTCTAAAAGTGTTTACAATAGCCAATACACAGTACAAGAGAGATTACAGATTTCTATCTTGATCGAAGAGCGGCACTTCATTGAGAAATGTTCTTCTGTTGGGTGCTGTGTATCTTATGAAGTTTCGTTTTAAAAGAACTTAACAATATAACCTCGTTTAAGATATTTACGCTTGTTTACACATCAAAAGACATAAACTTAATAATATATTTGAATTTATAAATTTTATTATGATGATGACGGGTCGGTGATTATCTTAAAGAGCAAAATATGTATAAAGTCATATAGTAAAACTAAACTGAATTATCATGACGACTGACATGCATGTTACACAGAACATTTATTCAATAATATAGTAAAACTGCAACAACAATATGAAAAGAACAACAAAAAAAGCATAGAAATTGTAAATCTCATGGCTCATAGTTATATTGCAGCAACAAAATGCAACAGTTTGGATAAAACGATTACAATGAATGCTCCCCTGAGTGCATTATATGAGACTGGCAGCCAGGCAAGGCAGGCAGCCAGGCAAGTAGCAGTATGAGATGAAAGTATGTATTAAGAATTATAGAATCAAGAAGTAAACGAGAGGAAAACCCCCTTCTATATGTATATACATCGTAGGTAACTATATAGATTATGCAGCACAACAGAGTATGTCGCCAAGTACAATAACAGCGACGACGACGACGCCGTGGTCGATGTCTCTGTTGATTGTGCCATTGTGGATAAATTAATTAAATTAAAAGTTTCCGGTTAAGCCTCCAAAAGCGTTAAACGTGCCGATAATACTAATACAAATACATATTCTATACTATTTCTATGTGTGTGTGTGTGTGTGTGTGTTTGAGTTCAACTAAAAACTTTTACAATAGTTGCAGCTAGGATTACGTTAACTTATACGCAAATAACGTAAAATACTATACGTGGCGTATGCGTAATATTGGTTTTGTTTGCGTCAAATCAAGCGAATGCGAAATGTGGTTCATTATTTTACATTTTCTGTTACAACCTGGTACAAACTTTTTTCGATTTTTTTTTTTTTTTAATTCAAATTCAAATACTTTTTGCTAGTTGCCAAAAATTTCAAATAAATAAATAAATAAAACGAAAATGTAGCCAAAAATTTGCTGATTTCAAGTTGATTATTTTTATTAAAAGTAAGTCACGAATACTATTTTTTTATTATTTTATTTGGCGTCATTAACAACAAAATGGGAAGTGTCAAAATATTGTATTAGCATGATTAACACAAAATCAAGTCAAGTGAAGTAAGCAACTAATATAAACTAAGTAGCGCCGAAAAAGAAAAAAAGCGAGCGGTCACATCGAAGCTGTTAAACGCTACACAAATATTTTTAAAATAAAAAATTAATTTCTGTGTAGCTAGAAAACTTCTGTAAAAGAGTGTAACGCAATACAGACAGACGGACATCATTAGATTGACTCCACTTTTATGAATGATTCGAAGGTTTTTTTTTTTGCAAATTTATAGTTAAACTAAGAATACTCTTTCTTGTAAAATATTTTAAGGGTGTTTCAAAAAAAAAATAAAATACATTTTTTAGTAGCCAACACGTTGCCGCAGTGAACTTCAATTAGCATCCAATTAGATAATAAATGCCATGTTAATTATATTTACAAATTGTGTTCGACTACTACCATCCATCAGCTGCTTATTTCGTAGAAATTATTTATTTTTTTTTTATTTTGCTCAAATCTTATTTTGAAGCTTCGTAATGCGTAATGAATTTAAAGTTGAGTTTGACATTAAAGCAAATTGTCATTTTTAGCAGCTAATACCAATTTTTAGCTACTTAAATGTGATGCTAATCGAAATTAATTATAAATTAGTTCGTTTTATTCTTCAGTGAGCGCTGTTGTGTTTGAAACCATGAAACAATTTATATTACACAACAGTTTTGACCTTTTTTGAATCAGTACAGAATCAATTTCTTATTTTTTTCTCATAGAAACCTAAACTGTGCATCAACTTGTGCCATATACTGATAGTTTGAAACTTAGTTACCTTCGAGCCTTGGTTAGACGTCGTTCTAAGCATGCTTTCGGTCGTTTTTCTTCGTAAGATTATATGTGTCGATATAGATTCTCTATATTTCTTAATGCTCTTTCACTCCTCAATCTCATTTATGTTGTTTTAAGGTTGTCTCAGTGCCACTAAAGTTTGTAATTTAGTTTTTATTTTATTTAATTCTTTAGAACACGAATTATGGCTAATCGCTCTTAGGAGTACGGATCTATGAATATTTGGTCTCCTTAACGCTTTTTTTAAATTGTTTTTTTTTTTTTGTTTCTATTCATTATTTGTGTTATTACTACGGCCTTTGAATGACAGTTAATATTAATTTAATTTTATTGATTATGATTTAGCAAGTTGTTATTGTGTTTAATTTGGATATTAATATAAGGTAATGCCGGAAGACTTCTATAAACATTTAGCTTGCCTCGGAGACTAAATAGATATTTCAAACAGAATTATTTTTAATCAGTTTGAAAGATATAAACCAAAATTTGTAATATTAACTTTATTGTAACTATATAATAGTTTAACGCACTGTCGATTGGATGTTCCTGTTATTGCCAAATGTTTCGAATTTGCTTATCAACTATTATTGGATACTAAATTAAAGAATAAACAAGAAAAACTTTAACTTCGGTGGAATCGAAGATTAAGTACCCGTCACACGAATCTTTAAATAGTTTATGTAGAATCATCAGAAACTAGGCGATAAGTTTGTATGGGGCTATACTTAAAAATGGGCGTTGTACCATGGTTTTGTCATTGGATGACATAAGAAGTATTTTTACCCAATTTAGAGTGAATAGATTCCTAAAAAATACCTATTTTCATACAAAAATCCGAAGATGGGCGGTAAATTTGTATGGAGTGGACGTGACATTCTAGTTTTAACATGCAATCTGCCTAGGACCGAGAAAAGCCTAAGTTTCGAGTTTCAGCTTAATACAATATCTTTAAAACAAAGCGAATGAATGCCCTTGCAACAGACAGACAGACAAACAGATATGCCTAAGTCCATTCGTGCTAATCAAGAATATATAAACTTTATGGGTTCTCCGATGCCTTCTTTAATGAGTTAGAAACTTTCAGACAAACTATAAAAAAAAATTATAAAAAAAAATCCAAATAAAATATTTTAACAACAAGGAAAAACTTTAACTTCGGTGGAACCGAAGCTGAAATACCCGTTACACAACACTTTTAATAGTTTATATGTTCACCAGGTGCTTAGATTAAATTTCACGATGAATTTGGTCAAATTTGTACGGAGGCTTTATGTTATATTAGCCCGATCCTTACCATATCGAAAGTGTTCACTTAGGTGGACATTGGAATTGATTTTACTGAATTTAATTGAATTCATTCAGAAATATATATATTTTCATATAAAAACTCGAAAATGGGCGGTAAGTTTGTATGGAGGCTATACATAAAAATGTGCGTGGCGCCGTAGATTTGACATTGGATGACATGAAAAGGTTTCTTACCCTATTTGGATTGAATATATATTCATAAATAATACGTATTTTCATACAAAAAATCTAAAAAGTGGTAAGTTTGTATGGGGCTATATCTGAAAATGGGCGTGGCACCTTGGTTCTGACATATAAACTAACTATTAGCACAAAAAGCTTAAGTTTCAAATTTCAGGTCAATATCTTTAAAACTTTCCGAGTAAAACGCATCGCAACAGACAAACAGGCAGACGGACATGGCAAAATCGATTCGTCTCATCGAGCTGATCAAAAATATATACTTTATGGGTCTCCGATGTCTCCTTCAATGCGTTACAAACTTTCGGACAAACCGAATATACCCGTTTACACTTTGTGTAACGGGTATAAAAAGAATATAAAATGCTGATACTCGTAATGAAGAGCTTGGAAGATATATATCGACGCACTTATTGTATGAACAGAATGAGATCGACGTGACCAGTCTAGATTGTTATTACTTTTGTAGATACTTACGATATGAGTGATTTTTTATTTATTATGTCACGATTTCTAGCGATAGGAAAAGAAAAAAAATTGTAACAAATAAGAAAAACTATTAAGTACAATAAAACAAATTTAAAGCAATATTCACGATATAGACATGGCCACAGTTAAAATAATATAAATTGGCGCCTAAAAAGGCATCATTCAGATAATCTTTCAACATGAAATTAGATACTTTCAAAAAAAAAAAAAAAGGAAAATTCTCATGCAAAATTGCTTAACTTTTCATAAAAATTCCATGTGGCTCAAATCGAAAAAAATTTTGTTTCACTTAGCATGAAATTAGGCATGGCTACAGTAGTTCATTCAAGTCCGAAAATCGTATTATATAAGAATCCCATGACAAGATGTTTGTTTTTTATAGACTCCCAAACTGCTCAATATGAAGGATTTATGTCGTTTTAGAAAAATGGTCAGTGGGCGTTGTCTCCATAGAATCGATTATAAATAATTCAAATATTTTCGAAAAAAAACTCAAGCGATTTCAATGAAATTTTGAAGAAACGGAAAAATTGGATGTGGGTGTGGCCCCAATAGAACCGATACAGACATTCATATTATTCTTAGAAATATTTGAACTTGAGAAATAAGATTCGGTATACATGATGCTAGGGCTGAGAGAATGTGATACTTTGGGAAAAAAAGCGTAGAGCGTGGTTGCAAGTATTTGAGCCACAGGCATGAAACTCAATGTACATATTAGTAGAAATGGGTGAAGTATGAACCATCGTATAGATGGTCGGAGGGCGTGGTCCCAAAATGTACAAAATCTGAGTATTAAAAAGCGTGAAAAGTATGATTCATTTGAAAAATGGAAGATAGGAAAAAGTGGTTGGTGACACAAAAATCTTTAATATTTTAATTTAGAGTTCCTTAATGAAGAACCAAATACATTTTTTTGGAAAATTTCTAAGTTTTGGAATAGTTTTGAATGGGCACACTCCTTTTAATTGACAAAGCAATGTGGTGCCTCTATCTCTTACAAAAATTGTTCAAAAGTGAAGTTCTTGAAAATCAGTATTAAAAAAAAAGCATCTAAATTATTTCTACTTTTGATGAAATTTTTTTAAAGCGAATTTGGGAACACTAATCTGCTTTGGAGCTATTTTTATATTTATTTTAGCAAAAATACATATTCATGGTCATAGATAACAATTTTTTTCTTTGGCACGTGTCTATCTAATTTATGATCAAAAAAAAAAAAAAAAAAACGAGAGATATTTATAAAGTTTGAAATGCAGAAAACTTAATAAAATTATGTATAAACTTTAGTTCTATTCAATTTTAAAGAAAATCAAATTAAATTATCAAAGAATACAATAATAAGTTCCAATTAGCTGTGTCCCATTATACACTTTTTTAAATGAAAAACGCACTTTAGAATTTATAGTTGTTGTCAAGGTGCTAGCAACTATGATACATGACCGATTCTTGCCCTTAACTCATTAATTATAAATGCGGAATGTTGCTGAATATGAGAGGAAAAGATACAAACACACACATACACGCGCAGAGTGGGGGTTTTGGGCGAGTAATTTAGTGAAACACCGCCGCCTCTGTATAAATTGTATCTGCAACGAAGTCAACGGCGTCGCGCCATTTTAATATGCATTGCGGTCATAAAATTATGCACTTGAAATGCTTTTTTCATTTTTTTTTTTGTTTTGTTTGCAACATTTTAAATTTAGCTAAATTTAAATTTGACATTTTTCCAAAATGCATAAAGCAAAAATGAACAATCTGTGCTGCTGCGGCTGTGCTCTTTTATTGCTTAATCAGTTTAGTTGCACGTGTCTAACTTGATTGAGGCAATTTTTCATTTTTCATCAAAACTATTTATAAAAATAGTTCATACTAAATCGTACGTACGCTGCTTATATTTAGTTCACTGACTGTCTGACAGACTGACGGACGGACTGCCGGTCTGACTGAGTCAATGTATGGAAAAAAATGGAAATAATTATAATTTTAAAATGTTTTAATTTTAAGCAAAAGCACAATTCCGTTCGTGGTTCACAATATCCGAGGTTTATTGCATTAATTTAAAAGTGGCGCACTTTAAATGCAACAAATTCAATCGAAATAAAATTATAACCACTAAAAATGTATAATTTATTATATGCAGGGCTACAAATATTGTACCTACTTTAATTTACAATTTTTTTTTTAAACAGAGCTTTTATTGTAAAAATTTTGAAAATAAATGCAAACAAAAATAGACTTCAGGGGTGACACCGAACACACTTACACTACAGTTTTGAGTTTTACATTTTAAATCAAGTAGTAAGGTTTCATTTTCAGTGTGGCGCGGGTCGCAAATTTGAATTTTTGTTTAGAAATGAAAAATATTTTTAAAAAATTGGTTATCCTATGGAATGAATTTAAACACTCAAAGTATCGGTGTAATGGTTTAAATTTGTACCAAACACTTACACGATGTCACCTCTGTATTGTTCAGTAAAATAAGTGCTTATATTAAGTAGACAAATTTGAGACAAATGTTGAACATAATGTTTTCACTTAAACCGAATCAAACCATGGATCGGCACTGACTAAAAACCAGCTCGTGAACCAAATCAGCGGTTTAAAGGACTCGCGAACCACTGCAAATTTTGTAGTGGTTTGCAGCCCTGATTAAATGAATTTTGATAATGTGCCTCTTTAGGATGTGTTAGATATTCACGATGCATGTGGATGCCTTGCCAATTAGCATATAGTATAATTACGTGTTGTTTTATTCTCTTTAAATTGTGCATTTAATATTGGGTGTATTATTCATTATTTTGCATGAAATTGAAATTGTTGCCATTCTGAAGGTAATTTCATAAAAAGTGAAAAAAATTTAAAAAAATGGTGAAAGTCGATATTCATAAGGTTCTATTGACGCTATCGATTACCGGAAAAGTCGTAGACAGGTACAGATGACAACAATTTGAAGCTAGGTGGATGCATAAGAACCTCAAACTAAGCTCTTGCAGCTTCTGGCAATTTAATTTCGATGTGTATGGGCTGAAGTTGTTCTAATGGAACACAATTTGTCTAAGAAGAGAAGCTAATAAAAGATGATTTTATATCAATCTCAGAGTCAAGAGCAAAATCTTTCTGGAGCGATTCGCATATGAAAATTGGGTTTTCATGCATAGAATTTGGGTCCAAACGAATTTTCTGTGTTATTACAAAAATCCTCTTTGCTGAGGTCAATTTGTGACAGTCAGAGAAGTTTTTATACTAGTCACATATACATAGTGTGATCGGGTATTATCAGTTTGTCCGAAAATTTTGCATAAAAGGAGCCTTAGGAGACCCTATAATGTATATATGTATATTTTTAATCAGCTCCTATTTTAGATTATTTTTATATGAAAATAGTTATTATTTATGAATGTATTCATTCTAACTTAGGCAAAAACACATCTAACTTTAACCAACTAAGGTGCCACGCCCATTTTAAGGTACAGCCCCATACAAACTTTCTGATTATTTTCAAATTTTTGTTTGAAAAAGTAACTATTTATAAATGTTTTAATTCAAATTGTGTCAAAACATATCTAATGTCATTCTATACAAGCACCACCGATATAATAAGGATCGAGCCACTATAACACATCGCCCTATACGAACTCACCTTCCATTTTCTGATATATTCAAAAAAATTATAGCTGTATCTGTATTTTTAGCTAAAATTTTGATATCAATATTGTGTTCAAACTTGGGTTGTATCAGATCATTGCAGCAGCCCTCCCATTCCAACTTGAAATTTTATCTATGACTCTGAAACTTAAACTTTTCAAAGAAACGTGAGAAGACAATTAAAGCTTCGGTTTCACCAAAGTTAACGTTATTTCTTGTTTTTAGTTAGCTTATATAACGCAAGATATCAATTACACAAGACAATAATATTCAGAACCAAAGACTGGTTCTACTGTACGCGAATTGTTCCATTGCCCATGTTTATAACCTTAAAACTTGTAAAAATCACGTTGCTTACGTGGTGGAATAATTCTGAGCACAAATTATGAATCAACGGATCAAAATCTCATCTTATCTCATCTTTTGTCAAACTTTGTCTCTTCCTGTGTTATTAAATTACTACACCTTATATTAGGAGGTATATTAATTCTACTTAATAAAATTCTGATTCAGCCATGAACTTTTTAAACTTATATACAATCGACTGTATTATTATTTCGATTTAGATTTACTTCAAATAGTTGCTAGCTTTGCATAAGGATAAACTCACTTAAAAATATTGGAAATACGCGCAACAATTTTCGCATAAATTCCAGGTGAAAGCTGCAAAAGGCAACATTTCAAAGCGGCACAAATCCCAAGAGTACCAAGAGAGAGAAAGAGAGAGAGCGAGCGAGCGAATGAAAAAATTAATGCTAAAACAACACAAGCAATGCAGATACTTGGCAAAATCTAATTTATTTCAATATTATTCAAATGAAATGCATTTTATTATTAAAAGCTTCCGCCTTATGCATGATTCAGGCGCAAACGCATGTGCGTGGCATTTCGTGGCAGTTGGTATCCTTGAAATAGCTGAAGTTCTTTTGCTTTTCAATGCATCAAATCGCTTTTAAGTAAATGAACAACAAACTAACTTCCTGTCCAAATTGTTTAAATTACGCATTTGTTATCATTTTTGACACGAGTCATGTGCTACTTGTACTACTTGTAGCTCGTTGTTCCGTTGTCCAGGTCAATTCACGTAAAATAGTCCGTTAATCAAACTGCAATTTAACGAATGTGTTGTCGACTACTACGACAACGTGTGGCCAAATGTCAAGTGCAGCAGTAGTCAGTTAGTGTCAAGTGGGAAAACCAGTAACTAAACAAAACCAACCAGCGAAATTTCTATACATAAGGTACACTGTAAACTAAACTAACAAGTTCTGACAGTGTAAACTGACTGACTACATACCTACTTACATTCTCGTACTAAAATATCCATTGGGATTTTAGGCACGTCGACATCTTATCCATCATCGTTAACCATGAGTGCACGTAGTTGTTGTTGTTGTTCTTGTTGTTGTTGTTCCACTGTTAACGCGTTTCATACGCGACATAACGAAAAAACGCGTTTAAACAAAAAACGAGTAAACTGTCAAAATATTGACACTAACTAAGGATGAAGATACATATTACTTAAAGGTTAACGATTGCGACAAAAGTCAAGTTTTGCTTAATGTACAGAAAGCGAGAGATAAAAGTTGGTACACAAAAAATATTAAAGAAGGTGCCAAGAAAAAAAAACAAGGAAAAAAATTAACTACGGTAGGACCGAAGCTAAAATACCCGCTACACAAAACTTTTGTGGCTAAGATAGAACTTCGATGTGTTGGAATCAATGGAGGGTTTCTCAATAAAAACGATAGGATTTGAAACTGAAATAAACACATGAATTTTGGCCAAAAATAGTGCTTAATAGTGTTATTTGATGGGAAATTTATGCCATTTATGAGTTAAACAAAATATCATCTAGATAATAACCACGACTTTTTTTTTACACTGGCTTATATGATCCTTCTAATTTTCGATGAGTCGGTGCAATATTTCCGCTGGATTGTTCACGCAATAAATCCATTATAACGTTGGCTGAATGGCATGTTGCACCATTTTGTTGACAAAGAATGTCATCACCATCAATTTTATTTATTTTTGGAAAGAAAATGTCGGTCTACATTGCACAATATCGTTCGTAATTCAAGTGCAGTTAGTTTCTGTGGGTGCTTCATGAACGACTTGTGGGCTTGACTCACACCATTAACAACAATATTTTTATACCAGCCACACGTAGTGTGAAGGGTATTATCAGTTTGTCGGAATGATTGTAACGCATTAAAGGAGGCAACGGAGATCCCATAAAGTATATATATTATTGATCAGCTCGACGAGACGAATCGATTTAGCCATGTCCGTCTGTCCGTCCGTCTGTTGCAATGCGTTTTTCTCGGAAAGTTTCGAAGATATTGACCTGAAACTTTAAACTTAAGCTTTTTGTGCTCCTAGGCAGTTTGTATGTCAGAACCAAGGTGCCACGCCCATTTTTAGATATAGCCCCCATACAAACTTACCATTTTTTTCGATTTTTTCTATGAAAATAGTTATTATTTATGAATGTATTTACAACAAATCGGTTAAAAAAACTTCTAATCCAATATCCATCCATTCAATATCAGAAGAAAGGTGCCACGCCCATTTGTAGATATAGCCCCCATACAAACTTACCATTTTTTTTCGATTTTTGTATGAAAATTGTTATTATTTGTAAATGTATTTACTACAAATATGGGTAAAAGCACTTCTAATGACATCCAATTTCAAAAGAAAGGTGAAACGTCCATTTTTTGATATGGCCCCCATACAAACCAAGCGCCCATTTATCAGATTTCGTATGAAAATAATTCTTATTTATGGATATATTCACTCCAATCTGTGTAAAATCACTTCTACTGTTATCCTATGAATATGCTACCGATATGACAAGGATCGAGCCACTATAATATATAGACCCCATACAAACTCACCTTCCATTTTTTCAAGAAAATGATTAAAGTTTCGTGTGGCGGTTATATGAGCTTCGGTGCTACCGAAGTTAACGTTTTTTCTTGTTTGTTGACATTTTGTCAAAAATGCAACTCATCCAAAAAACACAATTTTGAGTAGCAACAAAACTTCTTGATATTTATATATATATACTATATGTATATATTATACACCCAGTGTATTGTGTATTTTTAGTTTGTCGGAAAGTTTGTAACGTATAAAGGAGACATCGAAGATCCCAAAAAAGTATATATATATTATTGATCAGCTCGAGGAGACGAATTTAATCATGTCCGTATGTCTTTCGCCTTTCTGTGGCAATGCGTTTTACTAAGCAAGTTGAAAAGATATTGACCTGAAATTTCAAACTTAAGCATTCTTGGTACTAGGCGGTTTTTATGTCAGAACCAAAATTTACTGAACACAAAAATCAACATACGGCATATGTTTTTTTATAGATTTTTTTATCGAAGATGACCGCTTTCATCGATCAAAATCCTATCAATATTGTTATCAAATTTTTGGCTAAATAAAGATGCAAATATAATTTTCTTGAAAAAAAATAGAGGAAGGGATGGTGAATT
Source organism: Leucophenga varia (assembly GCA_018903435.1). Lineage (NCBI taxonomy): Eukaryota > Metazoa > Arthropoda > Insecta > Diptera > Drosophilidae > Leucophenga > Leucophenga varia. The sequence goes on along the minus strand of JAEIFJ010001477.1, from coordinate 510,051 downwards.
TTAATGGGAGCTCAATATTATAGATCCAAATCATATCAATAGTGTATACATAGGTTGACTTTAAAAGTATTTTAACCCCATTGGAAGTGAATACTTTTATAAATAAAAAAATATTTTTAGACAAAAAATCGCAAAGAATCAGTAAGTTTGTATTGGAGCTACACATAGTTGAAAATGATTTTAACATTGGAAAATATTAGAAGTGTTTTTAAACTATTCGGAGTGAATACATTCACCAATAATAGCTATTTTCATAAAGAAAATCGAAAAAGGTGCTAGTTTTGTATGGGGGCTGTAACTAAAAATGTGCGTGGTACCTTCGTTCTGGCATACAAATTACATAGAACCAAAAAAAAAAGCTTAAGTTAGCAACAGACAGATGGACAGACAAAGGACATGGCTAAACCGATTCGTGCTGATCAAGAATATATATACTTTATGGTTTCTCCGATGCCTCCTATAAACTTTTCGACTATGTGTTTCGGGTATAAAATATAATCTAAAAACGTTTTAAGGCTTAGACCACACTTGTTGCTGTTAAGCAAGGCATAGACGGTCTACTTGGCAGCGTGTCAAAAAAATCATCTAACAAAAGAAATCAAATTTTGAATTTTTTGCAAAAAAAAAAAAAAAAAAATTATTATTATAAAGCTTTTGCACTATCATAACTTATAAATGTTCAAATATGAAAAAGTAAAAAAAAAAAACAGGTTAATAATGCATATAATTGTAAATGCTTATCAAACTTGTCTGACTATTGTATCCAAAGCAATGCACGTGCAATAAACGTGTTGCAATTGACACAATGTCAATATCATGGCAAACCACTAAACTATGACGTTGATAGAAACAAAAGTCATCTCAAACACAAATTAAACGTTTATTTTATTGAAATTTTGCAGACAAATCGTCGCACAATACCAAAAATGCTAAAATTACTAATTGCCTCGCTATAGTCTGTAGTCCAATACAATCAGAGACAAATATTGCATACAGTATTTTGGTAGCAAACAGTTGTTGCACATCAATCAAATTCCCATAACCGATATGTTGACAAAAACTCTTTGTTTTTTGTTTTTTTGTTCTCCAAAATGACATGGCACAAATTAAATAGAAAAAAACCAGTAATAACCTACTACGTATATATTTGGCATGACAGCTAACCCTATTCTGATAATAGATAATTTCAATGGACTTTCATATTTTAGAGATAAAAGATAATCATAACTACTAAATACAAATATGTATCTACAAGATACACAATGTATTTGATAAATAAATGTATATAGTATAACGGATCGTTGAACACAATCTGAATAGTAGTTAGCATTTTAACAACATGTCGATAGAACGATTAACAAGCAGCAGCAACCACAACAACAGAAAAATAGTATGCGAGGGTAGTTCTTTAAGTGAATGAAAACTAAAATCGATTTTTTTTATAATTAATATACAATGTATATCGTTTGTAATACTCAGAAACGCCCTTCTTAGTTTTAATTACGTTTTTGATCCTTTAAGGCTAAAATCAAACTCTCAAATATTTCGCTGAAATTTCTTCACAATAATAATATTTGATAACTTTATTTAGTTTAGACATTATTCTGGGTTTGTGTCTTAGTTTTTTTTGGTGCCAACTTGATTCAAATATTCTTGATCGATTTGTGGTATGAAGAATAACATATTTTACTCAAAAAACCTAAAAACTCATAGCGGAAGTTATTGAACATGCCTAAAAACGAGTTGCAGAATTATCTTGAAAATGTCGATTTTAACGCTTTCTGAGGAGACTCCAAAACTATACATATGATAAATTTACGTTTTTCAGTTTGGTAGCTACCACCAAAGTTGACTCTGCCTTAAATTTGGATATGCATCGCCATACCAATACATTTACAGGTGAATGTATGACCAAGAGAAGAATGCTATTTTCTGCATAACACTCTTCTTCAAACATTACAAAATAAAATAGAAATATTTAATGATAAGCGATAGTTTAATATTTAAACATTCACTTTTCATTTTACTATCTTAAATTTTACTGATTTGAAATCGGGAACATTTTGAGATTGTTTTACTGATTTGAAATCGGAAACATTTTGAGATTTTTGAGATATGTCGGGTACCCGTAAAATTCGAAAACTAATTATACAGTCACGCTCTTATTTTCGAAATAAATAATTTACATTCCAAATAAATTCTTATAATCTTATAATTCTCAAACAGTTTAAGTATATCGATATAGGAGTTTCTGCGTGATCGGTAGTCTTTGTTTAGCTTGTGTTGAACTGCCACAACTGGTTTGTGTGGTACATCCATAGTATTTTTTAAAGTTTATTTTTCATGTCCTTTGTTGATGCCTCACATCCGATCATGCAGAAAAGATATTGCTATGCTTGAACTGTTTGAGAATTATAAGATTATAAGAATGTATTTAAAAACTAAATTACTAAGTTTAAGTGATTTCGAAAATAGGGAGCCAGACTGATAAGAACTTATATTTAAAATGTTTAGATTTTTGTCAAGACCAATAAAAACGAGTGTGAAAGCGAGATAGAAATATGTTGATGCTGTGCTTTTTGGCGTTTTCAAAAACAGTTTTTTGTTTTAATATTTTTAATCTGAATTTTGTTCAAATAAATAAATTTCCTCAATTAAAGTAAACCAATTTGCTTACTCATTAAGCCAACCACTTACATATTTGGTGTTATCATTGAACATACATATACATATGTGTGTGTGTGTATGTGTATATATGACTTAGTTAGGGAAAGCAAATGAAATGTGTGCGGAAAATATGTAAACATGAAAATAATTAAATATTTCATTAAATATTTTATGATATCTGACATGAATTTGCAGTTTTTCCCCCTAATTTATACCCTATAAATGCGGTATAAAGGAGTATTTAACATTTGTGCAAATAAAGCATGGAACAGGAGGCGTGGCAAGGCTTGTTAATAAATATAACATTGATCGAAATTTAATAAATTATTTTATTATGGATCGCCATAGGTAGAGTATCTCATAGTCAAGTTCACTTAACTGCAGCGTTTCGAACTACATTTTCCAACTGAAAATGTACACACATATCTGACAAAGTGATAATTAATGTGATGTTAAGCCGTTACCCAAAAAGTTATTATACTTAAATGGTTTTAATTTGCAATACATTTTCATTTTAAGAGCTTAATTTTGAGTTAACGTATCTGTCACTTTAGTAGGCTTATTGCTCTCAAAGACAATCTGTCTATCTGCCTGTCTGTGAGCACTTAATCAAATCAAACTTCAATAGGCTCATGTCACAGCGTGCAGAGTATACTTTAGTTTGCTTGTATTACTTGACCGCATAGATACTTGACATATGTTTGTATGTTTTGGTAGCTGTTCTAACATTTTAAAGCAAATCAATCAAACAAACGTCTCTCTGTCTCATACTCTCACTCTTTCTCTCTCTTTCTCTCCTTTCCCTATGGGAGTTAATGTGCTGAAATTTTGATGTTTCAATTTCGTACTTTGTTTCCCTTATTTTTGCGCAGCAGCAGCAACTTTTTTTTTTTGTGTATTGCATGCTTCAAATATTTATTTATTTTATGCTTCAAGTAATTTGTTTTTTCTTTATTTCTGACCAAACATTTGCAACAAATGTATAAACTCGAATATATAAAAATAGAAATGCCCAAAGGACTTAATGTGTGACCAACCGGTTGAGAGGTCCTTGTCGAGTGTGTGCAAATATACATTTGTGGCTTGACTCATTTTTCAATAATTTATTTGTCTGATGTTCTTTGTTCTCGTCTTTAGTTATTTTGGGTCAAAGTTTGCTTAAGCTAAAGTCGCATAGTAGTATTTTCTTTTATGTTCATTTTTGAAAAGTTTTTGGTCACATAAAATGTTTCAGATTGAATGAATAAATTTGTTTAATTTTAAATACAAACAGCCTAATAAGGCGATAAGCTGCTGCCTTTTTTAAATCTTACTCAAATCCTTTAATACTGTATAAGGTCAAGAGGCAGTCAATAATGTAAACAAGAGTCACCTCAATAGTCAACAGAATGTCAAAAAAAAAAAAAAAAAAAAAAAAAAAAAAACGTTAACTTCCTTAACCCGTCACACGTAGTTTATTTATAATCATCAGCGGCTTCGGTAAAATTTTAAGAAGGGATGAGTGGAAGTCAATGGTCCGATATAAACAAAGTTAAGACACAATAATGTAGTCAAATTTTAAGCTTAAAATACAGATATAAAAATAAGAAAGAACGCAGAAGTCGAGTATGCTCGACTGCAAGATACCCTGTACCCAATCTTTGTTACCCTTTAGTTAAGTCGTGTCTAACTACCATACCTCACTGTATTGGGATTTTACACAAAAAACTTAAAAAATGGGATATATTTGTATGGGGGCTATACTTAAATTTTGTTGGTCCTACCCAAATTGGGATATTTTATTGGGACTATCGTGGACATAATTTAGACTTCCTAGAATAAGAAACAATGATGTTTTTATGCAAAACCCAAAATTTTGGGGTAGATTTGTATGGAGGTACCCCTTAAAAATGGGTCTAAAAACCGTTTGCAAGTAAACACTTGAAGGCTCAGGAGAGTCAACGTTTCCAATATGGTAGCCCTATCTTTTGAAAGTCTCTTTCATACGGCAGACAGACGGACAAACAGCAGGGCAGACGGACGGACAAAGCTAGCTCAATTCCCCTTTCTCAATGCTGATAAAGAATATATATACTTTATAGGGTATATCTAGCCTCCTTCTGTCTGTTACATACATTCCCACAAACTTAATAGACCCTTGCACTCTTTTTGGGTACAGGGTATAATAATGTTCTTGAAAATATCAGAATATTGGAGGTGTGGGGGCTATATGATATTTGTGGTGAAAAAAGAAAAAAGTGCTTAAGTCGACTTAAGCAAAAATTGAGATAAGAATACTACGCTGATCTCCGTATTGAAAAGTAATTGCATTCAAAAATTGAATTATTTTTAACGATTTTTCAGGAAGTTATAGACAAAGAAATTTTGGCTTAATCTCACTTTTGCGTAAAATTTCAATTTATTTTAAACTTAAAAGTGCTCTTAAGCAGTTTTTTCCTTTTTACCACAGATAACATACATATAGTGGCCCGAGCTTTATCACATCGTTGGTGTATACATAGGATATCAATAGATGTGATTTTACCTAATATGAAGTGAATAAATGTATAAATAATAACTATATTCATAAAAAAATCGAAAATAATCGGTCACCGATGGCTTTAATGAGTTACAAACTTTTCGACAAACGGATAATACACGTTCACACTATGTGTAAAGGGTATTAAAATCAATTATTACTAAAAACTTTTTATCAACGAATTTTAAAATAACTTACAAAGCCTCACAACTTTTCCCAAAGAAGTTTTTGCAGGGATAATAATCAGGCTTTCAATCAAACTTTTTAAGTGAATCTCGTAAGTAAAATCAACAACAACAACAACAAAATGTTGGTTTAAAATGTCCGCTATCAAGGACAAGAAATCGTGACTTTGCATGCAATTTCCGAGTTTTTCCTTAAGAATATATATTTTTTTTTTTTGTAAATTTAAATGTTTACAGGATATGAGAACAGAATAAAAGAGAAAGTTTATCAAAAGACACGCAAACGAACCAATTCAAATATAATATGTACTAAAGCGCGCCGTCCCGTGTTCTTTTCATCTATATTTTTCTTGTTTAAACAATCATCACAACATCGCATCGCATCACGTCGAGGTAAAGAACAAACAAAAATGCAAAAAACAGAAAAAATTTATAATGCCAATAAAGGATACCTAGTATTGATATTTATCCATTGTTTTTGCGCATATCCATGTGACATTTCTTTAGCATACAGCGTTTATACTCATATACAGAGTCAGTCAATGCACATTTTTACATGTTTTACGCTTCAGTTTTATTGGTTTTATGTATGTGTCCTGTGTGATTCTTATTGTCCTTCACAACAATTCTTATACAAAATAAAAAAACTCATTGATGCTGAATATGTTCGTTCGTTTTTATTTTTTTACCCACACCTACACAAATTCCTCTCTTGCTGACTTCAATATGTTAGATGTCAATGTTATATCCTTTTTCATTTTAGGATTTACGCAGTTCACATTGCCAAGGTTTCACTTCACATTACTAAGTCGTTTCTTGCGTTTTCGTTGCTACATTTTGTTGCTATACTTTTTTGTTTTTTCGGTATTTCGTATTCGCATTTTTCGCGGCTATTTTACATATGTCAATTTATACTTAAGCTGCTTTCGCTACGGCTACAAGACAAGAGGAGTGACATTAAAATTAATTATGCTCGAAAATGCCCGAAAAATGACTGCAAATTGTTGTAATCAAACACCGCATGGGTGCTACATGAAAAGTTAAGTATTCATTAATAAACCAAAAAAAGCGAAGGACATGACTGTGTGCGAGGTTTTGTTTTTCAACAGCAGCAAAATTATAATTATCCTTTTGACCCACTGACTGGAAGAAAAGTTTTCTTCATTAAATTTTAAGGATATTCTTGTGCATCATTTGATTCAGTTTGCTTCGTACATGCATCGTACGTCATTATACCCTTTACCAAAACGTTAAAAGGCTATTTTAAGTTGTAGTAAAATATACAACGAAGTTAGGCATGATAGATTTTTAAAAACTGAGTTGATCTTACTGTGAAAGACAGAGACACTCAACTATAAACTTAGATTCTATAGCCCCGTCCAAACGTGTCCCTTTTTTCAGTTTTTGCATGAAAACTTTTTGTTACTTAATCTTGAGACTAAATTAAGTATGAACTATGCCTTGATAGTTCAAATAAAATATTCCCATTAGAGACATACCAAACAATTTTTAGGGATAGCCCCAAATTTCATAATTTTTGAATGATACGTTTTAATACCCGTTACACATAGTGTAAAAAAGGTACATTCAGTTTGTCGGAAAGTTTGTAACTTACTAATGGAAACGTCGTAGACCCCATAAAGTATATATATATTCTTAACCGCATCGATGAGACGAGTCGATCTAGCCATCTGTCTGTCTGTTTATTTCAACACGATTTACTCGAGAGCTACTGGAGATATTAAACTGAAATTTGAAACTTAAGCTTTTCTCGGGAAAGACCATGTTAAGTTCGAAAATAAAAGTGCCAAGCGCATTTTTAGGTATAGTCCCCATACAAAATGACAGCCTATTTTAAAATTTTATATAAAAATAGGTAATATTTATTTAAATAGGTAAAATCACTTCTAATATCATCCAATGACAAAACCAAGGTCCATTTTTAGGCGTCAGTCCTAGAAAAACTTACCGATTATTTTCGAATGGTTTTTCGAATAATTGTATTTTTAGCTTAAAACTTAACACCAATATTGTGTCTAAACATGAGTTGTATCAGACCATTGAACACCACCCATCCCATCTCGATGTTCTAGCTAAGCCATATATGATAACACAAAAACTATTTAAAAATACGTGTGACGGTTATTTAAACTTCAGTTTCACCGAAGTTAATATTTTTCCTTGTTTTAATTATCTTATCTGATTATCTTATTATATAAAAAGCTCATGTTACGATGTTCTTTTTTTGATAAACTTCGAAACCACTCAACCGATTTTAACTGAAAAGATTAAAGATTAAATATCGTTATGGAAAAATGGACGGTGGGCGTGTCTCTCATATAATCGACAATGAAATTCATGGTACAAATATTTGAACTCGAGGAATGAGACTCGGTACACATGTTACTAGGACCGGGAAAGGCGAAAAAATGGGCGTTAGACGTGGTGCCTGATAAGCAATACGAATAAAAATTCTTCATATTTTTCAAATATTTTATCTAGAGAAATGAAATACGTACATTTTGAGAGGACCAGAAAAATAAGATCCTTTAAAAAAAGGCGGAGGGCGTGGTCACTTTTTGCAAATATTTAAGCAACAGGAATGAAACTCAGTGTAAATGTTAATAAAATCGGGAGTAGTATGAACCATTGGAAAGATGGGCGGAGGTCATGACCACAAAATTTACCAAATGTGTGTATTAAGGAGCGGAAAAAGTATGATTGATGGAAAAAATGAGTGGTAAGTTGATGACACAAAAATATTTTAGAATATATTTTCGCGACACTAGAGCAAGGCCTTATATTTTGGCTAGTTTAACAATAAAAAGCCAAATTTAGTCTGGACTGTTTTTATATTAAATACAAATATAAAGCTAGAAACTCTTGTACAAAAGGTATCAAAATAAAATATGCTGTAAGATTTATGTAGGTTATGTGCAGGGTATCCCGTGATTAAAATTAAGGCATCATGCCCAAATATAGTAAATTTTATATGACAACCTATCTATTGAGTATAAACTTAATTAAGTTTTGGCCAATATATAATATACGCTAAAAACAAACACATCTCTAATTTTCAAAATCATTTCTTTCGAGGCTCCCAAAACACAATGACGTTCTAAACAATTAATGCGCCGGCTAAATTTCAAAAAAGAGTTCAGCTGGTAAAACTCAGACTTGTCCAGTGAAAATGCCAATGTGCTTTGGTTGGTGAACTTCGGTGGAACCGAAGCTGAAATACCCGTTACACAACACTTTTAATAGTTTATATGTTCACCAGGTGCTTAGATTAAATTTCACGATGAATTTGGTCAAATTTGTATGGAGGCTTTATGTTATATTAGCCCGATCCTTACCACATCGATAGTGTTCACTTAGGTGGACATTGGAATTGATTTTACAAAATTTTAATTGGATTTATTCATAAATAATAAATGTTTTCATGCAAAACTCGAAAATGGGCAGTAAGTTTGTATGGAGGCTATACATAAAAATGGGCGTGGCGCCTTAGATTTGACATTGGATGGCATAAGAAGTGTTCTTACCCTATCGAGATAAGTGGTAAGTTTGTATGAGGGCTATATCTAAAAATGGGCAAGAATTCGAGCTTTGTATACAAGCTAGCTGATATCGTTATACACTTATTTTCAGTAAAAAATAAAATCGTTAACTGCAGAGAACGGTTAAGAATATTACCAGTTACAGCTTTCAGTCATGTGCTAATTTTACAGCAGCTTTTGCCGCAAAAAAGGATACAGCTGCTCCCCAACTTTAATGTTTTTTGTTTTTGTTTTTTGTTATTGCTACTCCTGACTTCCGTCGGATGTGATTCGCATTCACAGCGAAAATAATTTGCCACGTAAATGCAACTTTCTCATAAATTACTGCAATTAAGCGACGTCGACGATGACACTAAATGTGTAGTATTTTTATTTGTTTCTTTTTTTCAATTTTTCACATCAACAAGTGGTGCCGTGCCACCTACAATGTACTACAACTGTGGTTCATTTGGGGCGACACTGTTTGACGTCTTCGTATTTCTTAACAGAACGAAACAAAAAAAAAAAACATAAAACTTAATGACTAATTATTTTCGAGAAAGCGAATAGAATAAGGATGCTTTCAAGCGTTACGTGCTTGAATTGCATTTAAAAGACTTTATTGAATTTCTATTATAAATATTTTTATTTTTTTATACCCGCCACATATAGTGTGAAGGGTATATTCAGTTTGTCTAAAAGTTTGTAACGCATTGAAGCAGACGTTGTAGACCCCACACAGTATATATATTCTTGATCAGCTCGATTAGACCAATCGATCTAGCCTTGTCCGTCTGTCTGTTTATTTCCAACGCGATTTACTCGGAGGCTATTGGAGATATTTAGCTGAAATTTGAAACTTAGGCTTTTCTCGAGAACGACCGAGTCAAATTCGAAAATAAAAGTGTCTCACGTATTTTTATGTATAGCCAAATGATCACCCATTTTAAATTTTTAGTATGAAAATATTTTTTTTTTTTGAATATCTGTATTTTTAGCTTAAAATTTGATACCAATTTTGTGTCTAAATTTGAGTTGTATCAGACCAGTGACACCCTCGCATTCCATCTCTTATTTTTATCGATGTCACTGATGATCACACATAAAAATTCAAACTTTCGTGTGACGTGTATTTAAGCTTCGGTTCCACCGAAGTTAATTTTTTTCTTTTTATATTTTTATTTATAGCGCACTTTTTTTAATTTTTATTACGAACTGCCACCAACCAAGAGATCTATACAAGTAAATATTGTATTTGTGATATAAGTATTATTTTTTTTAATGATAAAATAAGATTCTGTCGTAAAAATTTATGATGTATCAGTTGGCAAGCGTAATAGACTGAAAATGCATATAGGAAAAATTATTTAATTATATTTTAAAAAGATACTTAAGCATTCGTATACGTCATTTTATGTAAACATTTAAACCTGAAATCAAATGTGATTCATCAATAAGCTTTAGATACTCTACAAAAATATTTCTGTAGAAAAAATTTATTTATTTAAACTAATTTTGACAATTTAGTTAATGTTTAGCATATTATTGTAAGAAAAATTACTGCTATTTGATATGAGCAATAAATTCAGCAAAAAAACCTAATAACAATTATAAATTACATTTGGTTATATTTAAATCTAAAATAAAAAAACAATTTAAAAATAATTTATCAATGACCAATGGCAATGTAAAAAAAAATGTTGCACATTTATCTACTGACTTTCATTAAAAATACAAAAAAAAAAAAAAAAAATGGAAAAATGTTAAAAGAAATTAATTTGTGGGTTTTATTTTACACGAAGAATGAACTTGCGTCACTAAAACACAAGAAGAAATATATAAAAAGTGCAGCTGTGCTATTTTTACTCATTTACGGAAATGTAATTAAACCTGTAAAGCGAAAGTGAACTTGAAAAAATTAAAACAAACCGAAAGTGCTTCAGAGAAATGTGAAAAAAGCTCTAACATAAAAAAGTAGAAACATTTGAAGTAAGTTTTTGGGAAAAAAACTTGCTAAAATACATGAAAAAACTATAACTTTAATAAAACCGAAGCATAAATATCCGTCATAGGCCGTTAGTTTATGTACCATCATCAGTGACGTAGATAATTCTTTGCGATATAATATAAAATAAGGTCCTATGTTGGAAAACGAAGGATGGCAGTAGTGGTAACAATACTAAACTATAAAACTATTAAACTCTCGAAATAATAGACAAAAAAAACATTGTTACTTTGCTTCCAGTTTTCAGCTAAACTTAAAAACGTGAGTTAATAAAATTAAAAAAATACACGGTAAATTTGTTTCCAACAAGTGGACGAGGCTAAAAGTGGCCGAAAGGAGCATAAATTTAAAATCAAAGCTTAATATCTTTGGGAGCTATACCTCAAATTCTTTTGGCCCTAAATTTTAGGATATTTCATTGGGACTATCATAGACATAATTTATACTAAATTTGAAGTTCCTAAAAAAAGAAACAAAGAAGTTTTTATGCCAAAACCCAAAATCTTAGAGTAGTTCTTTATGAGGCTACCCCTTAAAATGGGATTGGAGAAAAATCGTGTCTTAGTTTGGTGACCATGTAGACAACATGACAAACGGACGGACAATCGGACATATGTAGCTAGAACGATTCTCCGGTCGATGTTGATCAAGAATATATATAGTTTAAAGGGTCTACCATGTCTCCTGTTACATACATTTGCACAAACTTAATATATTCATTTATCCCGTGGGTATAGCGTATAAACATTAAACACAAAGTCAAGACATACACTTTTAAAGTTTCGAAAACGTACTCCTCTTTACAACTTAATTTTTATATTATTTATATAAAGGCAATGTTGCCATAAAAATAATAAAACAAAATAGAAAACTATTGGTTCGACTACGACATATCCTGTAGCTGATACTTGAGATTCGGATTCGGTGACCCAAAATATATTAAAATTCACTATTCTGTTCCACCGCACAAGTGTGTAACAAAAAAATAATTTTTTTTTTTTTTTTTTTAAAGAAAACGCGAACGAACTTTGACATTCAGACTTCAAATTCGAATTCAGCGACCCAAAACACATTAGAAATAACCCGTCTGGTTCGCTGCACATGACATGACTTTTTTGTTGTGTGGCTATGTAATTAAAAAAAATAAAAATAACTACTAACTTGGTGCTCGCAAAATATTCATTTTCAATAAAAATCTTTCAATTACTGCAGGAATTTCTTTTGAACCAAAAACATTAAGTTCTTTGGAGCAACATTCACTTTTCGGCTCCAAAGTAATTTAAAAATAACAGGCAATTCGAAGGTTCTAGCGAGGTTTGAAAATATTAAGCTTTAGGGTCCATAAATATTGTAGAATTAATAATAAAGGATTAAAATGAAAACAAGGAAAAACGTAAACTTCGGTGAAACCGAAACTCAAATACCCGCCACATCTTGGTTTAGTTTACTTTTGATCATCAAGGGCTTAGGTAAAATTTGAAGAAGGGATGGGTTGGAGTAAATATATCCGATAAAACCAAAGTTTAAACACAATAAATAAATTTTTAAATAAGGAAGTTTATACTATATACCTGTTACACATCATTTGACGTTGATAGACCTTCATGTGCAGCATTTGTATTAAATTTTATTTAAAAATACTAAACAAATTAAATATATTCTTAAACATTTACGAAATCGCGGTCCGATTTGGACCAATTTTAAACTGAAGATTTGGCATGGTATAAGAGACATTTGAACCATATTTGGAGCCACTCGCTTTATAAATACATTTTTTTCATATAAGAACTTGAAAAAATGTTGTACTTTGTATGGGAGCTATACCTAAAAGTGGGCGTGGCACATTGATTTTAACATAGAAAGTGCACAGGACCTAGAAAAGCTTAAGTTTAAAATTTCAGCCCAATATCTTTAAAACTGAGCGAATAAATCGCGCAGCAACAAACAGACAGACGGACATGGCTAAATCGATTCGTCTCGTCGAGGTGATCAAGAATATATATACTTTCTACGGTGCCTCCTTTAATGCGTTACAAACTTTCCGACAAACTGAATATACATATTTACACTAGTGTAACAGGTATATAAAAAAAAATTTAAAATAGGCGGTGACTTTATATGGGGACTATATGTTATAGTGGGCTGATTCTTATAATATGAGTAGAGTATATATACATGAATACATTCATATCGTAAATAATTACTATTTTCATACAAAAATGATAAAATTGGCGGAAAGTTCGTATGTGACCAAAACCTAAAAATGGGCGTGGCACTTTAGTCTTGACATTGGATGACATTAGACTTGTTTTTACCCAATTTGGAGTGAATACATTTATAGATAATAGCAACTTTCATACAAAATATCGAAAAAAACGGTAAATTTTTATAAAGACTATACCTTAAAATGTGCGTGGCACTTTGATTTTAACACTAGAACTATCTAGGACTAAGAAAAACTTAAGTTTAAAATTTCAGGTCATTATCTTTAAAACTAACTAACTTTTACACTCTGTGGGGCGGGTATAAAAATTCACACAACACTTTGTCTGTCATCTATGATAACTGTGCGATTTGAGTCAAATTGTAATTTCGGGATTACCATATTTATATATTGTATAAAAAAATCGTATCAGTTTATTGAAAAAAAAAATCAAAATATCATCTCACATGACAAAACATATACATATGAATAACAAATTGGCATTCACTGCTCCATACATCGACCTCATGGAAGTGAAAAGGCAGCTTAAGCCATATCATATTTAGTGTTTCAAGGTTAAATATCAAAAAAAGTTTAATGAAAAAATTTGAAGTGGTTTAAAATGTCAAAAAATTATATGCTCATACCCGCTACACATAATGTGAAGGATATTTTGATTTTGTCAGAATGTTTGTAACGCATTAAAGGAGACAGCATAAAGTACATATATTCTTGATCAGCACGACGAGGCGAATCGATCTAGTCATGTCCATCTGTCTGTATTTATGCGTTTCATTCGCTTAGTTTCGAAGATATTGACCTGAAACTCGAAACTAAAGCTTTTCTCAGTCCTAAGCAGTTCAAGCTTTAAAATCAAAGTGCCACGCCCATTTTAAGGTATAGCCCCATACAAATTTATCATTTTTTTCTCGGTTTTTTGTATAAAAATTTTTATTATTTATAAATGTATTCACTCCGAATTGGGTTAAAACACTTCTTGTGTCATCCAATGTCAAAACCAACATATCACGCCCATTTGTAGGTTTAGACCTCATACAAACTTTTCGCCCATATTATATTTTTTGTATGCAAATAGCTAGTATTTATAAATACATTCACTCCAAATGGGGTAAAAACATTTCTAAAGTTATCCTCTATATAATCTACTGATATTATAAGGATCAACCCACTATAACATAAAGCCCCAATACAAAATCAGTATCCACTTTTGTAATTTTTTTTCAAGAAAATGTTTTTTATTCTGTTTTTAGATTAACATATGACCACATTATTGTGTCTAAACTTTGGTTGTATCGGCCTGTTGACTCCAAACCTTCCCTTCTCCTAATTTTACCAAAGTCACTGATGATCAAAAATAAACTAAACCCCAATGTGGCTGGTATTTGAACTTCGGTTGCACCCAAGGTAACGTTTTTCCTTGTTTATTTAAGAATTGGTCCACAACGTTGTGAGAAGTTTAATATTTAAGTTCTATTTTGAGAACAACATATTTTTGCATTGCATCATTTAAGAATGCAAATCCAGTAAGCTTGTTTGTATAAAATATACTTGAAATACGAAAGGGTTTTATTACACGTACAGTATAATAGCTAAAAATAATATACTATACATCTTTAAAGAGGAATAATCGTCTAGATAGTAAAACTATGCACTCAATTTTCTGCATATAAATGGGTTATACTCGTGCAAAGCTAAAAGCCGGTCAGACTGACAAGGAAAAAACGATGCATGAGCAATACTTTCATTTTTATTTTTCCCTTTTTTAATGCAGTGATGGAAAACAGAGGAGCGAATGTAGTCAGATAGTACACACGATTTGCTAGAGCAAAAAAAAATGTTATCTAATGCAAACACACAAAATAGCGTTCGAAAAGACATTACAGCTGTAGAATATCTTTTTTTTTTGTATATAGTATACATATATACATATATGTTTATATTAAATGTACATGTATATCTTTATATACGTGATTACATATGACAAATGCATCCACGTCTTGTCTGTCTGTCTGTCCGCATACCATATTCCATGCTTCAAGACTAACAACACCCAAGCTGGGGCAATTTTCGTTTGTCCTTTAACTGCAACAGGAAGAATAAAAAAACGTACGACACTGGAATGAATTAAGTTAAAGAGAAATGCATTTTATTATGCGTTGTGCTGATTTTGACATTGTTAAAATTTCAAAGAAGAAAAAAATACCAAGAAAAAAATAAACATTTTTCAAGTGGTTTGGATTGAGTTGTGCAACATTGAGGCAAAAAGAATGAAAGAGTTCTACGAAATTGAAAGTTTTAATAGAATTTTGCATAAATTTTAAATTGTTTACAAAGTGTAACCAAATTATTTTCAATTTTATTTTTCTTCTTTTTTCTTATAGTATACCCGTCACACAATGTATGGAGGGTATTATCATTTTGTCAGAAAGTTTGTACCGCATTAAAGAAGACATTTTGGGCCCTATAAAGCATAAATATTCTTGATCTGCACTTCTAAGTCCGTCTGTCTTTCTGTTGCGAGTTGATTTCGTTCAATTTTAAAGATATTGAACCGAAACTCGAAACTTCAGCTTTACTCCTGGGTAGTTTGTATGTTAAAATTAAAATACCATGCCCACTATACGGTGTAGCTTCCATACAGATCTACCGCCCGTTTTGAAGTATTTGTATGAAAATACCTCTTATTTCTGTTTGTTTTTATCCTAATTAGTTTATGTGTCAGAACCTAGGTGCCACGCTTACTTTTGAGGTATAGCCCCATACAAATTTACAACCTATTCAATCCAAATTTAAATATGGCTCCTACGAAAATAGGAATTATTTATGCATATATGCACTGTAAATTGGGTAAAATCATTTATAATGTAATCCAATGTCAAAACAAATATGTCACGCCCATTTCTAGATGTATCCCACATACAAATTACCTGCCCATTTTCAAATTTTTGTATGAAAATGGTGATTATTTAGGAATGTATTGACTCCAATATTAAAACCAGGAGCCACACCCATTTTTGGCCTAAGCCCCATAGAAACTTACCAATTATTTTCGAATTTAAAATTAAACCACTCTAATCCCATCTCCAAGTTATATCTAAGCCAATGTTGATAACACATAAACTATTTAAATTTACGTGTGACCGGTATTTAAGCTTCGGTTTCACCGAAATTAACCTTTTTCCTTGTTATACCCGCCACACATAGTGTGAAGGGTATATTCAGTTTGTCTGAAAGTTTGTAACGCATTAAAGGAGGCATCGGAGACCCCATAAAGTATATATATTCTTGATCAGCTCGACGAGACGAATCGATCTAACCATGTCCGTCTGTCCGTCCGTCTGTTTGTTTCTTCGCAGTTTATTCGGTCAGTTTAAAAGATATTAAGCTGAAATTCAGAACTTAAGCTTTTCTCTCGAACGACTAAAAGAAGTATGAAAATAAAAGTGCCACGCCCATTTTTAGGTATAGCCCCCATACAAACTTAGCTTTTTTTTCGGTTATTTGTATGAAAATAGCTTTTATTCATGAATGTATTCACTCCAAAATGGGTAAAAATACTTCTAATGTCTTCCAATGTCAAAACTAACGTGCCACGCCCATTTTTATGTGTAGCCTCCATACAAATTTACCGTCCATTTCCAATTTTTGTATAAAAATAGGTATTATTTATGAATGTATTCACTCAAAATTGGATAAAAACACCTCTTATATCATCCAGTTCCAAAACCAGGATGCCACGCCCATTTTTATGTATAGCCCCCATACAAACTTACCGATTATTCCCGAACTTTTGTATGAAAAAGTACATTTATAAATGTGTGTAGGCCACTGATGATCGCACATAAACTATTCAAAGATTCGTGTGGCGGGTATTTAAGCTTCGGTTCCACCGAAGTTAAGCTTTTTCCTTGTTTTTTTATTCATTTTGCTTGCAATGAAAGTTTTGTGTAGCATGCTGCCTGGTTCCGTTTTTTTTTTATAAATTAAAGAAACAGAACTGTACCCGTGTGTGCAATATAAAAAAATGTGAAACGCTTATTTTATGAAACTTAACTTTTAAAGCATTCACAATGGCTTGAGTGTATCTGGTATTTATTGAATTTTAAAGACATAACAACACAAGTTAAAAAGCAGCAGATTGTTTTCATTTTAAATGCCAGTTACATTTAAATAAATTTAATTACATCTTATAGCACTTGATTTAAGTTTTTTATTTCAAGAAAGGTTTTTTTTACTCCATAAAATCTAAAAGAAACATCTTCAACTTCACTGCAAATTTTTTTGCTCTTATTTAAACCAATTGAAACAGCTGTTTCAGGCTTGTATTTTTTTTTTAAACCTTCCAACTTTTTGTTAGGTTAAAAATGTAACAAGATACGAAATCAACAAGCAAAAAGTAATCTCAGTTGCAGAAAAAAAAAACAAAACAATAGCTTGTACACAATTTGAGAAAACGACCCCAAACAAGGAAAAACGTTAACTTCGGTAGAACCGAATCTTAAATACCCGTCACACGAATCTTTAAAGAGTTTATATGTATTCATCAGTGGTCATCCAAGTTTACACACAATTTTGGTTTCAAATTTTTAGCTAAAAATATAGATATAACAATAATTTTCTCGAATATATCAGAAAATGGGCGGTAAGTTTGTATGGAAGCCGCATCTAAAAATGGGCGTGTCACCTTGATATTGGAAGACATACGAAGTGTTTTTACCCAATTTGAAGTGAATACATGAATAAATAATTACCATTTTCATACAAAAATTCGAAAATAGACGGAAAGTTTGTATGGGGCTATACCTAAAAATAGGCGTGGCACCTTGGTTTTGACATTGAATGACAAAGGAAGTGTATTTACCCATTTTGGAGCGAATACATTCATAAATAATAGATCGATTCGTCTTATCGAGCTGATCAAGAATATATATACTTTATGGGGTCTCCGATGCCTCCTTTAATGCGTTACAAACTTTCCGACAAACTGAATATACCTGTTTACACTATGTGTAACGAGTATAAAAATATAACAATTGAAAAAAAGTTTGATAGCTTCAGTGACCACTAGAAAAATTTTGCTTGTTGAACTCGGTTAGTCCACGTTTTTTTTACATGTCGTATGCATGATTTTTCCGTTGCAATTTGATACATTGTTAAGAACATTAAACAAACGTAGACGCTGGTCTTACTTTAAATAATATTGCAATTGGCTATTTGGCAAAAAAATTTATATCTTTTTTATGCATTTTATACTTTTAAAGGTAGGAAATATTATTAGATTTTGACAATTATAATTCAAAACAAATTTTACTTGCTAAACACGTATAAAACTGTTGAATAGTTGTATCGTGTACGTGCGTGTGTGTGTGTGTGTGTTGGTTTGCTTTTAAATACAGACACACACGTGGTGTGTGAGGTCTGTCTGTCCGTCTTTCACATTTATTAGATACATTTATTTTATTGTTTATTTTTGTCGTAAATTTATTTATGCATAAAATGTACACAAGCACAATTTTTTTGCTTGATTTTATATTGAATTATTAATTAAATTAAATTAAATATAGTTCATAGAGAATTATTTTATGCAATGGCAACGGCAACAAGTCCATTGAACCATAAACAAAAATGATTTTTGCTTAATAACTAATTCGCAACGTTGTTTCGTTTGATTAACTTTAAAGACGAAAAATTTTGCAAATTGCTCATTGAAAAATTTATTAAGTGTAAAATGCCAATAAAACAGA
Source organism: Leucophenga varia (assembly GCA_018903435.1). Classification (NCBI taxonomy): domain Eukaryota; kingdom Metazoa; phylum Arthropoda; class Insecta; order Diptera; family Drosophilidae; genus Leucophenga; species Leucophenga varia. The sequence goes on along the minus strand of JAEIFJ010001477.1, from coordinate 491,169 downwards.
AAATGCTAATTGTTTTTTTTTTTTTTTTTTTTTTTTTTTTTGACAAACTAATTGAATCGAGAATAGACAAATAACGTCAATGTCAACGATTTTGTTTGATAAAAGTATCTGTTGTGGCGCACTGTAGAAAGAGTAAACTGAAGAGTGAAGGTGCTTATAGCGGTTGGTCGCTCCTCAGACCCATTCAATGGATTAATGCAAAAGCAAAAACCTTGACTTTTTTTTTTGTATAAATTTGCAATTAAAAACATGCAAGCGTCAGTGTTGATGTATTATTGACTTCCGTGCAAAATATATATTTCATTTTTTTTTTTTATTTAATTATTTAAATATTTAAGCGCAGCACTCTTACCACTTTGACCCGAAACATGAATTAAAGCGAATTAATTAGGCGAAAGGCAATTACACAAACAAGCAGCGACAATATCAATTTTGTGCGTACTAACAGCTCCTTTGGGGCGTTTAATGCTTACGCATTCGTCGCTTGTACTGCAAATAAAATAATAAAATAAAAACAGGACGAAAAAAAAAACGTAGCATGCCAAAAAAAATGAAATACAAACAAAAATAGCAATGAGCGCATGTTGAAATTATATATTGTACAATCTTAATTACATACAAAGTTGTACATTATATTCCTTTTTTTGTTATATTAACAAATTTCGAAACATAATTGTTGTTTTTACACAGTCACAAAGTAGTGAATAATAGGCGACTTGGGTATTGTGGCAATTTTTCACTGGCAAAAAGCATAAATGCTTTTATAATAACCATATAAAATTTTTTGTTTGAAAAAATAGGCAAACTATATGAAAAAAATTCTTTACATATTTTACCCTAAAATTCACCTCAAATTGGAATGTTTACAAAATCAAAAAACTTTATACAAAAAAAAAAAAATATATAAATATTTTCCAGGCCGTTTCCATTTCGAGCAACCACTTCAACTTGTGTAAAAAGAATTGAATTCATATTTATTAAATATTTCAACTTTTTACATTCATTTGAGTTATGCTTTGAAGTAGTTTCGATGCTCATATAGATTCCATTTCTCTTTAATTCATTCCACTTGGTTCGATTTAAAGGTATTTACTCCCAAAAAATGTAATATTACTTGTGTGAAGTGAATCATCAAAAGAAGCTTTGGGAAAGGCAACAAAACATTTAAAAAACTAAATAAATGAAATGTGTAGCACCAAACATATGTTTTGATAGAGTCCATTTGTGAAACTGTACTTATATTCGTAGTAGAAAATGGTATCTCAATGATTGTGTAAATGTATGTAATGACAGAAAACGCGCTCATTAAATATTATTTGAATGCCTTGAATTTGGTTTTATTTACACAGGTGCAACATTTTCATTTTATTCATAATATCTCCAAAATCATGGAAGACGACACAATTTTCAGCACTAATTCGGAATTAATGTGCAAAAAATCTTTCGGGCATACTATATTCAGTCACTGGTTCTAAAATCGATTGGGCTGTTCAACTGAAGTTCATTACCAAACAAGAAAGAACGCTGAAGTCGAGTATGCTCGACTACAAGATACCCTGTACCCAATCTATATGTACCTTAAGTTAGGTTCTATTTGACTACCATACATCATTGAATTGGATTTTCATAGAAAAACTTAAAAAAATCGGGTATATCTTTGATTGGGTTTATACCTAAAATTTTGTTGGGCCTACCCATATTGGTCTATTTCATTGGGACTATCATAGACATAATTTATACTAAATTCAAATTTTCTAGAATAAAAAGCAATGACGTTTTTTTGTAAAAACCCAATATTTTGGGGTAAATTTGTATGGGGGCTATACCTAAAATTTTGTTGGTCCCAACCATATTGGGATATTTTATTGGGACTATCATAGACATTTTTTTACTTAATTTGAACTTCCTAGAATAAAAAACAATGACGTTTTTATGCAAAAACCTAAAATTTTGGGGTACATTTGTATGGGGGGTACCCCTTAAAATGGGTCTAGAGAAAAACCGTTTGTAAGTGCACACTTGACGGCCTAGGAGAGTCTAAGTTTCAATTTTGAAAGCTCTACCTCTTATAGTCTCCGAAATAATCGTTTTCATACGGCAGACAGCATGACAGACGGACAGACGGACGGACGGACGGACGGACAGACAGACAAAGCTAGTTCGACTCCCTTCCAATGCTGATCAAGAATATATATACTTTATAGGGTCTATCTTGCCTCCTTCTGTCTGTTACATACATTCGCACAAACTTAATATACCCTTTACCCTTTGGGTACAGGGTATAAAAAGATGTTCTGAAATAGAAAAGTAAAAACAATTTTTGTATGCCCTGCACCTGAAGGAAAAGGGTATTTTAAGATTGTAAAATGTCTGTCAGTCCGTCCTGACGTCCACCGTACGAAAACGATTACCTCGGAGACTATAAGAGATAGGGCCTCCTTATTCGAAACTTCGACTCTCTCTCTTTCTCAAGCCAAAAAATTTAGTTTTTTCATAAATACTTCTTTGTTACGTAATCTTACAACTCTAAAATAGTATGGATTATTAATATTTTATTTTTAACTGAATTGTTTTATTTGCAATCTGTTCTTTAGGCCAATCAACAAATGGTTGTTAATCAATAAAATTGACTTTTAAATTAATTAACATTAAAGCGAGTTGTTTGGCTGGTGGAAATTGAGGAGAGGTTGGTTGCGTTTGGGGAATAGTTGAACTTATTCGATGAGGCAGATCTAGCGGGTGGTCTTTACGTAGGCGGCTGGTGACAGCATTGTTGTCCAACAGGTTTATGGCAAGGGAGTTGGTGTGCCTGTCCAGTCTCTTCAGGTAGGCTTTGACACACCTGGGGATTTGCTGATAAACCCAAGGAACTCCAAGCTCATTGTGTATTTCGCTATTCGTATGGAACGGGTGCGTATTGGTGATTGTACTTAGTACTTTGTTTTAAAATTTCTGGATGAATTCACAGTTACTATTTTTGGCAGTGCCCCAGATCGAGATTGCATATGTCCAAGTTTGACGCGTAGCCTCAGAAGCCATACGTACTCTTTAAACCTAGCAGTCAATTGTTTTGTGTTAATGATAAGGTGAGGTCTACATGTCGACCTTCTATTAAGCTCCAGATCAAGTTACTTGGCACTTTAAGTAGTTAGGATAATTAAACCTTCCAGTTGAAAAAGGGAAAAAGTTGTTTTCGTAGATTTCTCCGGGTTAACCATTATATTCCATCTGTTTAGCCAGGAGTTTAACGTATCCAGTTGCAGTTGGAGGAGAGATGTCACTGGCTAAGAAGGCCATGTCGTCGGCGTATGTGACAGGCTGGTGTTAGGAATCGTTGGTATGTCAGCAGTATATAGGGTGTTTAGGAACGGATCCAGATGGAGTATGACTACAATATTACAAATTTACGTCAGTTTTTGACTATTTGTATAAAAATCCAATACAATAAAGTAAAGTAGGGGAGACCGGGACAAAGAAATTTCGTGTAATTTGAATTTGCGACCGTTGCTGATGAGCTAAACATTTGAAATTTAGGCAAACGTCGGAGGTTCCTCAAAAATATAAGGGAATGTTTTCTAAAATATTTAATGCATTTGAGTGAAAAAAATGGTTGTGTGGCTATTCGGTACCATTTGAATGGGGCTATTCGGAACATGAATTTTACATATGTTTTAGTGATGTTTTGCTTTCTTTTTGACTGTTTTAAATTTTAATGTTGTTTTTTTTTTTTTTTAATCCGTTTTAACGTAAAACGGCTTCGTTTAGTTTCATACGATATACAGACGTTCAGGTGGAACAGCGTAGAGACAGATATAGCTCATCAATTTGGCTATCAATGCTAACCAAGAGTATAATATTGGGTTTGCTATGCCGTCTTATACATGTTGGCTCCAATATATTATGCTTTTTTACCCTTTGAGTATTGTCTATTAATATTAAGTAGCTCCACACATGTTTCTTTTTGCCGCAGCGAGGGCGTGTGTTCAGTTTTAGCCCCTGACATGAAGTGATGGAAGCTTTTTGACCAAAAATTCGATTTCGGAAACGCCACGTTCCAATTTTGTCACACAAAAAAAAGGAATCAATTTGCAGGGCAGTGTTATCATAGGAAGAAACAAAATGGTAATGGTAACTTTACTAGAAAAACGAGCATAGCATATAGAAATTTATGAAATCAAATACTTCAACGGATATTATAAGAAAGGCATTCATGCAAAGTGCCACTTCCAGTTTCCACTTAACTAAAATGTCATAATTTCAACGCCATTTTAAAAGCAATTTTCACTTCATTTGCTGCCACCTTTGGCATATGGCATTCATATATGTTGATGTATTGCCTGAAAACGCGTTTTTGATAGCCAAGGCCAATGCGAACATATTTCAGACTCAACTCTGTTGGAATAAATTGTGCAAAAATTATTAAATGAAACGAAAAAGAGAGAGAAAAAAAGAAAGAAAGAAAAACGTTTTACGACATAATTGTTGTCGAAATTGATCAATGACTTCGACTGCATAGAATCATATTTTGATTGATTGTCAGATTAGAATTTATGACATGAAGGATTTATACGCAGCCATAATGAAAAGTCTACTCGTAAGTGTTGCTATATATCAAGAACAATAAATTTTTTGTATTTTTTTTATCGATATTCATTTTTATGCTTTAAAGCAGCTAGAAGCAACGAGCAACTTTCTAAGCGAAAAAACGTGTATTTTGCAAAACAATACGCTTAAAATCTTAAAGATTTTTAATACATTGCATATCCTGAAGCCATTTTGCCGCCTTTTTATATTTTACTCGCGAACACTTTCTGATAAGACGGAACGATACTACCTAACCATCTTAACTGCAGCAATAGACTGTGAATCTCAAGTAGAAAACAATAAAATAAACTTTTACTATAATCTAGAACTGCCCGCAGCGGTGGCTATTATTTTCATCATCATTCGAGAGAGAGAGAGAGAGAGAGAGAGAGTGTTGTGTATCGCATTTCCGCATTGGTGCGCAAGTTGCGGTAAACAAGTACGACGGGACTATCCTGTTTTTGTTATTTATGATTGTCTGTGTGACTTTTGTTATTTCCTACGATTAAAGTTCGAATGTTTGTGCCAACATAGCAAATATAGTGTCAGACAGATAGCCATTTAGTCACTTCATCAGCAAATAGAGACACTGTCTAGCAATTCTATTGCAGTAACTCCAATTTTAGCTTGTTCACGAATGTTTTGAGTTCATATTTTTTCACGAACATTTTAATCGATTGTTCATTTTGTTGAATAAACATATTATTCTTCATTCGCCATTTTTTATTTAGTCTTTACAAATACGTGAATGGTTTGCAGAACAATTTGCAGAGCTTATACAGCTGTGCGCATTAGTTTAAGACCAGTGAGTATTTTTTAAATTATTTTGCCTCAGGAAGTTGAAGCTCAAAACGAAAAATTAAAGCAGAAACATATTTTTTTTTATTAAATCATACTTCATTTAAACAAAGTAAGGCATTAGAAGGCAGTTAATTAAATATATTAACAAAAAAATTTGTTTGAGAAAAAGTTTAAAACCAATTAACAGCATGGATAAATGCAAAGGTTCGGAATTCAAGCGAATATGAACGATTCGCGAAGAATAATAAAAGCACCAATCACTGTATCACTGTTCGTGAAGAGCCGATAACTGTACATGCACACTGAGGAACGAGAAAATAGCAAATCACTTTCTGCCGCAGTACGACGTTGCAATATTTAAGACACTGTGAAAAAATCACCGAAAGTGATATTCAAATTTTGTCGCAGGTGCATTACTAAGATTGATTTCATTGTGATTAAATGGTCATGGACAAAAAAATAGTTATTGCTCAGAGTTTGTGGCAAGTTGGATTGTTTATTAAATTGTTATAACCGTTAGAACAAATTTTGATCAAATAACGTTTATTAAAGGTGGTAGCCCTTTACGCAGAACATTTAAGTGAACGGACTAAAGCAGAGCGACTTAATATCAGTAAGACATGCGTTCACCAAACAATAGAGAGATGAAAGGAAGCAAGATTCCGATCGCTTACTGATTCCGGCGATTTGTCTTCAAATTTGAAAATCGATCTGTACAATATTAGTGGTTTCTTTGTCAATGAAATGACTCTAAAATATTATCTAATAGCATACATTGAGTTCCAACGAGTTTTAACATGTTGTTTTAGCGATTTCAATATTTTTGAATTGACAGCTGAGTACTAAAAATGAATCACTAAAGAACTAGAAGCATCCATCAACAAGAGATATGTTCGGATATGTTAAACCAAATTTAAATTGTATTATGTACCGCCAGTATGTGCACAAAAGTACCACATTTAATTGAAACAGATATGCATTAAAAAAATATTTTATTTTGAAGTCTCGAGAGCAAATTCGAGTCCCGACTGAATTTTCGCGACTTGTGGTCATTTCGGGATAGTTGAGATACTCTGCAAATTCCCGCATATTTTAAAAAGTTTCCCAATTTCGCCCAATCCCGGTATTTGTTTTACTCGACCAGACCTACAACTCCTATTTAATCACTTCCCAGCTATTTGAACTTTATTTTTTAGCGATTAATTCGAAAACCGTAAATTTTATTCAAAACATTTTCTCGGAAATACAAAACTGTGCAATGTAGGTGTAGATTTTAAACGAAATGCTGTAACCAAATATTTATTAAATTTAAAATTTCTTTTAGAAAAAAATCAAAGAATTATGTTTGCCTTGAAAATACACACAAATAGGATACAAAATGTTATAATATTATAAATCTGTGGTAAGAAGAAAAAAAACTGTTTAAGTCTGATTTTATAATTTTGCAGGAGAACACTTTTTAAGTTTAAAATAATTTGAAATTGTACGCAAAAGTGAGATTAATCAAAAAGTACTTTGTCTATAACTTCCTGAAAAATCATAAAAAACAAGAAAAAACGTTAACTTCGGTAGAACCGAAGCTTAAATACCCGCCACACGAATCTTTAAAGAGTTTATGAGTAATAATCAGTGGTCACCCAAGTTTACACACAATATTAATTTAAAATTTTGAGCTAAAAATACAGATATTTATAACAACATTTTTCTCAAAATATCTGGAAATGGGCGGTAAGTTTGTATGGAAGAAACACCTAAAAATGGGCGTGGCACCATGATATTGGAAGAGTTTTTACCCAATATGGAGTAAATTCATGAATAAATAATAACCATTTTCATACAAAAAAATCGAAAATGGTCCAATAGTTTGTATGGGGGCTATACCAAAAAATGGGCGTGGCACATCTGATTTGACATTGGATGACATTAGAATGTTTTTAGCCAAATTGGAGTGAATATATGCATAAATAATTATTATTTTTTACAAAAATCGGAAAAATCGGAAAAAATGGAAAGTTTATATGGGGGCTATGCCTAAAAGGGGGCGTGGCATTTTGGTTTTGACACTGGATGACAAAAGAAATGTTTTTACACAATTGAGAGCGAATACATTCATAAATAATTACAATTTTTATACAAAAAAATCAGAAAAAAACGGTCAGTTTGTATGGGGGCTATAACTAAAAATGGGCGTGACACTCTAATTCTCGAACTCATAATAGTCGTTGCCGAGAAAAGCTTAAGTTCCAAATTTCAGCTTAATATCTTTATATCTTCAACAAAAAAAGATGCCTAGAAATATACAGACAGACAGACGGACGGACAGACGGACAGACGGACATGGCTAGATCGATTCGTCTCGTCGAGCTGATCAAGAATATATATACTTTATGGGGTCTACGAAGTGTCCTTCGATGCGTTACAAACTTTCAGACAAACTGAATATACCCTTCACACTATGTGTGGCGGGTATAATAATTCAAATTTTACATGGAGATACTTTTCGATACGTAGTATTCTTATCTCAATTTTTGCTTAACTCGACTTAAGCACTTTTTCCTTTTCACCACAGTTATATTGAAAGAAAGGTCTAAGGTTTTTCTTTTAAAACTGGGTAAAAAATAAATTTCGATTCGTAGTTGACTTAGTTTTTAAACATTTGTCCAGATTTTGGGAGTGTTTCGCAAATTAAAAATATAAAGTTTTGTTTTACTCGAATGGAAACCATAAAACTTAACTTTACATTATCTCGGGAAAACAAACATGTAGGATTTAAATTTTTGAAGCTTTGGAAGCTGGAAATGAATACGAATCATGAAACAAGCTTGGTTTTTGGCGACATTTTCATCAAATCTGTGATCGCTTGAGGCTCAATGTAATGAGCAAGCCAAGGGCTATTGAATGTCATTAAAAGATATTAAATATTATTGGAGAAACTTTTCCTTTGGGTTATTTTTTGAACCATTGGCCACCAACCAATAATAAAAACGAAAACTATTTATCAGTAAGATTCGTCTGAAGAGTATTAAATCTTCGGTTCTACCAAAGTTTAATATTTTCCTTAATTTTTTTATCTTTTCGCTTATCATTATTCACATGTTTTGCTAATATGACAATATCGTATTTTGGACTTTTTGCAAATGTTTATCAATTTATTATGAAGCAGGAGTAAAGAAAAAATGCTGCAATTAAGCATTTTATTATATTTTATCGACGCTCAAAACGTGCCGAAAATATGATTCATATTTTCATTTATGTATCTCTTTTGCGTCTTTCACTCAAAGTCTTTTTTTTCTTTTCAGTGCCAATATGACAACATGACCACAACAATGGCAAGGACAATACGGATCTCGGTATTCAATTAAACAAGCAAACAAACAAAACTGCGTATTCAATACGAAATCGGCGAATGATAAACAAAGAAAACTATTCTGAACAGATATGGCGCGTATGCGACGCGAAACAATTGCTGCATTCAATTAAGAACGCCGCGCACCAAAGAACAATTTAATTAAATTTGCACAGATTATTATTATTATTATTTGTTATCATATTCTACAGATTCTGAGTAAATATTTGTGTGTCCTTTCTCACAATTACTGTTGCTGCTGTAATTCATTGCCAATTAAAAATCAACTAATTCATTGTTGCGTGCTGAAAACAGATTTTACCAAAAAAATATTTCAATTTTAAGTAAAACGTGCGCTTTTACAAATCATAAAGACAGTCAATTAAATTCCAATTGCACGAAATGAAACTGAAATTGCTGCTGCATGAATGCGTGCAGACAAAAATTAAAGCGATTTGATTAAAAAAAAATAAAGGAAAAAAAGGAATATAAATTCGAAAAATTCATTCGAAACGACAACGACAACAACCAATTCAATATGTCCGAATTTCGTTTCTTTTCATATAATGAATTTGCGTTTCATCCGAATCGCACACAGAATCTCATCAATTTGCCCATTACACCATATCATGCCACGAAACCGTTGCATAGCGCACTTGCAACAGATGAGCCCAGCACCGAATTAAACATTCCATATACTGTCTTCGAGATACTCGTCGCTATTGTTAGCGTCATTGGTAATCTAATGGTGATCATTGTCTTTAAACGTGAACGCAAATTACGACGTCGCACCAATTACTATATCGTCTCATTGGCAATGGCAGATTTTCTAGTCGGCTCCCTGGGTGTACCCTTTGCGATATTAGCTTCAATTGGATTGCCTACAAATTTGCATGCATGTCTCTTCACTGTCTCGCTGCTTGTGGTGCTCTGTACCATATCTATATTTTGTTTAGTTGCCGTCTCAGTCGATCGATATTGGGCTATACTATATCCAATGGCTTATTCGCGCAATGTGCGCACAAGAACAGCAATTGGTAAGTATACAAAAAAAAAAAACAAAAGTACAAAGTAAAAAAGGATGCTAATTGTTTGCCTATTGTATTGAGTTGGCTTTGTTTTTCTATTGTTTAAATTTTTCAAAAGTAAAAGTTATATACTATTTTATTCTTTAGAAAGCAACAGTCATTTTAGGGCTTTGTAGTATGTAAACAAATCAATATATTGCATATATTTTTATTTTACATAAAGCTTGCTTGCGTCAGTCGTAACTGTTTAAGAATTGCGCCCTAACGTATGCAACAAAAAAGGCATGCAAACAATAGTGTTACAGCAGCAGCATTTTGCTGGCTTTTGTTTTGCAAATCATTGTCTGTCTTTCTGTTTGTCTATTTGCCTCTCTTTATGTGTGTTTCTTTCAGTTTTAATTATTAAAGTGCAGCAATACTTGTCGTCACATGCGAAACATTAAGCAGCTGTTTCATGTTTCAGCAGTTGCAAGCTGTTGCGCTTAATAAGTTCAACGAGAAATTGTATAAATACAGCAAAAAAAAAAAAAAACAAAACGAAACGAAAGCAACAGACGAAGCTTTTAGATAAAAATGCAAATAGTGCATGTGTCAAGGACCTCACGCTTCATAGAAAACTATATTTGTAAATAGAACGAACATAAAAAAGGCTTCACCGCGTGATGTTAAAGACGCACCACGTGTTGCTAAATTATATAAATAAAAAACGTTACTGTTAAACAGGATAATGACTCCCTTTTATACACTTTACATGCCATATAGATTAGTTAGTAGGAGTATATTAAATTTGTTGTAGCGTTTGAATTACACACAGAAATAGACAACAGAGATATTTTGTCTTAAAAACAAGAAAAAACGTTAACATCGGTAAGACCGAAGCTTAAAAACTCATCACACGAAACTTTGAATTTTCAAAGACTTAGTGGTAGGTTCGGTAGAACCGAAATTTAGATACTCGTCATATGAAATATAAGTTAAAACAAGAAAGTACGCTGAAGTCGAGAAAGCTCAACTGCAAGATACCATGTACCCAATGTTGGGGACTTTACCTAAAATTTTATACTTCCTTCCCATATTGGGATATTTCATTGGAACTATTACAGGCATAATTTATACTAAGTTTAGACTTACTAGAATAAGAAACAAAGTCAATTTAATGCAAAACCCCAAAATTTTGGTATAGATTTATAGGTGGGTACCCCTTTAAACGGGACTAGAGAAAACTCGTTGGCAAAAGCACACTTGACGGCTTAGGAGAGTCTAAGTTTCAAATATGGTGGCCCTATCTCTACCCATACAAACCTACCCCAAAATTTTGGGTTTTGCATTAAAACGACATCGTTTCTTATTCTAGGAACTCTTAATTTGGTATAAATTATGTCTATGAAAGTCCCAATAAAATATCCCAAAATGGGTAGGACCAACAAAATTTTAGGTATAACCTCCATACAAATATACCCCATATCCAATACAATGCGATATGCTAGTAAGATACGACTTAACTTAAAGTACAATAAATAAAGATTGGGTAAAGCGTATCTTTCTCAAAAAAGGTAGTAAATTTCTATGGGGGCTATACCTAAAAATGGGCATGGCATCTTGGTTCCGACAGACAAAGTACTTAGGATTAAAAAAAATTATGTTAATAAATGTTTTTATACAAAAACATTATATTAGATTAAAGTGGGCGTGACATACAATATCTAATCATCTAATTTTAACATACAAACCACCTAGGACTGAGGAAAGCTAGTTTCAAGTTTCAGTTCAATATCTTTAAAACTGACCGAATGAATCACCTCGCAACAGACAGACGGTTATGTCTAGATCAGTTCGTCTCGTCGCGCTGATCAAAAATGTATATACTTTATAGGGACTAAGGAGTCGTTCCTTTAATGCGTTAAAAACTTTCTGACAAAATGATAATACCCTCCACACAATGTGTGACGAGTACAAAAAGTCGAAAATGGGCGATAAGTTTGTATGGGAACTACACAAACATGTAAACTTCCTAGAGCTAAGCTAGATAAAGCTTAAGCATCAATTTTAGATCAATTTCTTTAAAACTGACCGAATGAAACGTGTAACTACAGACAGAGAGACAGACAGACGAACGTGGCAGATCAAGAATTGAATGGGGGCAGTCATTGTAGACCTCATACAATTAAATGCGTTAAAAACTTTTTAACAAGCTGACAATACCCTCCACACAGTGTGTTACGCGTATAATTGTATAAAAACTTTCTAGAAGACATGTAAATGTTTCATGTGATTAAAGTTATATCTAAAACCTGCCTAAAGTTGAGGACCAAAAAAAAAATATAAATAATTATTTTCTCTGCTCTCTTCTTTGCTTCAGTTATCATTTCCATGTGTTGGGTCGCCGGAACTGTAGTGGGGTTTCTGCCACTATTCGGCTGGCATGCCGATGTCGATCATAATCAAGCATGTCTTTTCGTTGAAGTAATGGATTACAACTATTTGGTATTTCTCTATTTTGCAACGATTATAACACCAGCACTGCTAATGCTTGCATTTTATGCGCACATTTACAGAGTAATCGTAAAACAGGTGAGTTATATAACACAGGCCTACAAGTTTTAACCCAGAGACAAGACCTATCATACCCGAAGGATTTTGATGCGCTGAATCCGAATCCGTGCTCGGAATTGCTCCTATACGTCTGGTTTTGAGATATCCTAACCTAAAAGTGCCAAAAACCCGTTTTTTTGCAGTTTTTGAGGTTACGCGACAGACGGAAAAAAATTATTATCAAAAAACGTTTTATGGCAATTGAAAGTACCACCCTTCCCCTTTTTTAAACCTTTTTGGATTTTTTCAAATATCTTTTTTTTCACCGAAAAATCTCTATTTGAAATTTTACAATTAAGCGTATTAAGCGTTAAAGGGTTAATACGCTTAATTGTAAAATTTCAAATAGCGATATTTCGGTGAAAAAAATATATTTGAAAAAATCCAAAAAGGTTTAGATGGGGGAAGGGTGATACTTTCAATTGCCATAAAACGTTTTTTGATAATAAGTTTTTTCCTTCCGTCACGTAACCTCAAAAACTGCAAAAAACGCGTTTTTTGCACTTTTAGGTTAGGATATCTCGAAAACCAGACGTATAGGAGCAATTCAGAGCACGGATTCGGATTCAGCGCATCAAAATCCTTCGGGTGTGTTAGGTCCGGTCTCTGGGTCTAGACTTTTGTTAAATTTTGTCGGCCTGTGTAATCTTTTTTTTTTTTTTTTGGCAACCAATAATTGAAAAATACTCTCCTTTGGTGCTAGGTGCGACAAATTGTCACCATGAATCCGTCTACCGATCTCAGTCGTCGCTCGTCCACGGCACAGATACAAATCTCGACACCAGGTCGCATCGGTTGTCATGGCGGCACAATGCTACGCGTTTTGGGCGCTGCACGTAAACGCGATGTGAAGGCAACACAAAATCTTTCGATCATTGTTTTCTTTTTTTATGGTCTGCTGGATTCCATTGTATACGATTAATTGCATAAAAGCCTTCTGTCCCGACTGTTTTGTGCATCCAAAATTAACACTTTTCTGCATAATACTATCACATTTGAATTCGGCTGTCAATCCAGTACTTTATGCCTATCATCTGAAGGACTTTCGTGCGGCGCTTAAGAATCTTTTTGCTAAAAATAATGGGCGTCGAAATTGATCAACAAGCAGAGGCAATACATCGCTTTTCGGTGGCCAGTCAACATCGGTTACAATCAATGGATGCACGTTCTATGCAGCCGCGTATGTATATCGGTGAGTCGAGTAAAAATTGCAAGAATTTAAAATTTTTATAAAAAAAAAAAAATTATTTTTAATGCACAGATTCACCCATTTGGCTGCGACAACAACAAGAAGCACTCAAGAGTTCACAATTGCTACCGAAATGTGGCGTTGTTACGCCCTGTTTCAATAATATACATCAAACAGTAGCAGCGGTTGCCTCAGTGACAACGGATATTGAACGTGAAATGTGGAATATTGTTGAAGCCTCAAGTGGCGCTGAATTGGGCGAAATAAATTATGAATTTCCAAGCGATAAAGCACCCGTAGCAGCGGCAGCAGATAGTGACGCCGCAGATAGTAATGCAATAACGCTTAAGGATCATCGCAGTGTTAAACAGAAACAAGCGCATCAGCGACGCTATGACAGCACCTATTCGTATGATAATCAAAATTATTCCTCAAGCAATGATGATAATAATGATATCGATGATCTTGAGAACGATGATGATGAAGTTTTCATTTCGAATTATAAACAAAATGAACCAGTCGATCCTACCGAATTACGTAAATCATTACTCGCATGTGTTATGCGTGAAAAATTACGTTCCGAAAATGAAACGGATTTTCATACACATCAACGTGCACTGAGTGATACATACCATACGGAATTTGGTTTACCCAAACCATGCTCGACAAATACATCACCGACAAATGGCGGCAAACTTATGCTGCGTATGGCACTAACACGTGAGGCTGTATCAAATAATTGCTTACCAGCTATAGCGGCTGTGGCCGCGGCACAGACAGCTGTCTATGTTATTGAAAGCGGCGATAAAAGTTCATTGTGCACAGCAGGACATAAGCCAAAATATCGAAAAAGCATCAACGTTGCTATTAAATCATAAACACAAATTTCACGTTCCTGTTCCTGTACAAGTGACTCTTCAAATGGGACAACAAATGATGTACAACAACAAAAACACTCAAATAATAATCTAAATCAATGTAGTAATAGTACTGAGGAAACAACAACAAATCCAAACACTTTAACATGTAATCAAAAAAAATTAGTCAAAATCAAAATAGCAATAATCAAATCAATTGTAAGCAACAACAACAAAATGATAGCTTCCATACAATTTGTTGTAGTAATTCACCAAAATTAAAAGAACATCATCAACATCTTCGGCAACATCATAATCATGAACGTATATTAAGTCCATTAAAAACGGTTGGAAATTTTATGTTTAAACCGATTACAAAACATTCCAGTTTATTTCATATTTTTCATACAAGTTCCACCTCAGCCGCAGCCGGAGCAGCAGCAGCGGAAGCAACAACGTTAACAGCGACAACAAGTAATTGCAATACTATCTCAGCAGCATCAACAACAATGTCATCCATAGATCTAACAACAACAACAACAACAAATGATAACAGTAATACAACAACATCAACAGGTAAACCAACAGCAGCTACACTGCTTGCATCAGCAACCGTCCCTAGTCAATATTTCTAACAGTAACAGCAACAGTAACAGCACTATTAACGTCAATGTTAACGCTTCCAACCACTCGAATCCTCCAAACAGCATTAGCCATATCGCTTCGAATGCCAACAGTTGACCATTGACTAAAGAGGAGATTACAGAATTTTAATAAAAAAAAAAAAAAAAACAAATTTAAATAAAATACTCGCGTGTCAACCAATTAAGCTTTTAAAAAATATATTTTGTAGAATATATCAGAATTCGCAAACAATATTTAAAGAGATTTGTTTAAAATGCAATAATAAGTAAATTTGTGTATTTTGCAATTTAAATTCAAAACAAAAAAGACAAAAGATTGACAGCTTTTATTATTGTTGTTAAATTTATGTTAATTTAGGAAACTAAAGTCATTTATTTCTTTTATAGTTTAAACTAATTAAGAATTATATTATCTATCTAAATGTAAATATTTCTAATCTAATACATACTTTAGTATATTATCATTTATATGATCTGTATGTAGGTATGTGTTTGTAAATGTTTTCAATTACAATTTATGCTTGTTGTGTATATTTATTTGTATATATTTAAAATATATTTAACGTATGTATATAAACGTCTGTGAGAAATAAAAGCAAAATATATAATATGGAGTAAAAAAAAAGAACTGTCTATCAATTTTTTATTTCATTGATTCCATTAATATTTGAATCTCCAGGCAATGTTTTGACTCATTCCTCTAACACATTGCAACAAAAACAAGGAAAGGCTTTAACTTCGGTGGAGCCGAAGCTTAAATACCCTTCACACGAATCTTTAAGTAGTTTAAAAGTTTTGTATTATCATCTGTGGCTTAGATTGAACCTCAAGATGGTATGGAAGGGCTTCAGCCTGCTGCAACCCAAATTTAGACGTACTATTCATATAAAATTTCAATCTATAAATGCAGATATAACAATAATCTTATTGATATAGACATTGGATGACGTTAGAAATATTTTTACCCAATTTTGTGTCAATACAACTAATATTTTTATTTTAAAAATCGAAGAAAAGAGGTAAGTTTCTATGGGGGCTATACCCAAAAAATAGACGTGGTACTTTCTTTTTTAAAGTCAACCTCGTCATTGCCGAGAAAAAGCTTTAGTTTGAAATTAAATATCTTTTACCCGTGTGACGGGAATAAAACGAGCTAAAATGCACCCGACTTCAGTTAACACGGGTTAACTAACATCAGTTAACACGGGTTAACTAACTTCAGTTAACACGGGTTAACTAACTTCAGTTAACACGGGTTAACTAACTTCAGTTAACACGGGTTAACTTAACTTCAGTTAACACGAGTTAACAGTTAACACGGGTTAACTAACTCAGTTAACACGGGTTAACAACTTCAGTTAACACGGGTTAACTAACTTCAGTTAACACGGGTTAACTAACTTCAGTTCACACGGGTTAACTAACTTCAGTTCACACGGGTTAACTAACTTCAGTTAACACGGGTTAAATAACTTCAGTTAACACGGGCCTCAGTTAACCGGGTTAGCTCCTTCAGTTAACACGGGTTAGCTACCTTCAGTTAACACGGGTTAACTACCTTCAGTTACCACGGGTTAGCTCCTTCAGTTAACACGGGTTAACTACCTTCAGTTAACACGGGTTAGCTACCTTCAGTTAACACGGGTTAACCCCTTTTGTTAACACGGGTTAACTACCTTCAGTTAACACGGGTTAGCTACCTTCAGCTAAAACGGGTTAACTCAACTCCAGTTAACAAAGGTTAACTAACTTCAGTTAACACGGGTTAACTAACTTTAGTTAACACGGGTTAACTAACTTTAGTTAACACGTGTTAACTAACTTCAGATAACACGAGTTAACTAACTTCAGATAACACGGGTTAACTAACTTCAGATAACACGGGTTAACTAACTTCAGATAACACGGGTTAACTATCTTCGGTTAATACGGGTTAACTAACTTCAGTTAACACGGATTAACTAACTTCAGTTAACACGGGTTAACTAACTTCAGTTAACACGGGTTAACTAACTTCAGCAACACGCTAACTTCCCAGTTAACACGGGTTAACTAACTTCAGTTAACACGGGTTAACTCAACTTCAGTTAACACGGGTTAACTAACTTCAGTTACAAGGGTTAACTAACTTCAGTTAACACGGGTTAACTAACTTCAGTTAACACGGGGTTAACCAACTTCAGTTAACACGGGTTAACTAACTTCAGTCAACACGGGTTTACTAACTTCAGTTAACACGGGTTAATCACTTCAGTTCACACGGGTTAACTCACTTCAGTTAACACGGGTTAACCCTCAGTACACGGGTTAAGTCACTTCAGTTAACACGGGTTAATTAACTTAGTTAACACGTGTTAACTCAACTTCAGATAACACGAGTTAACTAACTTCAGATAACACGGGTTAACTAACTTCAGATAACACGGGTTAACTAACTTCAGATAACACGGGTTAACTATCTTCGGTTAACGGGTTTACTAACTTCAGTTAACACGGATTAACTAACTTCAGTTAACACGGGTTAACTAACTTCAGTTAACACGGGTTAACTAACTTCAGTTAACACGGGTTAACTAACTTCAGTTAACACGGGTTAACTAACTTCAGTTAACACGGGTTAACTACTACTAACTTCAGTTAACACGGGTTAACCAACTTCAGTTAACACGGGTTAACTAACTTCAGTCAACACGGGTTTACTAACTTCAGTTAACACGGGTTAATCACTTCAGTTCACACGGGTTAACTCACTTCAGTTAACACGGGTTAACTCACTTCAGTTAACACGGGTTAACTCACTTCAGTTAACACGGGGTTAACTCACTTCAGTTAACACGGGTTAACTCACTTCAGTTAACACGGGTTAACTCACTTCAGTTAACACGGGATAACGCTCTTCAGTTAACACGGGCTAACTCACTTCAGTTAACACGGGTTAACTCACTTCAGTTAACACGGGTTAGCTCCCTTCTGTTAACACGGGTTAACTCACTTCTGTTAACATGGGCTAATCTGGGTTGTACTTCAGTTAACATGGATTGAACTTCAATTTACACAAATAACTTCGGTTAACTCGGTAACATAGGTCAACACGGCTAAGACGGTTTAAATTCAGTAAAATACTCTTCTGCAAATGCTTCAGCAATTAGTAAGACTTGAGTCAGTATTATAAACCTTCAGTTAAACCGGTTAACCGTCAAAAACCGTTGTGTTAACACGGTTAAGATTATGTTAACACGATTTTATAAATTAGTAAGACAGGGTCTATTCTTTATCTGCAACTCTCAATCTGAGATATTAGATAGAGAATGTAATAGAAGTTGACTGTATGTCCGTTCTTTTCAAATTCCAATCTGTGACTAGATCAAATGTATAAGAAAAATATAAAATATAGTCATTCAGAAATAGAATTTATAAATTCTGATCTTGTTACCATCCGAATTTTAACTAGTCAGACGAAAACTCATTGAAGTGATAAGGCAGTGCTTTTTTTATCTTTTGTGCTTTTTAAAGCTGGCAACACTTTTTCGAGCTTACACCTGATTTCAAAACTAACAGCTTTTTTGTGCATAAATAGGTGAAGAATGATAAAGCTCCGAAAATTAGATCATATCTTAAGTAAGAAACGTTCGATTGAATCTCATAAAAAATCCAATTATAGAAGTAGGAATTCCCAATAATCGATTTGCTTATTGGCTTAAAATTGATTCAGTAGTTTAAGAGTTATAAGCCAAAATATACGAAAATAAACAACATCGATTTACTCTACACGCATCGAACACAGAAAACGTCAAATTATGTTGAGTTTTTAATTACTTAAATACAAATCACATTTAAATTAGTAAATTGAAATATTTTGCGCAGCTGCTCGAAAGATGGGCTTCTACCAAGTTTTTAGTTTGAGGTCTCGGCAAGTAGTAATATATATAAACATTTAAACGGTTTTCTTTTTTTAAAACAATAGAAGTTCCGGAACTTTATGTTCCCGAAATTCGGCGCCAGAAAGGTTGGCAGCGCCAACCTTATAATAGTATAATACCGAGTAATGGTCTACAAATGGTCTACCATTGTAGACCATTCCGTGGACCATTCGTAGACCAATGTTCTTGCTTGCTCGCACCTATATGAGCTATATCGCTCAGATACTCAGATACAAATTGAGATGTGTGTAAGCGAGATAAATACATACGTAAGCAATATTGCTGTTTCATATATGCGTTCTGTATTCCAGTTTAATTTCCAGTATTGGTTTGTGTATATGCTAAACGAATAACAGCTGTTTGACCAAAGTTTCGCACCAACGATAGTTAAAAGATACTCGTGGTTTGTGTATGTACTACAACCGAAATTCAAAGTAAGCCATGAGATGTATTGAACCAATTTAAATAAAATTTAAATAAAATTTGACTTGTTTAAGTTCTGTTTTCAATTAAAAAACATAAAGTTTTTGCATTGATTTCTTTAATTGTTTATTGATGTTTCAACTAATTGTGAAAAACGCAATAAATTCTTTACGTGGTGATTTACATGTAGCGCAACGAATTAATACATTTTGTCAGAATATGGAAATACAAAATAGCGTAGACATTGACCAAGTCGAGACTGAGTTGCCGCAGACAAGAAGACCGCCACAATCGGTAACAGCTGATGTGTTTAAAAGCTTTTCTTGTACGTTCATTGGCAAGTTCCCAGCTGTGTTCCCAAAGCTTTTTCGATGTCAATGGAAGAGCTATGAAGGTCAAAAGAAGGTGAGTGTTTCATACGCGATTTGATTACAGTCGAGGTGGGTGTGTGCGCCGGCAACGAAATTTAGTAAAGAAAAAGTGAAATAATACAATTTTAATTTATCTTTTAAAAGATTAGCAAATCAAAAAAAAATATTAAATAACCTATTCCACTCTTTTCCAAACGCATTTAGTTTTACGCGGATTTCAATAGAACATATTCAGATTGCGATACAATGGCAAAGCGTCAATTCTGTGTTGGTGGCAACTGGAAAATGAATGGTGACCAAAAATCCATTCAAGAACTCTGCCAGCTTTTGGGAAGCAGCAAATTGGATGCCAATACTGAGGTTATCGTTGGCTGCCCCGCGCTTTATGTAATGTTTGCGCGTAATCTGCTGCCGGCTACCATTAACGTTGCCGGCCAGAACTCGTACAAAGTGCCAAAGGGCGCCTTCACCGGCGAAGTTTCGCCCGCCATGTTGAAGGATGCTGGTGCTAACTGGGTCATCTTGGGTCACTCTGAGCGTCGTCAAATTTTCAAAGAGACCGACGAATTGATTGCCGAAAAGATTGAACACGCACTGGCAGAGGGTCTTAAGGTCATTGCCTGCATTGGTGAAACTCTGGAGGAACGTGAATCTGGAAAGACCAACGACGTTGTCGCAAGACAAATGTGCGCTATTGCTGCCAAGGTCAAGGACTGGAGCAATGTAGTTGTTGCCTATGAACCCGTCTGGGCTATTGGTACCGGTAAAACAGCTACTCCAGACCAGGTGGGTGTATTTGTTTAAAAAATTTTAATTTATTTTTAATATTTTTTCGTTTCTTTACAGGCACAAGAAGTGCACAAATATTTGCGTGGTTGGCTGTGTGAGAAAGTTAATCCTCAAGTTGCCGAAACACTGCGCATTCAATACGGTGGTTCTGTTACTGGCAGCAACGCTAAGGAGCTTGCATCCCAACCTGATATTGATGGTTTCTTGGTTGGTGGCGCTTCTTTGAAGCCAGAATTTGTTGATATTGTTAATGCAAGACAATAAATGTAGAAATATCTTGGCACTCAAAAGCACAACACAAGTCGAAGGCATACCACCACCACCGCCGCGCTCAAAAAAGAAGCAGCTTAATCAGCAGCGTGGAATATCGTATTTTAACTGCCCAAAAACTTTTATTGTAGTGTTTAAAAATGAAAAAAAAAATGAAGCATCGCTTATTTTATTTTTAGTTGTTAATCGAAATTCTTGATTGTTACAATGTAGAAATTTACTGTTACCGGCTTACATAAGAAGTAATAGCATCTCAGAAAACATTTCTTTTATGAATTTCAAGTTGTACTCATATTTATATATATATAAGTCCAACAGTACGTTAAGTTAATTGTGCAAATAAAAGCATTACATATATTATTATACCAAATGTTAAAATCAAGCGAAAAACGATTTTGTACTTTGAAGTTTGTTTTGTTTGATATTTATATAGATGATAATTTTAATTGATAAGCATAATATCGGCTCTACTATCAATGACGGTCTTATTTTCAAAACCTTATCAATACATTCTACACAATGCAGATTAATGCCCGGATCTAACCCAAATTTGTGGTTCATGTAGGAAATAAAAGTATCAGTTTTATAAGCTAAGAATGTAATAAGAAAAACTCGATAATGTGACGATAATTTGTATGGACTATGTGCCTATATACTGCTTATATCAGTTGTCATATTTGAAATATCTTCATAAAGTGTTTTTTATATAAATGCTCGAATACGGGTGACTGGTTTTGAAGCACGGCATAAAAATTAGTCGAAGACATGTAAAGTTCAAAATCTTCAAATCTAAGCAAATGAATAGCGAAGCAACAAACATAAACGAGCGGGCTAATCAAGAATACGAACACTGCTGGACACAAAAATCGGTACGATACCTAAAATGTTCAAGATGTAGAGAAAACCTTAACGAATTACGGCTTGACAATTGGCCTGGCCGTAATAATAGGTACGAGTTGGTAAAAAAATAGTTCACTCACCAAATCTACAAAAAAAAAAGTGATTCTGGAACCCGTTTTATTAAGATTTTATCTATATTTTCAATATTTTAGTTATCGTACATTTTACTGTGTCCGGCAGTGTAAACATAATAGTGTCTACGATGTTTCTCCTTTAATATGTTAATTCGATCACATTATATAAAATATAAAGTTGTACTGCGTGATAATATAAGCAGATAGTTTTTAGCAAGGGGGTGAGTGTGGATTCCATGCCCCGATACAATGCAAATTATTATGATGAGTCCATTTAATCAGCATTTGTATTAAATTTAAAGAAAACTATTTAAAATATAAAAAGAAAAAAGGAAAAACGTTATCTTCGGTGGAACCGATGCTTAAATACCCGTGACACATATTTTTAAATAGTTTATGTGTTATCATCAGTGGCTGAGATAGAACTTCGAGATGGGTCGGGAGGGGTCAATGGTCTGATGCAACTCAAGTTTAGACGAATATTGATATTAAATTTTTATCTAAAAAATCAAAAATAATCAGTAAGTTTGTGGCCCAAAATGGGCGTTTCAGTTTCATTTTCGAACTTAAACTCGTTCCTAAAAAAAGTTTAAGATTCAAATTTCAACTAAATATCTCTAGTTGTCTCCGAGTAAATCGAGTTAAAATAAACAGACAAACGGAAATGGAATATATATACTTTGTGAGGTCTATGACGCCTCTTTAGTACGTTACATTATGTGTAACGGGTATAAAAATTTTGTAATTGACGGATCGACTCAACCAAATTTGTACTGAAGAATTGGTTTAATAAAAAGATTATTTGGATCATATTTGAAGTCAGTAGCTCTATAAAACAACTTTGTTTAAAAACTGGATAATAGTTAGTAATGATGCAATTATATCAGGTGAAGTATTATGCCACTGTCTCGTTCTAATTTGCCAACAAAATTTTGATAGCTGATCAAGAATATAAATACTTTATATGGGATGCGGCGCATTCGACGTACAGAAAGCTACCGTTCACAGAATGGATAGGCTTATATAAAGATACAATTTTAAATTTTTTCATAGGTAGATTAAAACTATCTTTGGACAAAGACCTAGTTGGACATATCGGAGTGGTTATGAAACGTATTCAACAAACGAATATATTTATCCAAAGTATTTCTAGTAAAAATGTAAAATATACTTCTTCAAAAAAAAAAATATAATTTTTCTAAAAAGAAATATATTTTGACCATTTTTTATATATAGCAACCTAAGCATTATATTTCTTACTTTAAATATTCCTTTATCATTTTTAATATATTTATGTGTTGTATTTACAATTAAATTATACAAAAAGCTTTTTGTGCTTCAAACCATTTCACTTTTTTTTATCTAATTTGTGTGCGCTTAAAAAAAAAAAAGAAACTAACCAAATTAAAAGATCATAAATTACATTTTTAAAATGGAACCAAATTTAAAGAAATTTACAATCGACGTGGTCGTGACACGCGTCGACTTTGCGGACTGTCCTGAAGAAGAGGATTGTGCCGAATGGGAATTATCGCTTAAAGATGAAACTATTAAATTAGAAGAAGAACGCGTTTTAGTTGTAGATTTTCCACCAACACCGCTCTTTGAATTTAATGTTCAACCGAGTGATCTATGCGATGTGCTACGTAAGCAAGGGTTTGGTGTGAATGCGTATCGCAATAATAAACTGATTGGTATGTCAACTAGAACTAATATTGTAATAAAAATGAAGCTATGAGGTAATGAAACACATTTGCCAGGTACTGGCAAAGCTATTTTACCTAATTTTCTACTAAGCAAACTATTCGATGACACTTGCATGCTGACACACATTATGGAATGCGAAATCATTAAGAGAAAACAAACGTTGGGAATTGTCGAATTAAATATAAGAATATTAAGTGATGTTCCCGAAATGGAGTAAGTACTTAGAAGTGTTAGCCATATAGCGGAAAGTAGTTTAGTTTAATTACAACTTTTTCAACCAGCGGCGCCAATGTATTCGAGGAGGGCATGTATGACATCTGTCGGCCACTTGACAAAAGCATTAATCCGCACGATGTTATGTTTGTGTTTGGACGCTCGAATAGAGCAACGAAAATGTCTTGTATTGCGGAGAAGCGTCTACTTAGCGGTACTAATCAACCATTCCGTATCGTACAACCATTGCCAGAGATACCACCGCAGGCACATTGTAATATGGGTCTAGTCGCTGGAGAGGTACCACAAATGCCGCATATATGTAAGAAACGTAAATCTGGCGAAGCTTCACAGCAACATCAACTGCCCGTAACTTTGCCAATTTTTAATGGAGGAGGAGGAGGGGAGGTGGCCTTTCTGGTGATCCTTGTGACTTTGGTGGTGATAGTGGCGTCTGCGCTGGTGCTAGTGGTGGTGGCGGCCTCGATACTGGTGCCGGTTATGGTAATATGACAACCGATGAATATTGCCAATGTATGCGCATGCAAAGCTCCACAAGCAGCTCACAGCTTAATATGGGTTTGTGTACCACAAAAACATTGCTGCATTATATAATTTATTATAAAAACCTTTGTAACAGATATGGCCCAACAAATGGCCTGGGCAGATGCTGATGATGCTGACTCTAATGCAGGTGATCAGAATAGGCCACAATATCGTACGAATATTGAGCAGCCACAATTAATGCAAACTGATATAAAGGGACCAAGGTAGGTATTAAAAGAAATATTGAAATCGAACAGTTTGGTATTTTGGATTATTTGATAAACTGTCATACGATAGGATTTAAGAGAATTTCGATTGGTGACTCTACAGACGGAATCCGGAACCAATAAACGAACATGACTATTTCGACTTGACTATTTATTCAGTTCCAAAGAAATACTTAAAATTTATACTTTATACATTGAAACCATTTCAGTAAGTGTCCACTGTGCAAGGAGGATATTTCCTGGTTACCAAAAGTAGCCGCTTGCCCGTATTGCGGCTACAAAGCTGTGCCCGTTGTCGAGGAGAAACCGTACGATGAAATGCAAACTGCTGACGATATTATTATCGGTTATATTAAATCGACAACAGCAGTTTGGTGCTGGTGATACGCCAATGTCTGGTAGTGGTGATGCCGATACCGAGGGTAGTAAAGCCAAGGAATGTGGCTGTGTTAAAAATAAAACATGTACACGTTGTCGCATACGTAAATTATGTGCGAGTATGTTTCAAACCGACAAAAAAAGGGAAAGTCAAAGCCAACAGGAAAAATTGAAAAATACTGAAACACAACAAAAGCAAGAATTGCCAAATTTACCATCATTGTTTCAGGTTTTCGACGAGCTGAGAACTGCTTTCGACAAGAAAGTTGAAGAAAAATGTCCACCAGACGAATCAAACGCTGCGAATAACTCCTGTTCAAATGTTTGTGTAGTCGCACAATCAGCAGTGAAGGCTCGTAATAAACTTAAACAAAAGGAAAAGCGTAAGGAAAAGGTAAAACAGAACATGAAATTATTTAAGAGCATACGTAAATCCGGCGGTGCTGACAATTCAATGAAACCGAAACTTAAATCAAAAGTGTAAGTAATTCAGCAATAGTAATAAACTCGCCGAAATACCCGGCCTTCCTCGGGTGATGCCAAACGTTCCTTTTTATGATTTTTGTGGCACCAGCCGTCTTTTCCTACCGCCCGCTTCTCTTAGAAATCATAATTTTGCCGCTCGTATATACTTTGAAACCAAGTTTTTTGTATTTTGTATGTTGCAGTCCTCGTCCCCCGCTTATTATTCCAAAATAATATATATAATACATTTGATCGTCGTGTGACCGATGAGAACAAAGTGGCACTTTTTGAGCTTCAAGATGGCTTTAAAATGAAATCTAGAGGGCTGGATGGCCATGTTTATCATATGAATTTAGGGTCGCTGATTTTGAAATATGGTTCATTTTTTCGCGTCAGGTTTTTGACCAATTCAACCATGTCTTTGACCTGGAGTTCTGTCCATGTATAATATATGCGGCATTTGGGGGTGTCAAGAAAATAACAAAATTCCAGAGAGAAGCTTAAGTATCCAATTTCAGCTTAACACCTTTAAAAATTAATCGAATCAATCGTGCAGATAGACAGGCATTGGTAATTCAAGGAAAATTCTGACGTGATAGAATATTGGATTCAACTTCAGAAACCTCAAACAAATTCATTAAACATGGTCAGACCTTCAAGTCGGAATAAATAAAACTTGTTGTGAGCAAACGGATATAGCTGAATTGGTCTTAAATCTGAAACGTTGGAATAATAAATACCAGATTCGAATTGAGTGACACCTAAATTATACGATAAAATTGATCAATCTTTTAGGTCAACAAAATAATAATTTTGACCGAATCTGTGCAATTTTTATATTTTTGACCGGCATCTTGCATATTCTGGGAAGAGGGGTGGGTGGTCTAACGTTTGAGAAAGAAGTCCTCATAAAAAGATTATACAGGCCGACAATTTTCAGACTGGATTATAGGATATACGAAATATTTTGGTGCGCTGTTTATGAATCTGCGCTCAGAATTAGTCCATCCAACAAACACGGTTTTTGACATATTCTATCAAAAAAAAATGAATATAATATCTTGAAAACCGTGGGTTATGGAATAATTTTGAGCACGAATCAAAAAAGTCAAAAACAAATAAAACAATAAACTATTCATACTGATCCATATAAGTCAAACAACGTAAAAAAGTACTGAAGAAAAATTGACCTTAATAATTTCTATTTCAGTTATACTATGCCACCTGAACGTACGGCCAACGACAAACACATTGGACATGATAAGTGTCTTATTAGTGATGCATTGGGCACGTACAAACGTGTACCATGTGACATGGGCTGGCTATGGTCACTCGATCCAAATCGGCATTGCAATAATTGGAAACCGGGTGCCATTATGAAACCAGTACGTCAAATTATGGGCTATTTTCTACGTGATTTTCCTGTCGACACAATTCTTGTCTCTCGTTATTGTTTTCGAAAAAAACAAACCAAAACTCAACTAGATACTTTCAACGACAATGAAGCCAAAGAACTGGTGCAACAACCAACCTTACATATAAGTAAAAAACATGATGAATACACTATAACATTACGTCCGTTAAAAGAATCCAGTGAACTGGGCAAATGTGCAAATCCTTATTTAAATATGAAACCGATACAATTTCGTATTTCAAAAGATCCAAAATTGGTGCAACATCGCAAATTAAAAAAGGAACTACGGAATTTAGGCTTTAAGAAATGTATGTGTCAACAGCCCTTAATGGATTGCTACTGTCGCAGTTTTGTTGATAAAAAACAACTCATCGAAGAGATAAATCGTCAGTGTAACAAAATGAAAATCGAAAATCCAGAAAGTTCATTTACATTCTCCGATTCGTCCGATAGCGAAGAAGAATATGATTTTGGTGTAACACCACCGGCCGGTCTGATAAAACCGAACATTAAACCAAAAAGAAATTTGGTTAATACCGAAACACAATACGATATGAACGATTGGCGTCTGCAGTACAGCTATAATTCAAGTGTTTTCTATCCGTATGCTTGGTATGCCATGTGTGCTACTGGAGAGCGTGATCCGCCTAAACCACCAAAAGAAAAGAAAAGCAAAAGGTAAAGGCAAAGGTAAAAATAAAAAAAAGCAGAATGGTAACAAGACTAATAGCAAAGCTGATAGCAAGGCGGCTGGCAGCAATGGAAAATAATAATTTTAATAGAAATCTTAAGCAAACGAAAGAAATTTCCTCAATATTATTTTAAAATATTTTAAAAGTATTTTTCAAAAATGCAAACTGGAAATTTTAAAAATACTTATTTAAAAAATTTCAAAAAAAAAAATCAAATTTTATGTAAAACTTGAAAATAAATCGATATAGTTTTTTGTTAAATGTCAAAATCAAAGTCTAAAATCAAATAAGCTTAGTAAACTTAATAATGTAGTCATATAAAATTCGGCATTTCAGTTGAAGACATTTTTTCAGTCTTCCGAATATTTGAAAAAGTTATTTAGTATTTTTTTTGTTCGTTCGCTTTAAATTTACAATTTTATTTGTTTTTATAAATTTTTTATATTTAGTGCAAAACGGTTCGGTTATACAATCAATCCAAATTTATTGAGCATACCTTTTAGCTAATTCGTTTTCTGCTGTCGCACCTTATCATAATGGCGACTTCGACTTCGACATCGCAGTCTACGTATTTGGATAGAAAATACACTTGGCGTTTCGATGCCATTGTAATGCGTATTGAGGCGCCCGGTCGTTGTTTCTCGGACAAGGATAAATTATTTGTTACGGTGGAACTGTATAATCGAGTGCGTCCCACAATCACTGGCAGCGCACGCATTAATGTCGCCGAGTTCTGTTGTGTAGAGCCCTTGGTTGAATTTAAGCTGGAGACTGAATGTTTGCGTGATTCTCTGTTGACCAACGGTATCAATTTTGCGGTTAAGTATTGCAAGGATTTGATTGGTAAGCATCAAAGCATCATACGACATTAACAATTTTGTCGTTTTTTATACCCGTAATGCATAGTGTAAAACCCATAAAGTATATATATTCTTGATCAGCTCGATGAGACGAGTTGATCTAGCCTTGTCCGTCTGTCAGCCTGTCCGTCTGTTTCGAGGTGATTTACTCTTCCAGTTTTAGGTAATTTCTATGCTAAAATTAGAATGTGACGCCCGCTCTAAGGTATATCCAAGGATATTTTTGTTATATCTGTATTTTTAGCTTAAAATTTTATACCAATATTGTAAACTTGATTTGTATCAGATCATTGATCCGCACCCATCCCATCTCTCCCACTGATGATCACACATAAACAATGTCTGTCCGTCTGTCTGTTGCGATGCGTTTAACTCGGAAAGTTTTAAAGATATTTACCTGAAATTTGAAACTTAACCTTTTTGTGCTCCTAGTTATTTTGTATGTCAGAACCAAGATGCCACCCCTTTTTAGATACAGCCCCTATACAAACTAATCCTTTTTCATATTTGTAGAAAATACGTATTATTAGAATATATTTAATGCAAATAGGTAAGAACACTTTTATGTCATCCAATGTCAAATCTAAGGCGCCACGCCCATTTTTATGTATAGCATCCATACAAACTTACGTCCATTTTCGAGTTTTTATATGAAAACATTTATTTTTCTGAATGAATTCAATGAAATTTGGTAAATATAATTCCAATGTCCACCTAAGTGAACACCATCGATATGGTAAGGATCGAACTCATATAACATTAAGCCTCCATACAAATTTGATCAAATTAATCGTGATATTTAATCTAAGCACCTGGTAAACATATAAAATATTAAAGATAACGTTTTTCCTTGTTACTTTTTCAGGTTGCGGTCATTTAAAGATCTCCGAAAATGTAGCTGCTAGGCTGAGCAGTCTACAACCGCCCAGTGAACTTAAGCATACCGCAGAAGTCGAATTGGTCAAAGGTGCCTGTACTGTTGGTCTGATGACTATCAGATTCCGACTGCAAATGATTTGTCCTGTGGAGTAAGTATTCTAGATATATTGCAAACATTGAAAACAACATTTTAATCAGACCACCACCCGGTGAAAAAAAACCAAAAAAATCTAAAAAATCTAAAAAAAAAAAAATAAACAGTGATGATGACGATGAGGAAGAAGCCAATTTAGATCCGTGTAGCGATTTACCAAAATGCAGTGAAAAAGAAGATATGGATTGTTTCTTGGGCAAGAAAAAGAATAACGATGATAAAAACGATTATAGCTGCAAATCGAAAGAGTCTAATCCGCAAAAGTCAAGATCACCTTGTGGACGCATGAAAGTAAATATTATAGGCCGAAATTCATATATATTGAAATTATCTATTTAAAGTAATATAACAAATAGGGTGGTACGAACTTTCGGGAACTGTTGGATAAACTCTGCAATAGAAAAGAGGAGCCCCAAATGCAATCTCAGTCACAGTCAAAATCGTGTAAAAAGTGTTTAGTTTCGTCTACATCGAATGATAGCTCTTCCGAAGGTTTGAAAATAAAAAGTTTGAAAGTTGCATTAAAAAAATAACGCATTTTTCATTTGTAGCAGAAAACGATTACAATTATCGCATAGAGACACCAGCACATAAGATACCAGCAGCTGCTGGTGATGATTTAGTAAAAAAATTATGTCCGAAAATATCTGCGCCGCTACTAAAGCAGACGTATTTTAAAACACCAAGGTAAGCTGCTTGATGTTACATTTAAATTCGTTTATTTTTTACCTTTATATATTTCTCAGACTTTGTCCCATTTGCCAAGAGGACGTTAGCTGGTTACCAAAATTAGCTGCTTGTGCTTTTTGTGGTTACAAACCGGTGCCCCTCGTTAAGGAGGAACCATTTGATGAAACCGCTACTGCGCAAAAAATTCTACAAGATCAGCTATTAGCTTCTGGCGATGGAAGTTCCGAATATGATGGCGATATGTCTGCACCTGAGGACGCAAATAACTCGGATAATGATTTCGAAACTTTAATCAAGAACTATAAATATCTTAAACAGAGCATTACGAAGAATTTCGAATTGGCTAATACTGATACGACTAATGTGAAAACACCAAACATTAAGGCAGAAAATGATGATGATACTATGCACTTGGTGCAGGTCTTCACTGAGCTACAAACACTTTTCGAAAGACATGAGACAAAAACCGAAACCGCCAACCATTACAGAAGTATGTGAGGATGCGTTTAAGGCCGCAAAGGAACTTGTTAAGGAAAAGAAACGCAACAAAGCGGCACAAAAGAAAATTGAAGATCTTTGTAATCCACCACCACCGCCAAAAACGCGCAAGAGGCGCGCAAAACGTATATCGAAGCAAATCAAGTCAAAAGTTTATTCAGCGCTTGAGATGCGTAGTCCATCACATCCGCGTTTGGGACATAAAACGTGCATAAATGGCTATGTAGCAGGACGTAAGAATGTACCCGGACATATGGGCTGGTTATGGACGTCGGGTTCAATGGGTAATAAGCCCGGTTGGAAACCAGGTGCCATAAGACGTTCTATACGTGAACTTATGGGTTACTTTTTGGTGGATTATCCCGTTGATAGTGTACCCGTATCGAAGTATATGTCCTATTACAAAGGCGTCAAGCCCAAGGCTGCACCGCGTCAAAATGAAGAGAAAAAATCCGATCTGGTGCAACATCCAACGCTGCATATTCTAAAGAAAAACGATGAATATATAATCACTTTACGACCACTAAAGAATGCTGAAGAATTACAGAAATGTGCAAATCCTTATGTCGCCATGAAACCCATACAATTTCGAATTGTTAAGAATCCATTGCTGAAGCAGGTGCGCGATATGAAGCGCTGTCTGAAGAGTATGGGCTTCAGCAAGTGTGTCTGCCACAGACCGGTGATTACCTGCTATTGTCGCAGTTTTATTGATAAGAAACGTTTGCTATTCGAATTGAGTAAACAGTGTAAAAAACGTAATATGGATAATTGCAAAGAATCGATTGTGCTATCGGACACCACTGAGAGTGAATCTGAGTATGATTTCTCGGTAACACCACCGGCGGGTATCGTTAAACCAGAACGTCTGACGCAAGTTGATCTTATCAACAATGAAACACAATACAATGAAAATGATTGGGCATTGCCGACTTTGTTTCCGCTACCACCAAATGCTTTAGTTCAATACGCTGGCTGTTCCATGGGCGAGCGTAAGGGACGTTTCGGTTTTATATATGGCAAGGGAGATGTTCACGCTACGCCGAAAAAGCCCAAACATAAAAGCTCACGCAAGAAGGGTAAACGTCTAAAAGCTGGTGGAGTTGGCAACTATTTAAGCAGTTACAGTGATGACTCCGATGAGGAATTTTGTCGTCTCGGTTATGAAAATAAACAAATTGGTACCAGCTCAAAGCCGCTGTCTAGAGCGTTGACGCACAATTTTGCACCACTTGCGCATGTGGAAGCGAAAGCTAGGCCAAACATACATCACCACGTGCCGCTGACGGAATCACGCATACGACGTCTTACGCTGGCGTCTATACCACCTGCATCGAGGTTTGTTGATGTCAATGGTCAACCGTTCGGAGAACCATCTTATGTGCCTATGCCAGAGCAAATACGTAGTAAAATATTACAACAGAAGAGTAAGAATCCAGCAGCGGCAGCATCGCAAGCATTCGCAGCACGTCAAATGACAACAAAGCAACGTTTGCCAACGGTAGCTACGCCACAACCGCCAAAATTAACGATACCACGTAATGTGCAACCAGCTAAAATTGCAACTCCAATCCGCCAAACGGGCAGAGCTCCACCGACGCGCAGTACACCACAATCGCCGCGTAACAATGTACTGAATCGTGCGCGTGCTGCCTTGGGAAACAAACCGACTACCGTGACAACAAAAACAACAGCAGCAGCGGTAGCTATTAGTCAACTAAATCGCATTGCCGCAGCCGGAGTAAGTTCCACAGTGACTGAGTCACCGCATCGCAGTAAAAATCACACGGAATCTACAAAAAATCGACGTAACTCCTGCAAAACAGCAGAAACTAAATCAGCGGGCGGTATGCAAAGTAAGCGGAACAAATCCATTGAAACAAAAAAATAAAATAGTTTAAAATTATATTGTAGAAATCAAAAAAGTATCAAAATGACAAATAAGTTATTAATTTGGTTTTTTAAATCAAACAACGTGAAAAAAACTATTAACAACAAAAAAATTCATTGTAAACAATCACAAATTTTAAGCAATAAAATTGAGTTAACAAGTTAAAAAAAAAAAACATGAAAACAGAATTGAATCTGCATGAAGTTGTTTTTTTTTTACATAACGCTTCCTCACTTTATGGTGTCAAAATTTTGCACTACGCAATCTTGGCAAAATAATCTGCACATATGCAAATTTTACGCATTGTAATCTTTTCAACACCTTTTATCGCTCTTCAATCGCAAAGTTTGCAAAGTTTCCAACCATTCATTTTATGGTTTATGAATCTGAAAGTTAAAAAAAAAAAAAAAAAAAAATTAATAAAGCAACTTATCGATGTCAGCCGCAAGCTAAATTATTTTACACATTCATCTTTTTGTTGACAAGATATGAATTCCGAGTTAATAAAACTGGAACCATTCTAGAACCAAAACCATATATCAAGTTTTCCATATCATTGAAATAGTCAAGCCATGTTGGATTGACTAGAACGAGTTATAATCTCAATAATAAAATTTAAATTTGTCCACGAAAATGTTCGAAATCCACAATAATTTCCGCTCAACTTTATGGTTTATGTTCGTGAAAATCGGCTGAGTATTCGATTCGCTGATGAAGCTGAAGAAAGTGTATTCGGTTCAGCTTTGTATTGTGGATTGACGATTAAAGTAGCACCTAACACAATGCTTCCCTTAAAGTTATATTTTTTTTTTTTTTTTAACTAACAAATTTTTTTTTTTTTTTTTTTTTTATTTTTTAATATTTTTTTAATTTTTAATTTTTATTAAAAAACACAACTTTTTTTTTTTTTTTTTTTTTTTTTATATTTTTTTTTTTTTTTTTTTTTTTTTTTATTTTTTTTTTAAATCAAAAATTTTTTTTTTTTTTTTTTTTTTTTTTTTTGGGCCCGGGCCTTTCTTGGGGCCCTCCACTTTGTTTTGTGAGAATGGTTTTTTTAAAATTTTTTTTTTTTAAAAAAAATTTTTTGGGTTTAATTTACCCCCCTTCACAAACAATCACCTTTTTTTATAAATTTTTTTTAAAAGGGGGGGAAAAAAAAAAAAAAATTTTTGCGGAGGGTTATTGAAGCCCCTTCCCCCAAAGCCCCATTTTTTTTTTTTTAAAAACCCTTCTGACGTCACTCTATCAGTTAATCATTAAATGTCATACCTATGTTTCATAGCTATTGGGTTAGCTGATTAACATTTTTTCGATGCGGATGGTGGAATCGAAGCTCAAATACCCGCCACATCTGGGCTGAGTTTATTTTTGATCATCAGTGGCTTTGGAGAAGTTGAGAGACGTAATGGCTTGATAGTCAATAGTCTGATAAAACTAAAGTTAAGACATAATAATGTGGTCAAATGTTAACTTAAGGACAGAATAATAAACATTTTCTAGAAAAAAAAAAATTAGAAAATGGATGCTGACTTTGCATTGGGGCTATATGTTATCGTGGGGCTGATTCTTATAATATCAGTAGAGTGTATATAGTATGACTTGAGAAGTGTTTTTACATCATTTGGAGTGAATATATTTATAATTACCAGTTATTTTCACACAAAATATAGAAATTGACCGAAAAATTCGTATGGGGCCTATACCTATAAATGGGTGTTGCACATTGGATTTGATATTGGATGACATAAGAAGTTTTTTTACCCAATTTGGAGTGAATACATTCATAAATACTAGCTATTTTCATACAAAAAATCGAAAAAAATGGTAAGTTTGTATGGGGGTTAAACCTTGGCACTTTGATTTTAACACTTGAACTGCTTAGGACTGAGAAAAGCTTTATTTTCGAGTTTCAGGTAAATAGCTTTAGAACTAAGCGTATAAGTATAAAAAGTTCCGCATCATTCAAAAATAGCCAAGTTAGCGGAATATTACACCTGATATAATTGCATTATTGGTAAAGAGGGCTGGAGTTGCAATTAGAAATGGGCAATTTGTACCTCGTCGTGATATGGCTACAAAATTCTGGTACAACGACGACGTCATATGACTTCGACTGTTCGACTGTTGTGGAAAATTAACCTATAGTTATTTATTTCATCATAATTTAGAGCTTATGTATATATCTGTGTTTGTTGATTCCTTTTTCTGTGCAAAATACATACACACAGACTGTGCTCTACATTTTAAAGCGTTTTTATGTTTTTATGTGCATTTTGTTAACTTGTACTGTAATTGTTATTAAGATTCAAAAAATACGGAAATTCATTTAACTTACAATGAAAGAGAACATATGTAATATGTGTGTCTTCATCGCTCAATAACTTTTTTGTTTTCTGCCGCGGCGCTGCTTTTGTTGGAGCTGCTAGGCCGGGTAAATTATTGTAACACATTTTGATTACACTTCACTTTTATGTTAAATACAACTAAACAAACACTAATAAAGCAATTATAATAAACAAATAACAATTTTATCAACTAACTTTTGGCGTAATTGAAAAAAAAATAAATTTAAAAAAATATGTTATCAGAACTTCCATCGCGAATTAACTTTGGAAAACAAGAAAAATAGTGTTGAAAAACATGTCATTGAACTTAAGCTCGTGCAAGTGCAGTGAGTGTCAGTGTGGCAAGTGACCGTGAAAAACAAATTTGCATTTTATTTCCCCATTCACTTACATTTCTTTTTTACGTTTTGGTGTTATTCTGCCAAAACTGTTTATCTAATCTTGACATAGTTAGTCACTGCAACATAAAAACAGTGCTATAATAATATAGTTTACATTAATTATGATGCATATCTTGATATGACAACGTCATTGGGCATGTAATTTGGGAATGACGTGTGACGACAAGACGACGACAACAATTTCCGAGTTGCGGCGGCGCAGAGCGTTTTTATTTATTAAAAGTTCCAAGCGACTGTGCATGCCGTGCTCAGATGTAATAAAACCGCCGCCGCGTCAACTACAATGTACGCAATATACGGCTGGCCTAGAGCTTGGCTGTCACACAATTTAAGTTTTATTACCGTAATACTCTTGCTCAAGTTTAACTGTTATAAACTAAGCGAAAGTGTGAACAATGATTACTACAACACTGCTGCGCCTGCTGCTAACAACGTAAATGCAGCAACAAACGGCAGCATAAGTCTCTTACGTTTTCGCGATTTTGAGCCGCGTGGTTTGAAAAGAACAGCAACACTTATGGATACTTTTGCTTCAGATAGCCGTAATGACGCTACAACACGCAGTGGACGTGCTTTTCACTTTCATGCCACTGATAGCGATCTAAGCATTGATTTGGAATTTATAGTACCTTTTGTCAAGGTACCCATTAAACGTAGCATGGCATTGGCACGGAGTATAGCGCAAAGTGTTATGAATCTAAATATGGGTGCGTTAATCAATGGCGTCTTCATTGTTGCAGCTGGAGCTAGTATTGCAGTTATTATAAAACTTTTAACTTCTGCATTATCCTTTGGTAGTGGTGGTAGTAATTCGAACACTTATCTCAATGCATATGGCTACAAAACGTCAGTAGATGAAGATGGCGCGCTCAATGAGGATTTAACATTACAGAAAAATGGTAAGTACGATTTAAATATAATTAAATAGTTTTTTTTTTTTACTAAAAACAAATTTATATTTTTAGTACGCAGTTTGACTTCTGTATTGGAATCGAAATTGGTTGAGCACAATATCGATATAAGCGCCTGCATACAGCGTTCCATTTGCTCCTATTTAAAACAACCAAAACATGCTGACCGCAGCGAAGCTAGTGTTTATACAAAATTTATTAATGCTTTTGTTAGGTAGACAAACTATCATATTCTTATCTTCATGTAATTTTAATTATTTTAAATTATTTTCAACAGTGTTCCACAAGTCGATGCTTTTATGCATGACACTGCAGTACATCGCGCTATAAAAGCTGCCCGTGATGTTAAGAGCTGTCATCAAATCTATCATAGCTGCAAGTTGCCGCGTCTTAATACCGAGTTCCTTAAACCAATGTTGAAATACCTAAAAATATTTAATGGTTTTAAATTTTAAGTGCTATAAGTCTGATTTAAATTATTTATTGTTTTTTATTATTTGTTATTGAACCCAAAGACATTTCTTTATTTCAATATTTAGAATTTTAATTTGCTTTACATTAAAAGTTTCGAAATTTACTTTTCTTATGTAAATTTTGTCACAATGACTCTCTTTTTACGTACAAATTTAGTCGCTTTATTTCGAAAATATTAAATAATTGATTTTTTTTTACTAGAAACAATACTAAAATTGTAAAAATCACCGTTTTACTAGTACTAGAAGATGTAGTTCCGATCCTGTATAAAATTTGATTTTTGAAAACGTTATTAAAAACTTCTAAACCGACAGTTAAAATACCTTCAATTTCATATAAATAACTTTAAAATACATGTAGATAAATTTGCAATTTAGTGAGGTCACTTTTTTTTTAGAACTTAAAAAATTGAAGTTAGGCTATATCGCGAAAACTGGTTTAATTATTTAATGTCTGACTTCAGATTTAGCGTAAGATTTTAAATAAAAAATTTTGGTTAAATGCCACAGGTAAGCATTTTATTTTTATACAGACAGAAGGAGGCTAGATAGACCCTATAAAGGTATATATGTATATCTTTAATCAGCAGGGGAAGGAGAGTCGAACTATATCTGTCTGTCCGTCTGTACTGCTATCTGCCGTATAAGAGAGATTATCTCGGGGACTATAAGAGATAGGGCCACCATATTTGAAACTTAGACTCTCCTGAGCCGTCAAGTGTGCCTTGCAAACGGGGTTTCTCTAGACCCATTTTAAGGGGTCCCCATACAAATCTACCCCAAAATTTTAGGTTTTTGCATAAAAAGGCATTGTTTCTTATTTAAGAAGTCTAAATATAGTATAAATTATGTCTATGATAGTCCCAATAAAATATCCCAATATGGGTAGGACCAACAACATTTTATGTATAGCCCCCATACAAATATACCACATTTTTTAAGTTTTTGTATGCAAATCCAATACATTGAGGTATGGTAGTAAGATAGGACTTAACTTAAGGTACTATACATAAACATTGGGTACAGAGTATCTTGCAGTCGAGCATTCTCGATTTCAGCGTTCTTTATTGTTTTTATATAAGACTTGTTTCCTTTGGATTTTTGTGCGCTGAACACGATTCAGGTGCCCAAAATTTCCCATCACGTCTTGTTTTCGAGAAAAATAGATAAAAACCCCAAAAATAGTGTTGGGCGTGGACGTGATGGACGCTTTTGGGCCATTGAATCGAGTTCAGCGGACAAAAATTCATCGAAAACCAGTTTCATATCGAAAATAAACACATCTTAGGTGTGTCTTTGCAATTCAATTGAAAACTCAGGATCAAAAAATTTTACTCCATTTAAGTCACCTTCGAGTATGTTCAATTTTATTTTTTCGATATGGTTATTGTAGTGTTAGACTCAAGCTTTAATTTAATGGCAAGTTAAAGTCTCTAGTACGTCTGGTTTTCGAGAAAAATTGGGGTAAAAATACCCAAAAGCACGATTTTTGGAGTTTTTAACCCAAATTTTTCGACAGCGCACAAAAATTAAACGGAAACAAGTTTCCTATCGAAAATAAAAAAACCCATATTACCCTGTGTTATATGCGCTCTCTGGGGTTTCCTTCCGTATTATATAATTTTCATTCACAGGTATATATCGCAACATTTTATCTGTAAAGTAAGTAAATTGAAAATGCTTTCCTTGGGTGTTATTTTGCGCGTATACTTCCTGTTAGTAAGACACCATTTAGACTTCACCAAAATTTCAAACTGTTATAAAGATTTAAAAAGACAACGATAATTGCCGTTGCCTAATATGCTGCGATATAAAGCAAAAAAAAATGTAAACTAAAATTATAGCAAAGTGTTTTAAAAATTAAATTTATTACCAGCGATTATGTCACATACGAATCAAATGGAATAAAAAAATATTATTTTTTTTTTTTTGTTTCTTTTTTGATATCAACACAATTTATTTCACTTACAATTGGATTTAGTTTAGATTTGTAAAACATGATGTCTGCGTTTAGTCAACAACCGGGAACAAGTCTGGTGCAATTGTCACAGCAAAGAGGCAGGCAACAGCGCGTGAAAATATTATTAAAGTTTATGACTGAAATATTTAGAAGCAAACAAACAGTTGCAACGCGCAGACGTAGTCGTCGTGGTCTTGAAAAGTTAAAAAAAAAAATATAACAATGAGATTCCTCTACATTATATTTGCATTAATCAGTGCCTACAGCATTATGTGTGCCACCAGCGAGCAGCAAGAGAATTGGCCGCATATATTGGATAATATCGAACCAAAACAGCAGCAGAGTAGTAACACAACAACACGAAATCAAACATTGCTGCAGCATACAGCCGCCACATATGAACCAGAGAAGCAATATCCTGGTCCAAGTTTAATATCCTTCGATACGGTGGGCAAATCTATTGCGCTTGGCTTGGATTATTTGCTGCCATTTGTCGAGGTGCCGATAAAACGCAAACGTAATGCGCCACCAAAAGTAAGTTTTACAATTGTAATTTTCATTTTAAATTGAACAAAATATCTACTTACATGCTATGGGTTTATATGTCATCAATTAGCCACTTGTCATTGTCAATACTGCTGCATTATTTAGTTGCGGCCTTGTGGTTGCCGGTGGTGCGCTTGTTGGCCATTTTATGCGCAGTCTCGGTCTGGAAGTGATCGAAAAAGAAGAAAAAGAAAATATGGCACGAAATAGTCGTGGACTTCCAATTGATGATGTACCACAATTTATGCGTATCTTCGATTATTTTAAATTGATTCACAGAAATGAAAGCGGCGCACGCATTGGTAAGCATAAGTAGTGTAGCAAATAAATATCCTAACTAGAATGTGGCGCGGTACAGCGAAACTTACAGGATATATACGTACTATATAAATAGGTTAAAATAAGTCGGGATCCATGGAACCAACAAGACAATTTAGCATTTTCGAATAATCATTTTATTTTATTGGCTTAAAAAATACGTGAACATTCTATAAACTTTTTATTCGTGGAAAAAAATGTCCAAGAAATTTTGAGAGACCCCCAAGCGCCACAGAACGACTACCAGTGTTGAACAGTGATTTGCTGTAGATGTAATTACTTGTTGGGTTTCAAATTTCGCAGAGACTCTCACAGATGTAGTTCTGGTATATTTCTGCCCTTTTGGAAGCATTTTGAAGGTACTAACCATGTGCCTAGAACACAAAAAAAAAAAAAAAAAATGATAACACGACTCAAGTGGAAAGAAAGTCTTTTATATTGCAACATGCATCGCTGTATGCACATTCATAGATGTTCTAGGCATATATTTTTGTGTCCATACCTACAATTTTTGCCGAGCGTTCCCTCCAAATCGCTCCAACATTAATTCGTCAAACAGGGAACTAGTCCAAGAATATTCCAACTCAGAAGAGTTGCTTAATGGTCCTGGAATTTTGAACATTAGAATTTTCGACTTTTTTTATATCGATACTACATGTGTAAAGTTGAAACTCGTTTTTCTTGCACACAGCATAGCTCGAACAATATTGAAGATATTGTCATAGGGATATTGTCATAGGGCCTTGGCAGCACGAAAGGCTTGGCACCAACGGTTGTAATACAGTGCCAGACGATACCAGTTCAGGATACCGATCCTGCGGATGTCTTCTACGATGTGGTCCTCCCAACGCAGCGGCGGACGTCTTCTCTGCCGCGCCCCTCCGATTTGATTCACGTCTTGCTTTTCAAATTTTCTTTTCATAGGGAATAATCGATAAATTATTTAGGTAATTTGTAATAACCCAAAAACTGACCAATTTTCTGATTGAAATTCAATTTTTTTTCAAACCTTGCCAAATATTTAATATTTTTAAAATATCCTACGTCAATATAAACAATTTTTGATTAGGATTAAGTGAATTTTCCCCTCTTAGATTCAAATTTGGACAATGTTATCGTGCGTGCCCCTGGGTGCCAAACACCTCTGAAGAGGATGGCTGTGGTGGCGCCATTTTTGTTTTTTTTTTCACTTATTTTTTTCTTCTTCAATATATACATTATAACATATCCAAAATTCGTCTTTCAATAATCCTCCCCTCCTGATTAAAAAGCAAAACGGGTCGAAAACGGAAGGCTGGAGTGGTGTAACCTCTTAAAAAATCCCGGGATGGGCGGGATCATAACAACGAAATGTGCGGGAACTTTATTCTCGAGTCCTGACCTAAACCTGTCTATCTGTGCATATACATTTATCGAAATCTTATTTTAAAATAGAATTTCGTTTTAATAAAAACTCCATTTTTCCAGAAACTACATTTCCAAATCTTTTCGACATTATTGAGCAAACATTTCTGGAAAATGATATCAATTTGGAAGCTTGTATGCAAAAATCCATTTGTACTTTGGTATACAACGCTGCTGAAAATGTGCGCAAACAACGCGCAACCGATGCGGAGCTACTTATAAATGGCGCTACCAATTGGTCCTGGTTCATGTCCTGGCTTGGAAAAAGCGCAATACTCGAAGCAATTGATGCGGGTAAGCTACCAACTCGTGCTTATTGTGATATCAAGTATCCGGAATGTAAATGGGCAGCACCCGAGCAACATTTGTGGGATTTATTGAGTAAAAATGTTAAATTTATCTGAAAAAAAATATTTCCAATTTGAAAAATAAAAATCTATTTTTTTTTTTTTTTGCATGCAATTTAAATCAAATTACAATTATTTATTTTTATTATTTATCATATGAACATTATATACCAAAAAAAGAACATAGAACATTAAAATAATTCGCTTAAAATATAATAAACTCATTGAAAATTATGAAATTTATTTTTTGTTTGTTTTTAATTTATGTAGTTGGACATCGAAAAAAAGTTGGAAATTTACTTAAAATTTATTAATTTTTTAAAAAAAAAACTAATTTTGTTACAAATTTTTAAATGAAAATAAAAATTTTGAGAACAACAAAAAAATTAACGAAAAATTTAACAAAAAAAATTAACGAAAAATGTTCAAAAATGCAAGAAAATTTTACTAAAATTATGTAATATTTTTTTTTTTTTTGTTTATTCACTTAAAATAATGTTAGCTTGTAGATAATATATTTTTTTTTTAATTTTATATTTTTTAATTATTTTTTTTTTAGTTTATAGTTTTTGCGCTTTTTAAATATTTTAGATACGTATCTATGTTCTTTTAAAATTTGAACCGGCACCAATGGAATTTAAATTTAAAATTTTTAACTTTTTTTGAAATTTTTCAACGCTATTTTTGAAAAAACTTTAATTTTTTTGCTTCTTTTGTAATTTACAATTTTTTTTATTAAAAAATTAAAAAATTGTTTATAGAATTAAATGTTTTTTTAATTTAATGTTTTTTTTTTATAATTTTAATATTTTTTTTTTTTTTTTTTTTGTTTTAAAAATTTTTTTTTTTAATTTTTATTTATTTTAATGATTTTTTTTTTATTTTATATTTTGCAAAAACTATAATTTTTTTTTTCTTTCATTTGTATTTTACATTTTTTTGTTTATTACAAAATGAAATATTTTTTATTTTTTTTTATATTTTTTTAATGCAATTATTTTTTTTTTTTTTAATATTTTTAATTTTAATTAGAAAAATTAAAACTAAATTACAAAATATGTCTTCTGTTCTAGGCAGTTGAAGTGGCTATTTTTTTTTCTTTTTAATGAGTTTTTGCAAAAGGTGAGAAGAAGCACAGATTTGGATTTTTATCAAATTACAAAAAAAAAA
Source organism: Leucophenga varia (assembly GCA_018903435.1). NCBI lineage: Eukaryota > Metazoa > Arthropoda > Insecta > Diptera > Drosophilidae > Leucophenga > Leucophenga varia. The sequence goes on along the minus strand of JAEIFJ010001477.1, from coordinate 448,892 downwards.
AAAATGCAATTCTTAAATTTGTGTAAAAAAAAAAAAAAGAAATAAAGAAATATATAAAAAAAAATTTAAATTAAACCAAATATTAATGCCAACTACACACATTTTTATGCTTACTAAACTTCCGCTTTATACTCGTATTTTTTTTTTTATTTGTATCTTAAAAATGTATCTCAAAATATTGTATCTTTTAATGTAAATTATCATTACTGTGTGTGCGAAATATATCTTTTCTATTTCTATCTGTCTGTCTCTTCAACCTCAACCTCAACTGCATCATAATTATCATTTTCGTCGTCGTATTCAAATGTATGTCAGCCCAACTGACTGGTCCAACCTAAAACCTGTTCGAGTGCATTATCTACCAAGCTCATATTGTAGTCAGTTGTGCTCATATTATAATCATCATTACACAAGTCCAACCAACATGGCGTCGATAACAAAGGATTGCTGCTGTCCATATACGAAATTGAAGTTCTACGACTTGAACTGCTAATAGAGGCCGGCGGTGATATATCATTATCAATGGTATCGTCATGTTTTGTATCAATTGAGCCACCAAGTGGCCACAACGATGTCGCGCTGTTGTTGTTGTTAGTGGTGCTAGTGGTGGTGGTGGTTGTTGTTGTTGCTTGTATATTATTTATATTTGTCGTAACATCAATGACATCGCTTTGTGCTAGCGGCTTTGCTTCACACAGTAGCACATTCTCCATTGTCAACGTTGTCGTTTCACATTTAAGCGACTTTGGCGGTGTCCTTATTAAAATGCTCTCATCAATGCTGCACTCACTGCCCGAATCAGTATCGCATGTTGTTAATCCAGGTGGATTTGAATCATCGCTGTGCACCTCTTGGTGTACAACACTTGTTGGCGATAACATCAAACCGCCTGCAAAGCCACCTATCATTGGATTATTGCGCAGCACCGAAACTGTCGAAGTTGGACAATTTAATGGATGCGCATATTTATTGTTGACGCCGTTGGCCATTGTAGCTGTTCTTGATTTGGCGTATTGGTCCAGTGAGTCGTGGTCATCTATAAGCATCGGTTCCGGTTCATTGTCACTTGGCGGTGGTGTCTATATTTTGTGTTTGGTGGAAGGAAAAAGCGTAGAGAAGAAAAAACATAGATATTATTAATTTATTTAATAATTAAAATAAAATTTTATAAAAAAAATGAAAATTTTAAGCTAACAGCAAAGATCTGTACCTGCAATACACTTCATATTTTTTTCATATTTTGCTCTTTTTCAAATGGAAGCAATTCATTGTAATTGGATCGATTTATGATTTAATGCTAAATTAATTAAATAATAAAAATAATTCTAAAAATAAACAAATAAAAACTTAATAATAAGCTAAAATCTTATTTTACATTAATTTAACCGCTAAAAATACGTAAAGATACAAAGTTTATTTTTAAATGTTATATTTTTATGCAAAATTCAATGCTTATTATCAATTTTAGAACCACAAAAGCCTTAATTATTCTCAAGTGTAAAAGTAAGCAACTTTTTATTAAATTTATGCACAACATCGAAAACGAGCTAAAGGCGCCTAAAAGCATAAATGTGTGTTTTAAAATTTTTAAAAGATGGAGAATGTGTTTTAAACAATCAGCTAAGCGCACAAAAAGTATTTAAAGAAAAGTATTAACAAGGCAGAGTAAAGCAAGAAAGAACGCTGAGGTCGAGTATGCTCAACTGCAAGATACCTTTTACCCAATTTTCTTGGTTTGAGTTAAGTTCTATCTTAGTGCCATATCTAATTGTATTGAATTATCATACAAAAAATACCTAAAATTTTTTAGTTCCTACCCATATAAGTATATTTCATTGGGACTATCATAGGCATTATTTATACAAAATTTAGATTGCCTTAAATAAGAAGCAAAGAAGTTTTAATTCAAAACAACACAAATTTTTGGGCAGTTTTGCTTGGGGGTATTCCTAAAAAATGGGGCTCCAGGAAACTGATTACAAGTGATTATTTGACACCTTAGAAGAGTCTAAATTGAAGTCGAATATGGTGGCCCTATCTCTTATAGTCTTCTCCGACATAATCGTTTTTATCAGATAAACAGCAAGGCAGGCGAACGAACACCAATATATAGTTACAATGTTCTTCGGGAACAGTGAATCTGTTCAGTAATCGGTGATTCTCTTTTCGTGAACTGTGATTTATTCACGGTTTGCAGTGACTGCTAATCACACTGCGACTCAAAAATCAAACTTTTTGCCAACACTAATAATTAGATCGACTCAGAAGAGCCAAGAATATATATTTTTATAGGCCGACTATGCCTCCTACTGCCTGTTACAAACATTTGCACAAATTTAATATACCATTTTACTCATCAGGTACAGGGTATAAAAACAGTTTCAAAACAGGCCGGCTTCTTAAAGTCGCTTCAGACAAAAACATTTACACAAAATGAACAAAAGTATTACATTTGGGCGGCGTTGGTAATAAATCATACTTTAATGGTTTTGATATAATTTTATAGAATTTCTATAATGGAATTTAGTCAAAAGTGAAGTGAACATTGTCAGACATTGGCTTACGTTGTATTACGGTAATGCATAAGGCATAAGTTAAAAAATTGGAATGGATTTATTAAAACAAAGCTTTTATACGCTTCACAATAATACGAAACTATTTGGACAGAAGGACACATTTTATTTTGCGGGTAATATTTACAATAAATGGGTTTTAAAATGTACTTCAGAGTATCTATAAGATACATTATTAAAATTATAGAAGGAGTAGTGGAATTTATTCGTGGCACGACAGTCACCTTTTTGGGTATTACACACACACAAATGTCTCTTCAAAATTAATATATTATTTACTTCATGTGAAGTGTATAAAAAATATATATCAATTTCAATGTCAGAGTATATTATTAAAATTTTTAATGATTATGTTGAAGGCTGTAAAATTTATTCGTCAGATACAATTTTATTAAAGCATTTGCAGCATATTTTTGCAAAAGGTCCTGTTCTGAGTTTATTGAACTTTTGTGTTATTTGAGCTTTATTTTTTTTTTGTGTGTTAATTGCACACAGCATGGTACTTCAGAATGTGTAAGTGAAAGTGTAAGTTGATCGATGGCAATTGCCATGCCAATATAGCTGCAGCTAAGCAGACAAAGCTCAAATTGAGAGCAATGCACTTTTTCTAGTAGCCGAAGCGAAAGTGACATGGGTAAGCAAATATGCCAGAGCATTTAAGCACATTGAAAGTAAAAGCTTTTTGTTTTACTTTCATTTAATAATAATAAAGGACGACAGAACTACTTAATGCCATCAAGATTATTCTTATAATCAATGACAAATTTTTCTGCAGAGCCACTAAATAAATGAAAGATTGGTACGAAGTATTTTTCATTAAAATAAATTGTTGTAATAGGAGGTGTGCGTGTTACGATTATGAAAGCCTAAGTTTATATTTTCTTAGAGCAAAAAAAATATGCGAAAATAAAACAAAAACAAGCCTTGAGGCATATAAACAACAACGAAGAAGACACATTAACAGCTCCACGCAAAAATAAAAAAAAAGGCACAAAAAAAAAAACTTGGTTATAGACTGCGCAGAAAAAAAAAAGATGTAAAATAAAAATAATAAGTGGCAATAATGAAGCAAATCGTGAAAAATTTCACCTCCAAAAAAGCATACTTTATGACGCAAGAAAGAAAAATTTTACATACAATTGAGTACGTACGTGAGTTGTCTTAAATGTAAAATATTGCTGTTATATTCAGGGTTGTCACTTAAATCTGAAGTAAATCCACAGTCGTTCGTTTTGTTAATCACTTAAATAAAAATTCGGTGTGGCAGAAAGATTTAACAGTTTCTGCTATTTAAAAGGGTTGTCATGACATCAAAATAATTTTGTCGATTGTTGTATATAAATTAATATATAATGTATCTATGATTGTTCTTGAGAACTCGATTATAATCGATGACACTAGAGATATAAAAATTAGTTTATAATTGTTGCCACAGTTTTCACTAAAATAAAGTTTTTTAAAACTAAAATTCTTCGCATATATTTATCACAAAAAGATTTATGTTTTCGTAGTGATTCGGCTCATTATAGTTTGTTATCGATTGTGCATTATTTCTTAATTTCCCCATCACTAACAAGTCTACAATTTTTATACTAAACTGTCAACTCAGATCATTAAAATTTTATGCAAATATTTTTAAGAAATTAATCAATTAAAACACCTTTTTTTAAAGAAGTATTTTACTCAAATTTTTAAAAATCTCCAGCCAAAAACCTGAAAGATTTGAAACCAAACGAAAGTGATTTGTCTCACACCTTGAAAATTTGTTTTGCTTGGAATTTGGCTGGTAGTGATTTAAGTGACACCCCAAATTATTTTTGATGTATTCGTAACATTTTGCAGCTACATTTATGTATGTATTTGCAAAAAGAGCATCATAAATTTAATGAAGCATACAAAATGGCGTTTAAGCTATTTGCTGCACAATCGTTCAATAAGAAATTATTTATTAAATTAAGCTTGTAACAAATCAATTGCCAACGATTTTATTTCGAAATTTAATATTAAGAAAACAAAAAAAAAAATTCACCCATACTACTACAACCCGAATAGGAACAGCAGCAGATAGATCCTAGATGGAGTTCCTACATGTATACAGTCTGACATATTAAATATTTTTAAATGCTATTAGCAGCGCGAAAGCTGTTAACAGTGCTGTTAAATTAACATTAGTATCCAAACATTTATGTGTTTCTGTACAGTACCAACAACAAATATGATTTTAATTATAATAATTTTAATAGAATGCTTTAAAGTTCGGTATTAAAAGTGTTCTCTAAGACATATCACAATATTTACTTGCTAGTATTTAATGAAAAAATCTATGCGCAATTTCTGTCCTTCTTAAAGTTAAAAAAAATACTGCACAGAAAGAAATTCGTTGTCTTCCATAAAACACAAGAAACCTTTTAAATGGTTCAATAACATGTTTCGTGTTTAATTCAATAAAATGTTTCACGCTTTAAAAGCTACACAAAAATATGTCAAATAAAATAAGAAAAATAGAAACTCATATGAGAAAAGCAGCTTGAAGAAGTGTTTGCTCCCAAGACACGCAATAATAAAGCCAATAGCCAAGTTAAATATAAAAAAACAAAAGTAATTAAAGTAAAACTTTCTGCGTTTGCAGAAAAAATGTGGCACGTTTTATTTTGAAGGCCTGTGTCGAAAGGTTTTTGATAATTTTCTGCAGAGTTTGACAACTTTCTTGAATGTAACTTTGCCAGCTTTCTGCTGATATTACGACTTTTATAATAAGAAAAAAAAAATGAAAAATAAAAGTCACAGTCATTCGTTTAAGTAGCAACTTAATAAAATTTTGCTGTCTACCATAACAATTACCAGGAAAACGCAAAAGGGCATAATGAGCAATGAGATGCTTAGATAACAGTGTTGTGTAAGGCGCAATTATATAAATGAACAGCAGCAAAGTATGCTACAATAATTGCTGCAAACAAAAAACATAGAAAATGGTGTCTTTAATGTTACGCGCCATTTTGCTGAAAAATCTTTAAAATGTGTGTGTGTGTAAGTGAAAGAGAAAGTAATAGATAGCAAGAAAGCAAAAGTAAGATATAAAGTTAAAAAAATGTATGATTGGCGTCAATTTGATATAAAATATTTCAACGCCTGCAGCTTTTGACTTAAGAATTTGAAGCGCACAGTGTGCTGCGTGTTCATAAAAAGAGAAGATATTAAATATAACTTTTACCATAACTGCTTACTCACTCTGACAAATATTAGCAAAATTTTCATTTTCGTAAAAGGCTTGTCTTGTCTCAAACTACTAAAAAAAAATAAATAAAACGCTGCAGGACATCAAAACACAAATTCGATAGTAAATTAAATTACAATGTGTGGTTTTAGTAAAAAATAAAAGATGAGAAAATCGATGAAAAATAAAAGGATAAAAAGCTAAGACTAAAAAGAAAAAATACGATTTTTAAAAAAGGACACTTTTATATGTAAGCACCACAAATACGTCTGTAATCCAATTGTCAAAAAAAATATCTTATTGGGAAAACAAAAAACCAGAATAAAAAAACATGTGTGTATGTATTTTTACAGTAAACACTTCTTTCATGTAAGGCAGATTTGTGTATGCATGACATAAAATACACAAACACATTCACACATAATACACGCAGCACACGCATATCAATTGTGCCGGATTTACAACGCTGATTATGCATAATTTAATTTCGCAGCTATAAAGACTTCAGATATATAATAAAAAAATAGAGCACACTTGCAAATTCAATAGCTTTCAATTTGAAATTGTTTTAAATTACACATACGCAGCATAGGCTGCTGCGCGTTTCTTTGGAAATCGTTTTAAAATTTAAAGCTTTTTCTTTTTTTTTTTTAAATTTATAAAATATTTCTCAATTCGATAAATGCTTTTACTTTGAGTGACACAATTTAGAACTTGTTTTGTTTGAAGTTATTTAAATATGCACTCAAACAGATTATGTGGTGTATTAACCCATTATTGCTCATTGTTGTTGAATGGGCACTTGGTTTCAACAAACAGAAAAACTTCAAATATTATAAATTTTTTTGGAATAAATATCGATAAAGTAACTGAAAGTATCGATACTTAATTTATCAAATGTTATGAAATTATTAATTAATGTAATTAGGGTGGTCCATAGAAGCATGGAAACAATTTTTTTTCAAAAATTTTTTATGCGCTCATCCTCCAGGAAAATTTTATATCGAAAATAAAAAGACCTGTGTTTCTATTTTTTTTTTAATCGGATAATATTTAATAGTGCCGCAAAGCCCCTGAACATTTTTTCGTAGATTTAATGTAAGAACCTGGAAAATTATTATTTTTTAAAAGGATAACGATGTTTCTTTTCATAAAAGCCATAGAATAACTTTCAAGCATTTATTATTGAACCGTTTTTTGGAACCGATACTGTTTTTAAAGCGAACCACAGCATTTTTGAGCGTTTACTCCGAGCCATGAACCGCAATTTCTTTGAAAGATAATGTCAAAAACAATAGAACTGATGTGGCCAATATATTTAAATTGGTCAAAAATAGACGATTGTTTACTATAATAAGTGCTCAAGTAACCTTTTTTAAGTTTATTGAGAGTACTTTTTTTATTGTACATTTTATTTGAACCACCGAGCCGAGGTTCGACACTGACTAAGAACCGGTTCTTGAATCGAACCAGCGATTCAAAGACATCGCAAATCACCAATGTTTTTTCTCAAAAGAAATGAGTGTGTAGCCAAACCACAATTTACTCGTTTTGAAGTTGAAAACATCTTTCAAAATTCTTTGGATTGATCCAAATGGAATTCCCAAAGCATTTTAAATATTTTCAATAGTAAAAAAAAAATATTGTGTGCACCAAAATTTGGATTCTGTTGACGATCGCCAGGCTTTTTTGTCTTCTTTTTTGTCAATTCCGATGTAAGCAGCTAAATTGTCAAAATTGATTTTTTTTATCGTACAATTCCGATGTTCACATATGGGTTAAATCTAAGCTATGCTGTATGTTAATTTCCAAGTACAAGATTTTTTTTGTATTTGTACGTTTTATCTTATTTGAGTGACACTTTTTGAAGCACTTTACACAGCTTTCAGCTTTTGTTTTAATAATAATCAATTGTGCTGTTACTTAGGAAATCAATAGACAAACACACACACGAAATGTTTTCAACAATAATTCGATTCTTTTACAACTTTATTACAAAATGGCTGACATAAAATGATATAAATTGTCTGGAACTAGACTTGATATGTTGTCAAAAAAGTTATGCTACTTGTTTCTGTAGTTCTAAAGAAAAAGTATCAATAAAAAAAATGAATGCTAATAAGCATATGAATTGATCGGAGCATATTTGAACAGCATAAGCCATAAAAAAAAAAATCTCTGAGAATTATGTGTGGCCTTCTTTTTCCCTAACAATTTGGTTCAACGTAGAAAGTTAATATACAGCTCAAATTTTACGCATTTACGTCTAATTTCAAAGCAAAATGGTAATTTTTTAAATTCAAGAAAGCGGTTCAAGAAAAGAATGAAAAACGATTTTTTGTCTGACCTAGTGCTATGATTATGTTAATCGTTAAAATTCTGGTTCACTAAATTCGAATCACTTTAGGCTTAGACCATTTAAGCCATACGAGTATCTTTCTGTCAGTCAAGAACGACACATATGAAATAACCAACACAAGTACATAAAAAATATCAAAGAAAACACAGGTTTTGTTTGTTTTTTTTTTTTTTTTTGCTATTTATAATTATAATATAATTAAAGTAATTTTATTAAAACTTTAATTTTGCTTCATTTCTTTTTATAAATTATTTTTTGACTAAAATATTTTAAAATTTTTATTAAAATATTGAATCAATCGTTTCATAATTTATATTATCATTTACGAATACGATATATATTATATAATTTATTTTTTTTATATATTATTTGATTTAAGTATATAATGTATATAATGTATTGCATACTTTGCGGCATATTACAGACTAATTTTTTTTATGCTTCTTCTCGATTTATTTAATTAGGAATCGCGGGTGGGCATTAGAAAATTAAGGAGGGAACGCAATTGATTTTATATTTAGTTTAGTATAAAAGCATTTTTCTTTTTCGTCACGATATCTTACTACATTTTAAGGCTAGTTTAATTTTTTTTTAGATTTTAGTTTATTATTCTTAATTTATGCTAAATATTGTATTTAAAAAATTTCTAAGTTAGGAGGTATTTCAGTATTTTTTTTATGCTTTTAAAATGCTTTACTTTAATACATTTCACATTTTTAGTATTATGCATTTGAGTTCAAAGCTGTCTGTCTGTCCGTTTAGCCATTTAATACATATTTAGCACCTTCTTTTTATGTTATATAAATCTTCTAAAATAATTTTTATTCCAAAAGCAAAAGTCAATATGCAGCTTTGTTCGTCTGTCTGCACTATTTTATATTAAAACAGTTTGTAAAGATATTTTTCTCCGAATCGTTCTTCTGTCCGTCCGTAAGCTTTAATACTAATGTGAAAAGTATTTAAGCTTCAGTTTAACCGAAGTTCAATACATTTTTTTGTTTTTATAATTTTATAAAATTTATATTTCAATTTCAGACTAGCGATATACTATATGTATGTATATTTTATATAAACATATTCTGCCTCAAAACTGCCAAAGAAGAAAATTAAGATAAGAGAAAAAAAAAGAAATATTAATTTAATATTAACAAATTAACTATGTCAAACCAAACAACCAACCAAGGAGTACAACAGAGTGCCAAGTTAAGAATATATTTTTCTGTATCAAATAAAAATATTGCCACATTAAATATGCCACATCATTATTCATGCTTGCTGACAGTTTGACAAATGAAGCTGAAGCTTAAGTTCTTATGGAGAAGGCGTTTGGTAAATTCTTGACTGGACAGTAGGCGCAAATGCAGAGTGTAAAGGTTAAAATTTGAGTCAACATTTGCTTGGTATTTGGCATTATTTATTTATTTTTTTTTTTTTTTTTTTTTCAGATCTAATTTGCACTTTCTTTTGTGTCATGATTATTGTTTATTTGTCTACGTCTGGAAAAAAAAATGTTACGCAATTCATAGAACATGAAAAGTTGACAACTTGTTGCATTTGACAAGCGGAAAAATTAGCGTTTTATGTTATGCTACACTCAGATAAGATTCATATTATTACGAAGTTAAAAAAAGAAAAATAAAGAAAATTTAAATAAAGTTTTCCATTCATTTCAATTGTTTTTTATACCCTGTACCCAAAGGGTAAAGGGTATATTAAGTTTGTGCGAATGTATGTAACAGACAGAAGGAGGCAAGATAGACCCTATAAAGTATATATATTCTTGATCAGCATTGGAAGGGGAGTCGAACTAGCTTTGTCTGTCTGTCCGTCCGTCCGTCCGTCCGTCTGTCCGTCTGTCATGCTGTCTGCCGTATGAAAACGATTATTTCGGAGACTATAAGAGGTAGAGCTTTCAAAATTGAAACTTAGACTCTCCTAGGCCGTCAAGTGTGCACTTACAAACGGTTTTTCTCTAGACCCATTTTAAGGGGTACCCCCATACAAATGTACCCCAAAATTTTAGGTTTTTGCATAAAAACGTCATTGTTTTTTATTCTAGGAAGTTCAAATTAAGTAAAAATTATGTCTATGATAGTCCCAATAAAATATCCCAATATGGTTGGGACCAACAAAATTTTAGGTATAGCCCCCATACAAATTTACCCCAAAATATTGGGTTTTTACAAAAAAACGTCATTGCTTTTTATTCTAGAAAATTTGAATTTAGTATAAATTATGTCTATGATAGTCCCAATGAAATAGACCAATATGGGTAGGCCCAACAAAATTTTAGGTATAAACCCAATCAAAGATATACCCGATTTTTTAAGTTTTTCTATGAAAATCCAATTCAATGATGTATGGTAGTCAAATAGAACCTAACTTAAGGTACATATAGATTGGGTACAGGGTATCTTGTAGTCGAGCATACTCGACTTCAGCGTTCTTTCTTGTTTTTTTATGATGTAGAAGAAGATGTGCATAATTAATCATTGGCCTTATGAAGCAAGAAACTCGGAGGATTGCTTTAAATTTATTAAATTAATTTTAAAGTTAAGACTTATGTCGAGTTAAGCAACAAAACCGCATGAATTTGTCTTTTTATGTTTCCGGTTGCGCAAGAAAGCATCTACGAGAGAGAAAGGAAAAATCTGTGGACGCCTCTCTTTTAAATTGGCTACTACGAGCATAACAATTTATATGACTTCATAGTCTTTGAAAGCATTGCATAGGCATATTTAAATACAGTCTTTCAGGTGTATCAAGCAAAATGTCTTTTTGGTTGGTTTTGAATCTCTTTTAAAATTCAATAAAATAACGAATACAATTCACAATTAGTTTAAACTACATTTATAAATTTGTATTTTTTAAATAATGTTTCAACTAATTGTGAATTGTATTCATTATTTCATTGAATTTTAAAAGAGATTTAAAACCAATCAAAAGAGATTTTCGGTGACACCCTTGTATAATAATTTTTTTCATTTTTTTTTTAATTCATAATTTAAACTTTTATCTCTGTTGTACTCTTTTCTATTAAAAATAAATGGCAACGCTGTGTCATAAACTTTTCTTCATTTATGCGTTTCTATTCATTTATCAAAATCAATGTCAAAATCAATTGTTACATTGCATTTCATCAACTCACTCCTGACAATCTTGTCAGTTTATGAGTTGGCAAAAAACATAAAATATTGCTAAAAAAAAACTTCAAATTGGCAGTTCAAATAAAGCTGTATTTTATACTGAAATGCGGATATGTTAGCCAAACGTTTTACTACACAAAAACGTTTTATTAAATTTTTACTAAAAGTTTTTCTTTTTTTATGTAATTTAGCTAAAATTTTGTAGTAAGCTTCTTATCAAAGAAATGGGGTATGTAATATTTGTTTTATTGTTTTAAAAAATTTTCTAAAGATTTTTGCTATCATTTATAAATTGTTTTTAATTTTATTTACTTTAATTTTGTTGTTAGAATTCGTTCTATTTTGAGGTATTTCTGTATCTTATTTTGTAGTATTTGTGAATATTTTTTATTGTAAATATTTTTAATACTTTTTACATAAAGTTTCTAATAGCGAAGTTGTTTCTTTAAGAATCAAAATATATTCTCGATAAACTCAACTTGTCTGTCTGTCCTTCTGTGATTAAAGCAAAATCTTTTTTTTTATATAAACACTAAGGTTATGTTTCCAACGACATTTACGTTTGCGTTCGCGCTCGCTTTGTTGCTCTCGAAAGCAACGCCTCCCATATATAAATACTTTTTATAAATATTATTAATAATATAAATATTATTCAAAAATGTTAATAATAATTCTAGGGAAGTATTGTAATAAGTATAAAAAATGTTGTATACATTTACGTAGGCGTTGATTTCGATTGGAACAGGTTAACGCGAACGCTAAAGCTAGTGGAAACATAAAACATATAAAACATTCAGATTTATAATCTATATATTGTATATAAAAATCAAATAACTCTTTGCTTGGTCATGCCATAACTTGCGAATGACTTCATCAATTTTATTCATCTCTTTTTTAAATGTTTCTTATACTTTGCAGAAGGTTGTTTCGAAAAGTGAAATGCATAAAATTGCGCAGTAAATTGAGAATTTTGAAAAAAATCTTAGCAATAATTCCCAAAAACCTCCAGCAATAATTCCAGATATCAAAAAAATACAAGTTCGACAAATACCAATATTTTTAAAATAGCAGGTCTCAAAATCTCTTGACAGAAAAATATAAAAGTCTAAAAAAAACCCATTTGTGACTATTTGAAGGCTTAGGAGAGCCTAAGTTTCAAATATGGTGCCTTTATTTACTATAGACTCCGAAATAATTCGTTCTATACGGACGGACGAACGGACGTACCTAGCTGGATCGACTCTCCTTTCAACGATCATATATTTACTTTACAGAGTCTATCATGTCTACATCTCCCTGTTTCATACATGTGCACAAACTTAATATTCCCTTTGGGATACAGGGTATTAAATTATAAAGAAACTGGGTATTAAGGAGCGGAAAAATTATGATTGATTGGTAAAAGGTAAAAGCTGGGTAACTATTTGCGACACCCGTGTAAAGCCTGGCATTTCGGCTAATATAATATAAATTTATCCGCGCTATTTTCTATGGTGATCCTGTACGAACGTATAAATCCTAGTCTTCTAGTATGTACAACAAATATTTATTTTAGTCTCTACTTTTAAGATTAGCTCCTATTCAAATATGTTTATCTGTCCACATCTTTTTTATTTTTATGTAAAAAGCATTAAAAAAACTTCGGTTTTACCGAACTTAAATTTTTTCTATTATTTTCGCTTCGGTTGTATAAAAATCTTTATGTAAAAATTTTACTTTTAAGGACTTTTTATTTCGTTTGTTTGTTTTACGTGTTTTGCTATAAAAAAAGATTACACAACATTTATGAATGCTCGAAGTAGAAAGTTTTTTGTGTAACTTTAATATATAAAAATTTATTTATTGTATTTATTTTTTATGGTTAGTAGTATGCATTTATTTACTGACTTTACTTTAATGTTAAATATACTCTATTTACCTATATAAATGTATCTATATATGTATGTATATGTTATATGTATATTTAATTGCGTTACACACATAGACGACAATGACAAGTTTTTTTTTTTTTTATAGACTAAAAACGAGAACGAGAGGTAGCAAAAAAGTTCACTTTACGACATTTACTAAATGAATTTATCTATAATATACGATTTATAGTATATATGTATGTTTGTATATACGAGGTATATATGTATGTGTACCGTATGCAGTTTGTATACACGCACACACAAGCACAGTACACAAGTAGTGTACACTTATGCATGTATTGAGGTATATGTGGTATAATGTACTTCCGTTGTTTTTTTTTAAATTTTGTTACTTTTATTTTTACGAATTAAATTAAACTTAAGTTTATTATCTTTTTCTCAATTTGACATATGATTTAATTTAACTTTATTTTTACTTCTATATATAAATATAAATATTTTTTTTTTTAATTAAAGCCACATCGATAAAATTTCTTTAATGAAAAATGAAAATTTTTTAATAATTTTTTAAGCCTTAAAAATTAGTCTATTTTTACACACACACACACACACACACAAAATCTTTTTAAGTTACTCATGGTGTCTTCTTAATTGGGTTTTTGCTTATTTATTTATTTTTTTTTTTTTTATTTACATATTAAATATTTATTATTTTTTTTTTAGAGTTTTTGAGGCTCGCCAGTCTTGTTTTTGGGCTATAATTATAAGTTTTTATATTATTTTTTCTGATTATCTGCGAAGAATACTATATGTTCTTGATTTATAAATTTTTAAATATATGCATCTTATTTGTCTAAAAAAATATGACTAAATCTAAATAGGATTTGGATTGCTTTTCAAATATTTAAATATAAATTGGCGCCTAAAAGTATGCTGCATATATATTTTATTATTTTGTTTTGTCACGGAGGTAGTTTGTTAAATTTTTTGTTTTTTATTGATGATATTTTTCTTTTGTCTTTTGCTTTGAGGTAGCTTTGGTTCTTGAATTGATTTCAAGTAATTTGGCTAGTTTTATGCATCAAATTGCTTTAAACAAAAACAAATGAAGCTTTTATTTAGCGTATAAATAAATTGTAGGCATTTTTTTTTTAACAAAAATAAAATTAAATGTAAAAATAAATTACAAGCAATATATTTTCACTGAAATTGGAACTAATTTCTACGTTGCGCGAAATTTTCTTGTGCAACTTTTACATTAAATGCTGCCTATGTCGCTCAAATTAAAAGAAAAAAAATATGCTGCAACACGACTCTGACTGTAGGCGTGGGAGACATTCTCTATTTATATTACAAAGAAAAAGTCTATTATTTATGTAAAAAAAAAGTATTCAGAGCATCCAAAAATACAAAAAACGTAAAGAAAATTGAGTAGTCTTTTTCACAGAAACAAAAAATTATATATGCCAACATCTGCAAAAATTATGCGAGAGTGGTTAAGACAGTATTTAAAAAAAAAATAAAGTAACTTAATGATATTTTGCATCAAAAACTAATTTCACCACAGCAAAACTTTTTCACCACAGTATCTTTTACTTATTTTAATAATTTCACCACAACAAAACTTTCTCACCACAGCATCTTTTTAGTTATAAAATGTAAATAATTATTAAAAAATTATATTGAAGCTTAAAAAAGGAAAATTATATGTAATATTTGAATTTTTCAGGAAGAAAAATAACAAAAAAAAGCTTTATAAACGATTTTTTGTTTCAAATACTCTTCCAAAAGATTGATTTCACCACAGTAGTTTGTTTTCACCAGATTTTTTCAAAGTGGTGGAAAGAAAAAACAAAGATGAAACAATATGACAAAGGAAAAATAAATATATTCACCACACCTAATTGTTTTTACCCGATTTTTTTCTCACTTAATGTTTTTTTACAATAAACTTTTCAGTACATATGAACCCAACCTCGTAAGAAAAATAGCAAAACAAAAGTATATAATCTAAAAATTAAAAAGAGAAATACCAAGAAAGCAGAAAAATTGTCTATTAAAGTAATGTCAAGAAAAGAAGAAGATGCATACGAAGAAGGAGAGCGCACACACACACACTCCAGAAAGGCAAAATTTTATATTATGAAAATGAGAAAAGCGTTTGGCACGCACAAATTCACATAAAAGAATATCATAAACATAAAAATAAAAACAGCAGCCTTCAAAAAAGATACGAGCTGAGGCAAGACAAAAAGATAGTACGAATGTTAAGTAGCTAAAACTAACAGCTGACAAAAATTCAAACGAAAAGGACCGAATTAGTTAGAAAATCAATATAAAAACGTATGTAATACGCAAACAAAATAAATATATAAAAAGAGACAAAGTAACAGTGATATCAACGCATTTACGCCTTAAAGTAGGCAATAGAAAAACGTTAATACTATTTCCAGAAAACAAGAGATATAAAATTCTAAAGAAAAATTCAATGACACCAAAAATTGCGGCTTTAAATAGTGTCAAAAGATAACGGAAAAAAGGACGAGATATTTCATAGATATTTTCGCAAATGTGTAGCATACTTTGTGGCTTTTATGCTATGCGTCATTTAAAATTCAATGAAAAATTTGACAACAAAAAAATTTAAATGCTTTTTCTTTAATTGAGCGTGAGAAAAATTAAGTATAAGAAAAAAAAGTTTGGCGCTTCGTAGAAATTCTTTCCGTTTTAAATATTGCGTTTTAAATTATTATTCACCAAAGAACAAGCCAATTTGTATGATTACTGTACGCAAAGAATGAGTAAAAAATTTATT
Organism: Leucophenga varia; assembly: GCA_018903435.1. Classification (NCBI taxonomy): domain Eukaryota; kingdom Metazoa; phylum Arthropoda; class Insecta; order Diptera; family Drosophilidae; genus Leucophenga; species Leucophenga varia. The sequence continues at coordinate 432,914 of JAEIFJ010001477.1, read as the reverse complement.
GAGAAGCAAAATAGATATTTGTATTGCATACAACAAGGTCTACAGATAATTTTATGTTCATTTATACCGACTAAGCCCAGACATTCCCGACTTGACAACAAAAAATTGAACCTTAAAATCGCAAAGAAGTATCTCAATGCCAGAAAAATCACTTCCTTAGCCAAAATTAAATATGCGACACGTGTAAAATTGTCGCTTTTTCATTTCATTTCATTTCATCTGATTTTTATATATTTACTATCAGCTTATTTATTATGCTTTAGCTAAATAAAAGTATTTGTGCGTTTCTCAATTTTATAGCAAATAGACACGCACGCACAACAAAAACTTAATTAAAGCATACATTTTTCTTCAAATGAATGTAGCCTTCGAAATTTATAGTAAATAAGACGGTACATATAAAATTTCTAGGCTTAGCCCATATAGCAACAACAACAATGTAGGTCAGTACTTCAAAATGTATAGAGCAGTAAAAAATTTATATGTAATCATAAACTAAAAAATCAATATAGTTCAAAAGGTCATCAAGTGTATTAAAAAAAAATAACAAAAAACAAATATATAAAATTATTGATTAGACTTTTGTGGTTTATAGAACTTATAGCATAAAATTAAAACAAAATTTTAGCGGAAACGCAAGAATTTTTTTTCAAATGTTTTAGATTTTTTTATATATTATATTATATTTTTTACAATTTATTTTTAAGCATAATTCATAAAAAAAAAATAATTTTATTTAAATAAAATTATTAAAAATTAATTTTAGCTCAAATTGCAATTAAGAAAAATAAAAAATAACTAAAATAATTATTAAAATTAAATAAGTGTTTGTTATTATTATTAAATTTACGTTTAGCAATTATTACTAATTTAAAGCTTCATTTGTTCATATCCAATTTTATTGTAAACTGTTTAATTTTTTTTTTTTTTTTTTTTTTTTTTTTTGCGCCACATTTTTATTTTTTACTAAACTTTTTAGCTATGTATTTTAAAAATTTATTTATTTATTTTTTTTTTTTTTTACTATAATTTAAATATAAATTTATTTGCTTATACAATTTTGCTACCATATTAACGTGCTTTCAAATATTATTTCATGTTCTTTTTTTTCTTGTACCATCAGCGCTCGAATTTGTTTGTAACTTTTTGTTTTTCCAAAATTATAATTTTTTAATTTTTTTTTTTTTTAATAAAAATCATTTTATAACGACTAGGAATATTATTAAATATTAATTTTCGCTACTTTTTTTTTACAAATTTCGACTATTAAAATATTATATATATATTTTCTTTTTTTCTGAAAAACAAAAAGACAAAACAATTCGAAACAATAAAAATAATATTTTTTATATTTATTTTTAAATTATTCGATAGCATTTTTTATCATCCACAACAATTTCCACATTTCTCTGAGTTGAGTTCCTAATATTTTATATACGCACATTTTTCAACACTTACTACAGGGTTGTCATAACGCTTAACAATAGTTCTGCACTTGTTTTTTTCCATCTTTTTTTTTTTTTTACTTTCCAAATTTTTTAACAAAGGAAAATCTATCACAGTAAAAAAATCAAATTTAATTAATGTCTCGTTTTTTTTTTTTTTTTTTTTTTAATGTTAAGTGTGATGTATCTTAATTTATATATATATTATATATTCTTTTTTATATAAAATTATATACAACAAAAAATATTTAACAATCAATTTGATTATAAAAATTTTTTTTTAACAATAAAAATGGTCAACTTAAAAAAGCAAATAACAAAAAATTATATAAAAAAAAAAATAAAAACAAAAAAAACTATTTTGAATAGTCTCTAGCATTGTTTACATTTTAGATTTTTTTTTTAGTATTATATAACTACAATTAAATTTTTAAAGTCCATACTACTTACAGTACTGTAGCACTAAAAATTAGCATTAATAGACGACATTAACTAGACTTAAACTTAAAATTAAACTTGATACTTATGCTTAATTTATTTAATTTATATATATATTTTTTTAAATTTATGTTTAATGAAAAACTTTACACTTAAAATAAAAAAAATATTAGCATTAAAATCGATCCATTTACAAAATTATTTTATAAAAAAAAAAAAAAAAAAAAATATTTGTCCGACGTATTTAAAAATATTTTTTTTTAATATTTTCACTATTATTATTATTTTTTTTTCTATAAACTTTTCGTTTTATTTAAAAAAAAAATTAAATAAAAACGAAAAGATTTTGGTTTATAGCTCATAGCCAGTTTGAGGTTATTAGGTGTGCATGGCTAGATTTCACTTGTTTATACGATTATTGAGAGGCAGGTTTATATAACTTTTATTTTTTTTTTTTTTTTGTATTACTTGTGTGTTTTTATATATATAAAAAATTATATATAAAATTTATTTATTTGTTTCAGTTTTAGACCTTTGCTGTTAGCTTTTTGGGTCGCATTGGTACAATGCAGTAACCGGCACTTACATCACAACCGCTAATCAGTAAATTCTTTAGTACTGAATTCGATTGTTGTTGTTGCTGTTGTGTTTTTTGTTGTTGCTGTTGTTGTTGCTGCTGCTGCTGTTGTTGCTGCAATAAATTGTTTGTTTGTTGCGATTTCTTTGGCGGTTCCTTTGCAATTAATTGCTGCAACAATTGTGGTGTTGCCAATGTTGTTAAATCCAATGACATTGTTGTTGCTGTTGTACCACATTTAAGACGTTTCGATTCGACAGCAGTTTGATTATTTAAATGTCGCTTATTGCCATGTTGTTGTTGTTGCGTTTGTTGCTGTTGTTGTGTGGTGCTAATGTCTGCAATATTGTTGCATTATGTCCAAGTCGCTGCTGCAATTGTTGTTGTTGTTGCTGCTGTTGCGGCGTCGCTGTCTTGGTTTCAACTAAACGTATTGTTGCTTTTGTTGTTATTGGCGCAAGTGTTGCTGCTGCTGTTGTTGCTGCACCATTAAACAGTTTAATCATTGAAACTTTACTATTGCTATTGCTGCTGTTTTGGCGTTGCAACAATTGCTCCTGTGTCTCTTCCTGTTGCTGTTGCTGCTGTTGTTGTTGCAATATTATATTCTTATTGTTTTGTATTGTTATCAATGGCACGGCATTTAATATTATATTTTGTTGCTGCTGCTGTTGTTGCAACAATAAATGTTGCTTACAATCATCTAATTGTTGTTGCTGCTGTTGTACAGGCGATGTTGCGCTGCCATTTGAATTTGTTGTATCATTGACATTTATTTGCAACAATTCATTCCAACAATCAAGATTTGCTAAAATAAATAAATTTCGATAAATTTAAATAAAAATTTCTAAAAAATGAATAGAAATGTTTTTGATTTTTTTTTTTTTTTTTTATTTGAATTTTAGTCGTTAATTCGAAATAATGTGGTAGTATTAAGCCGTTAAAATATGTTTCATATACATTTTTTTTAAAAATATTTTCTTCGAAAATTAGTATTATTTTTTTTAAATATAGAAAGAAGTCTTGACTGGCAGAGAAATCGTTTGGTTCGAAAAGTCAAGAAAATAATATATTAGCAAATATTTTTTTAGTATATAAATAAATTCTTTTGTCCGTGACATTGATGCTAATTTAAAATAATATTTTTTATTTTCGAAATTAAAAATACATATATTAAAATATTTAATTTTATATAATATTAAAGTTTTATTTAAAAGTTTATAAAAAAATAGCACCGAATTTTTATTGCCTAATATCGCTCGTGTGACGTCACTTGTGAGTTGGCATGACAACTACTCCTGTGAATGGCAAAAGTATCACACTAAATGATTTAACCGTTATTTATTTTTGTACCATAATCAAAGTGAATATATTTAGGGTATTCACAGATCAAAAAGTTGTCATACTTTTTTTAAAAAAAAAATTTTTTTTTTTTTTATAAATAAAAAAAAAGAAAAAAAAAAAAAAAAAAAAAAATAAAAAAAAAAAAAAAAAAGAGGGGGGGTTAAATTTTTTTTGGTTTTAAACTTGGTTTTTATGTTTTATAGTATCATCTGTGTTTTCATTTTCTTAGTTCAATGTGAAAAAGCTAATTGCATTCAAAGTATTTAAATTAAATGCAAAAAAATAAGGAATTACAAATGGAATCTGAAAATATTTCTTTCTGTTTTTTTTGCATTTTTCAACACTATTTTCGGTATTTTTATAACTTTTTTTCCAAACCTAACAACACTTTTACATGCTCATAGTTAAGTAGCTTAATAGCACAATACGACAACTATCATCGATCTGTGCATACACTAATTATCTTAAGAATATATTAAAATGATCAGCGAATACTGAAGAATTTGAGTACTTGTGTAAAAAACTAACATCATCTGTCGTTGCTGATCAATAAGACGAAAAGATATTGATACATTCTAATATAGCCTCTGTAGAGTCTTCTAAAAAAAAAAGTTCATTACGCACTGACTAAGTTGTTCAAAGTATACAGAATATATGACTAATTGTTTGTTTAAGTACCTTTCTGAATGCGTAAACATTAAAAACAAAAGTTGTCACACTAAGGAGACACTCAAAAATAAGTTCTAAAAAAAAACGTTTACCGCTGTCTAATAAACAATGCTAAGCAAACATAATATTGGAAACATTAGGCACGCATTTTTATGATGGTTGCTATTTTTAAATTTTGAACAAAAATACGTTGTGGAGAAAAGGCGTGGAAAAAACCAAATTGTCGTGATTTATTTTTATACATAATGGAAATGTTTGAAGAAAAGAAGGGTAAATAAAATAGTGGAGCAACGTTTTTCCTATAAAATAGAACATTTATAAAAGAGTTCACAAGGTCTTGCAAAAAGCAAACATGCAACATTCCACAACGCACATTTATGAAAAATAAAATTGTGCAACACTGACTTTGCTTTGTTTTAATGTGCAATTTATTTTTTATTTTTTTTATTTTTAAGAAACGCTGTATGAACTAATGAACGAGGAGCTTGCAATTCATTAAAGCGTTTGAAAAGATAAGCTTCTTTGGTCTAAATCTCACATCATATCTGAACGATATGAAACATATTTCAAAAATGGCTTTTGTTATTTTTTTTTTTTGTTTTTTTTTTTTATACTTACAATCCTTGCTGTTATAAGCATGCTCAAATGCATCCTCAATTGAATCACATAAACTAGGCGCAAGTGCTGCATCAAATTTCTCTTTTTTACAATCAATATTTAAACCAAGTTGACGCATTTGCTGTTGATGTTGTTGCTGCTGCTGTTCGCTTAATTGCAATTCCTGTTGCAATTGTTGCAAGCGATAATCATTAGCAGTACAATGCGTTGTCGTTTGATGTTGCTGCTGCTGTTGTTGATTGTTGCTAACACTACCAGCGCTACTGAGACGTTCTTGCAATTGTATATTATCATTGCCTAAGATCGATAATGTACCATTGCCGCTACCACATAATAATGCAGCCAATTCACTTGAGTCTGTAGTAAAGACATTTGTTTGTTGTTGCTGCTGCTGATGTTGCTGTTGTTGTTGCTGCTGCTGATGTAAATGTTGTTGTATTGGCGATGGACATAACGATGAAACTGTCGATGCTGGTGATGAACAAAGTGAATTTGAAAAATGTTGTTGTTGTTGTTGCTGATGTTGCTGTGATTGCTGCAAATAGCTATTGCTAAATGACACTGCTGCTGCTGTGATGATACGATTATTGTCGCATGTTTGTTGTTGTTGCTGATGTTGTTGCTGGTGTTGTTGCATTTGCATTAATTCTATAGCATCATAATCTTTGCGTATTTGTAGCTCTTCAGTTGGAAAAGCACTACCACCACACCACATTAAATCATCTGTCAATAGCGGCAAATCATCACCCTCATTCATGGGTATATAGGGTGCACGCATTGTTAAATCAATGTCATCGTCGACACTCATTGTCATAAATGCAAAATCGTCCTCTTGGCTTAAAGAATTTGGACTGCATAATGACGGCAGACTGCTTGCTTCGGGACTCTATAAAAAAAGAGAAGAAACAGGAGTCAAATTTAGCTTTAATGATGACATTTCTTAAAAATGAATATATGTACAAGTTATTGGGTGTATTAAAAAGATTTTAAATTTATCTAAAAGCAAAATTAGCCTCATCAACTGAAAAGATTCAATCGAACCACAATCGAAGTTATCGCGTAACGCTAGAACTCATATTGCTGTTTATGACTTCAAACTATTAACTGTTCCACTACCTATAAAATGAGCTTTTAGTTAAAAAAACTACTTGGATCTCAAAGACAAAGACTCAAAGAACCGGTTTTCTCGGAGTTAAGCCGCGGTTCGGTTCAGTTTACGTGGTTTAAATAAAATGTATGTTAAATAAAAAGTACCCACACAAAAACCAAAAGTGAACCACATTTGCCGTTTATATGACTCGGTTTTTGGTTGAAAACCATTGCTGGTTCGGTCTCGGAGCAAACGATGCAAAATGTTGTAGTTCGGTCCAAAAACCTGTTCGGTTCATAAATAGGTTCGGTTCAAAACCCGGTTCGGTTCAAAAGCCGGTTCGGCTAAAACCAGTTCGGTTCAAATACCGGTTCGGTATCAAAACCGGTTCTATCTAAACCGGTTCGGTATCAAACTATCCAGTTCGGTTCAAAAGCGGCTATCAGCCCTGCTATCTATCTATCTATCTATCTATCTATCTTTCTATTTAAAAATAGCTCAACAACTTTCTAATACACCCAATATATATTTCCACGTATATAAGAATACATACCTTTGATGTTACACTAGGTGAAAGTAAATGCTGTGAACAATTTGTATCATTCGATTCTTCACGATAGTTAATAAATGGATCAATATTGCTGTTGTTGTTATTGCCGCCTGTTCCTTGTGTTGTTGTAGTATTTGTTGTTGTTGTTGTGTTAACATTTAACGTTGTTGTTGCATTATTGTTGTTGCTTCTATTATTATTGTTATTATTGCTACATGTATTATTGCTATTATTATTAGCAATTTTGCGAATTTCTTGTCACTGTTAGCAAACTATTTTGTTGTTCTTGTCGTAAATTTAAATCTACTCGCACTATTTCAACTGTCGATGATGGTGATGTAGCATTGTCGCCGTTGCCTATTGTTGATTCTAAGGAATTTATATCATCCGGTAATAAACTGCCATAGGGACCAATTAAACCAAGCATTTCACCAAATAATGGTGTTGTTTCATCAAGACGCATACAAGCATCGACATTGGCACTAACTGCCAAATGATGTGACAAATCATCAGGTTCTTCTTTGAGCACTGCAAAAATAAAAGAGATAAAGAGAAAAGATATTTGAGTATCTATAAACAAAAATAATAATAATAATAAATGCACTGAAAGGTGTCAAAACTCATTTAGTATCTTCGTGTTAACAAGCTTTTCAAATTTCTGTACTATTGCCTTTTTTTTTTTTTTTTACTACGTTAATTAATTGCACAAGTTACACAAAAAAAAAAAAAAAAATAGTTTCAGATACGCGTACATATCTCATTCTTGCAAAATTCATACAAGTGGCGCAGCAACAAACAAAAAAAAACTCTCTAACAACTTTTGACAGTTTTCAATTGAGACTAATTGAAGTTTGGCGTGAATTAGTTGATTTATGCGCTTTCAATTGGTTTTGATGTTGACGAGTTTATATAAATTAAAAAAAAAAAAAAAAATAGTCTTACACAGCAGTGTGTGTTCTTGATTTCAATTTTATTTCAAATTCAATATCATGGTCTCCCAATTACTATTATAATTTATTTTTTTGCGTGTGTCCAAATTAATGCAAAGATTTTTTTTTTTTTGAGTCGACTTTAAATTTAAAGCATGGAAAATTTTTTCATTTTATTTATAAAATTTTTTTTTTTTTTTTTTTTTTATTTATTTTTTTTTTCAAAAACTTTCCTAACACCCGTTGCACTTGTGCATTTTATTGCTTATCTGTGGTTGTGTACTAAAATTAAAATAATAACTTAATCTTTACATTTCTCCGGGTGTCATAAACTGTAAGTTGCAGTGTCAAGATCTTACACAAGTAAAAAAAAAAAAAAAAAACATATATATTAAAAAAATAATAATAAAGATTAGACCTGTTGTTGCCTATTCTAATCAGTTGTACAAAGATTAACTTTGGTTATATTTAAAAAAAAATATTCTAAATATATAAAAAAAAAAAAACAAAATTATTTTAATTAAATTCAATTAACGTCATGCTTTACATTTTTTTTTTTAAATTTATTTAAAATAAATTAATAAAATTGCAAGCTTTGTAAAATTACAAAAATATAAATAAATTTGCTCACGTAAATTGCCATAAAAAATAATTATATACTCAAATATGTATAATGCAGTAAGTGCAGTAAGTAGTACTTGAACCCACACACACCACACAGTAAACTACACAATTGAATCTATCAATCAAACAACAAATACAACTATCGTTTATTATATATAAAATACTTCTATGTATATATAGTATATGTATAGATAGATGCCCCCTTGGGTTTGCTATTTAGATAGTCAGTTTTTGCTGTTTGTGTTTACCATAAAGCTACTTGATTGTAATCGTAAATTATGCCTATATTCCCATATAAAACTATCACACAAACAGGGTGCATCAATATAATGTTAAATAAATATTTGTAAATAATTAAAACTATTCATAAAGATAATTATAATTTGAGATAAATTAGCGAGTACTCGGCGTGTTCTACTACGTTGTACGGGCATTTAGGCTGCTCTTTCAGCTCTTTTTTCCGTTTTGCGCATCTGCTGCTTTTTCGACAATTCTGCTTTTTCGGTGGCATTTTTTTTGTACTTTTGCTTTTAGGCCATTATGAAAACATACTAAAAATACCATCTTTTTTTTTATTGCAGCTCAAACAAAATATCTTGGTACTAGAATTCTAAAAAAATACCAGTATTTTTTATTACAGGGAGACTACAATATGTTGTGGCAAGTATAAAAACGTACAAAAAAGCAAACCTTTTTGTATGGTAAAATCTGAAAAACGACTTAATGAATGAACCAAATGTATCCAATGCATTCTTTTAGTGGTCTATAATTTTACTTGCATTGTTGCCTTTCAAATAAAACCGGCTTGGGACTCATCGGTTGTATGGTTTCGAAGTTTATAGCGGACATAGAAACATTTCTACTATTTTATATATGTAAATAGAAAGATGGAAAGCAGTAAACTTAAACTTAGCAAAGAAAACCATTAACCTCGTAAAAAAAAAATTTACATTCGATTTGTATGTGGCTATAAAGATTCCATTCAATCATGTGTCCTAATACGATCATGATTTACTGTAATAAATTTTTTGACCATATTTGAAACAATTTGCTTTATAAATAAATATTTTTTCATAAAAATGCCCAAAAATGGGCGTTTGATGTGTATGGCGCTATATATTATAATGATCCCAACTGAACCATGGATCATTTTCAGAATATCGGAATATCATCAGCAGAACTTTTACCATAGTTCGCTGATGATGAATGTCTGAAACATTTACTATTTTACGCCAGTTATTGGAAAGTTTAGTAAATATAGCATTTTAGGAGAGAACTACAAACAGAATATAATAGATATCATAGATTCTTATTAAAGCTAGTGCAAACAGGTGTAACCAACTCAGTTAAGGCACTTCGAAATATTGCACCCTTTAAACAAAGCACTTGAAAAGCTTATACGGCTTAAGTGGAATATTATTATTAGGTACTACAACAACGACACTACATAGCACTATATCAAAAAGCACAACAAGGAAAAAACAAATTAATTAACATTTTGTTATTGTTTGCCCCCATGAAAAAAACCCAAAAAGCAAATATTATAAAACAATTGCAGCAGTTTACTACAAGTCAAGTACCTACAGCAAAAGTATAACAAGGAAATTAAAACTGTACAGCACACAGAAAAACTAAAAATGTCTAATTTTAATAAGAAATTATGACAAGAATTTCTACTTTTTAACTAAATCTCTTCGTAAATTTATAATAAAAAGCAGCAGCAAAACAAACTGCAAGGTTAAAAAATTCAAATCTTACTCTCTGAACCAGCTGCCATGTAAATGGCAAAATTTACTTGAAAGCAAGGCTAATAGATACACCACATAATGCATACTATATGTTCAAATCAATCAACACTTACTTGCCATATAACAAACGAGAAAAAAAAATCAAGAATCTATCTCGTGACTAACATGTGAGAATGTTGAATATGATAAATTTTTTTTGTTTTGTTTCAAGTTTCACAAACACTTGTGCTATATTTTGTGCACTTGAAGTACTTTCAAAATTATAAATTCAAGAAAAAATGTGCGAGAAATATAGACTCTAACATCTTTTATGCGATTGTTAGCCTTAAAAAAAAAATATTAATATATTTGAAAGTGCACTTTAACAACGCGTGACCAACTTCAATGAGATTTTTTTTTATAAATTTATTATTTTAAGTGCTTTGCAAACTAGCAAACACCTAAGAAACAAACAAACAAACAACTACAAAGATATAAAAATAAAGTGTAAAAAAGATAGAGAAGTAACTTGCATTGGACTTCGTTTTAATTTAAATAAATTTATTTATGTCATCATTTATGAGAGCAACACACATAAGAAACATATTAACTAGCAGCAATAATGCCAAACGTAATAAAAATATCAAGCACAATTGTAAGGCCTACGCGTTGCTGTCTGCATATGTATATAGCGTGCTATAAGATACATTTGTATCTTATGCATTGTATGTAAGTTTTTTTTTTTTTTATATGCGACAAGACAAAAACTGAAACAAACAGAAAATTCTTTTGGGCGGCAAGACAACTATTGCAATAAGAACTAATAAGTATAATAAAAAATAATCATTTTGCCGCCGTGGCAGCATCTAAAGCCGGACATGATCGTTTGGGTTGTCAGACAACATGAAATATTTTTCGAGCAATTTATGTAACTGTATACGGAATAATATTATTTTTTTTTTGTTTGTTGATTTTTATTCAATAAAAAAAATTTTATTAAATAAAAAATAAAGATTAATTTGAAATGATTTGACGTCAAAACTGACCTATAACACACTTAATTTTTGTAATTTTTTTTTTTTTTTAAAGTGAATTTTAAGCCTTTTATTAGAACAAAAATCAGTCAGGCTTATGTAAGCTGCGTTTTCTTTCAAAATAAATAATTTGCGCTTATCTGACATTCGCATTCGCAAATTTAATGTTCGCATTCGCAAATTTAACATTCGCATTCGCAAATTTAATATTCGCATTCGCAAATTTAATTTTCACATTCGCAAATTTAATGTTCGCATTCGCAAATTTAACATTCGCAATTTTACATTCGCATTCGCAAATTTAATAATCGCATTCGCAAATTTAATGTTTTACTTTACAAAATCCATATCTCAACTGAATTGATTATTTAGCACAATTTATCTTTATCATATTGCTTAATATCTTTTATAATAAAAATATTTCTTTCTGTACTTGTTGTTGTGTATTTAATTTATCGATCTATACACTATAATGTAGGTACATATTATAAAAGATATAATCATCACTTGTAATGGATTTATAGTGTCTCTATTTGTGTTATGCATGTTGCCGACATGAATCGTGCATGTTTTTTTTGCTATTTATTTATATAATATTGTATTTTATCGATAAATTTATAATGCTGCCTGATTATGAAAAGAACGTGAGTAAAAAAAAAAATACATAAAAATTTATAATATATACAAATCTTATCAGGGCATACCTCATACAAAGCGCCAGGTATTTTTTCTCTTATTTTTAGCTTAACAATTTAAAAAAAAATGAATAAGAATGAAAATGAAATGAAACATGTTTGTCCACTTTTACTTAAATATCAAAAGTGATAAACAAACAAAAAAAAAAAAAAAAAAAAGAGACATAACAACACAAAAAATCGAAAAACGTTATTTTTATCTGATACGGTTTGCCAAAACTTGTCATAGCTACTGTTGTTATCAGCGATAAAATTAATAGTAAAATCATGTATCGATAGATACAATATGTTTATTGGATGATACCGGTTTGCAATTTGTATAAATTATTTAAATAAGATGTTATTTTAAACTGTTTTTATTATATTCAATTATATTTGTCTTTGACCTCGTTTGAATTATGTTAACGAAAAATATAATAATTAAATATTTATATTGTTTTTAATATTTACAATATTTTAAAGGATTTTGTTTTTAAATTTAATTTTCAATTTATTTTTAAATTTACAAAAAAAAAAAAAATACGGTGACCCCGACTTTACTAAATATATTTAAATAGCATAAAAAGTTTTACTTTAGCGGAAAAAAAAATTAAATAAAAATAAATAAAATAAAAATAAAAATAAATAAAATAAAAATAAAAAATAAAAATAAATAAAATAAAAAATAAATAAAATAAAAATAAATAAAATAAAAACTTTGAAAAAAAAAAACTTAAAATAAAAATAAAAACCAAAAAAATATATATTTATATGGTGACCCCGACTTTACTAAATATAATATGCAAAAACAGCATAAAAATTCTACTTTAACGGAAAAAAACTAAATAAAAAATGGGAAAACAAAAATTTTCTACTAATGAACTGCATAAATCTTTAAAAAAAAATAACACCTCAGCATTTATCCACAAGCATTTAATTTTAGACAAGATACATTTATAATTACACGCGCTGCGTTTTTTCTAAAAAAAAAAAAAATGAAAAAAAAAACTATACTTCAAAAAAAATCTCACACTAATAAGCTCCCGGATCGTTGACAGTATCCAAGAACAAATACACAAATAAGATACATTTTGACACACGCGCCAATTGTTTGAACATTTTTATTTTATTTATTTTTTTTTTTTTTTTGGTTTATAGATACTTTGGCAGTGTCGCCGTCTTCAACTGTCCAGCAGCATAGTGAACACTTAATATATTAATTGGCTCAAGTTAATATTCATATTTTTTTGGCTGCTATTTTTTTTACGCTGCTGCTTTTTATTGCTAAGCATTGCGCTTTGTCGCTGAAGAAAATAAACAAATTTGAATGAGTATCTGTATCTGTGCACATACATTCATCTAACGCGTGTTATTTCTTTTTTCCTAAATTGTTTTTTATTTTTTTTTTTTTTCACGCCTGAAAAATATATATATAAAAAATTCCAAACAAAAATAAAGCAATACTTTTTTTTTATAAATGTTTGCTCTCATCTGTAGATACTTTTGTATCTAAGCGCTACTTTTTGCATTGTCGCATGCGAATATTTGTCAAATTTAATTCATTTGAATTTAAATGCATTTAAGTTATAAATTTATTTATTTATCTTAGAAAAAAATCTTTAATAAAAGCACGAATTAGTAATCTTTATATCCTTCATCTTAAAAAAGCTTTGAGTTTGATTTTAAATATATTTAATTTTGCATTTACAATTGTTAATTTTTAAATCGAACGTGATTTTCATTCATTGAAAAAAAAAACACAGAAATCGTTTTAGTGATTCAAAAGATTTATCTAAAGATCTTCTTCTTCTTCTGATTGATGACAAACCATATAAATGGAAAATCTAAATAAAAAACAATACAATTGCGGTTAGATTCAGTACAATAATAAATAAATAAATATATTTGTACTTAATCAGAAAAAAAACTGAACAATTGACGACAATAGTGAATTATATTAGCAAAGATTGAGCAAACTCAGCTGCGAAATACCCAATATAAATTATGGCAAATTATTTTAAAAATTTGCCATGTATTTTAAGTGGTTTTATTCCTGAAAGTAAGGAAAAGTTTAAACACACAAATAATTTGAATCAAATTTTTCTCTAAAAATTAAATACATTTTTTTTAATTTTTTACAAAATTTAATTCAAATAATTTGTGACATAAAAAAATACAAATCAAATTTTTTTAAAATTTGTTAGAAAATTTGATTCAAATAATTTGCGATATACAAATAATTTGAATTAAATTTTTTTCTTAAAATGAGATACATTTTTTTTTTGTTGGATTTTTTAGGAAATTTGCTTATTATTTGTACACAAATAATTTGTATACAAATAATTAGAATCAAATTTTTGTCTAAAAAATAAGATCAAATTTTTTTTTATATTTTTTAGAAAATTTGATTTAAAATATTTGTGTGTCTGAATGCAGCTAAACGCTACCAAATTTTGTATTAAAATTTTCTCGTAAAAAATATAAAATTTTGAACGCAAAATTTAGACAGAATAGACAATATCGATTCATCTATATTGATTTCTGAGATCTATCGGATGGAATCATCAATATTGCATCGTTTCGGCTAAATATACTTATTTAGTTGAAAAGACAAAGGGTATAAAAAAATATACAATACAAAGGTAAATTATAAAAAAAAATATATATTTTTAAAAAAACAACTCGTAACCACAATTACCAACCGGAATTTATATAGAAAACCGGCGAATGCACTTAAAATGAAGGCTGCACATATTGTTTACAAATGCATTTAGAAATTATAAAAAGGCAAATATACTTTGTATATAAAAAAAATAAACTAAACAACAATTCTATTTTGCAATATATAAAGTTAAACATTGTTGTTGTTATTGTTGTTTTTTTTATAAATAAATAAATAGTTGACTTGCGTAAATTGTACAACAATATTTTATTTGAATTCTGATAAGAACGTTGAACTGAACTATTCCATCACTACAGATCGCCTGACCGACCGACCGACCAAGCGACTGATTGACTGTCGCACTGTCAAATTGACAAACTGATCAATTAACGCAATAAACAGAGAAGAAAAAAAAAAAGGAAGGCATCATTTTAAACGAAGCCTCTCGTAAACGCGCACCCATACAAATAAAATCAAATCAAATAATGTGCGCGTCACTTGAAATTGTTTATATTCTATACTATTTTTTTTTTTTTTTTAATATTTACAATATTAGTGCAGCTAGCCAGCTCGTATATAGAAGCAAAGTTGCATTGCATATTTGCAGTTTATGAATATGCAACGTGAAACTGACGGACAGACGGACGGACAGACGGACGGACAGACAGACAAATAGACAGACGTTAACATTAGCCTTGATCGGCATGCACTGCACACTGAGTCGGCTGATTTACTGACGTTTAAATGCATGAATTGCTTAGTATTGCACAAAAAAAAATAATAATAATAAATAAATAAATGAAAAAATATTTTAAATCGAATTAAAGCAAATTCTTTATATACGAGAAGTATTTACCTAATAAATATTTATATGAATGCTGTTTTTGATAATTTTTCGCTAATCAGCAGAAAATATTGTATAAAATAAAATTATGTTTATGTTTGCAATAAAAATTATTTGCAAATATAAAACCATAAAAAAATAATATTAAAATTAAAAAACAAAAAAAAAAAAAAAAAAATCTATTTTTGATTCTATTTATGGTTTTAAAAAATTAGAGCGATTTTGAGAGATAATCTACAGTTTGCTCCCACGAAAATACACATATTTGAAAACAGTTTTTAAAATCAGGAATGTCAATGAATTCAATTCAAATTTCAAACAAAATAGATTTCAAAGTTTCACACAAATCTGTTTCGGTTGGTTTCAAATCCATAACCATAAAAGTTTGACGTAGTGTCTGGACCGTAGTCGCAAGACAAGCAAGTCGCCAAAGCGAAGTTGAAAGCGGCTAAAGTCTTCAAATGTATTCACCCTGCACTTGGGGCGGAGAGAAGACATGGCGGGCTTCCTAGGTAGATAGGTAGGTCCTTTGTACCCTGACCCAGTTTGGTTTATTTATAAGACTAAGAACATTTTTTGCTGCCTTGATGAGTCTGAGGGCTTAATATAATAATAATTTTATGTACGTGGAATCCCTGAGTAAATTTTAATTCAGAGCGACAGAAATGCATATTTGTTTTTGGGAATATTTGGCAGATTGGTGCAGCCAGTGTTGAGAGACAGGGTCTCTGATGTGTCTCTCAATGAGGAGTGTTGCTGTGGCCCAGCTGGCTTGCTTGTTTGCAACCTCATTTCCTACAATACCTCTATGACAAGGAACCCAAACATATGGTGATTTTGTGCCCCACAGATAGACTTCATGTTGCATTGTTATATTGAAGCATTCCTCTTTGACGATAAAATATAGTATTAAGAAATTATTGAAATATAAAAAAAAAAACTAACCATAACAAAGCTCTAAATTTGTTGTGTTTGGAAAAGATTCTGATTTAAATTTCTTTAAAAATCGTTGAAAATATGATTTCAAAAAAATTGCAACCAATAAGAATGCGACAAAAAAGCTTTTAAAGCTTACAATAAGTAATGCTTTCACGTCTTTAGTTATATTTGAGTGCATATTTTAATTTCAAAAATGTCTATTGTATTCTTAAATGAGTTTTGACACACCTAATCAATAAATTAATCAATCAATCAATTAATCAATACTTACTTGTCAGTTCATGTACATCATCGCCAAAAGTTAAGAATGCTTTATTCATATCTTGTGCTTGTACTTGTTGCGTTTGTTGCTTGCTGTAGCTGTTGTTGTTGTTGTTGTTGAGGCTGTTGCTGTAAACCTAAAATAGCAGCAGTTGCTGTTGTTGTTGGTGGGATTTGAGTTGCAGCACCAATATAAAATTGATTTGTTGTTTTAGGCTTTACGGCAGATATTTGTGATATTGGCGTAAAAACTGATGCTGTACTTGTTGTTGTTGTTATTGGTGTTATTGGTGTTGGTGTTTGTATCAAATCGTTGGTTGAACGAAATACCGAAGCTGTTACAGATTTTGGACGTTTCTCATCCAATGACGAAATTAAACAATTTGCTTGTAATTGACGTCGTATTGGTGATAAATTTTCTTCGCGATTTGTTTTAAAGAATTGTGTTGTTGTTGTACGTGGTCCAGGTGTATTCGAATTTTCACGTTTTATAAATTCAGCATTAAATATTTGCTGTGTGTTGGTGGTGGTCGAAATCGGTGGTGGTGTTATTGGATTAATTAGTGGTGGTGGTGGTGATGTTGTCGTAGGTTGAAGTTTATTTATTAAATTCTTTGTTGTTGGCGCAGCAGCAGCAATAATTTGTGTTGTTGTTGTTGTTGTTTCTTTTTCTGCTACAATTTCTTGAACAGCAGCAATTATTTTAATTGGTTTTTCTTCTTCACTTTCATTAATATGAACGTCATCAAGTTTTATTTGATTAATTTGATTATCGTTGGAATTATCGATGATTATTTCAATAATATCAGCTGTTTTTTCTTGTTCTTTTGTTTCTTGTGATGTATTTTCTTGTTGTTCTTTTTGTTCAAGCGAATATATTACATTTTTATTCTCAAGATTACTGTAAGTAAAAAATCGTGGCACAAAACGCGTAAAATTTAGCAAAATATTTTTTTTTTTTAACTTTTTTCCTATTTTTGGAAAATGCACTTGTTTGTTTTTTTTTTTTTTTAATACACAACACTGGTTTTATTTTTTTTCAAACACTTAAAAATCTTGCAAAATGCATTTTATGCATTTAAAAATTTAAAGAAAATATCTTTTGCACTTTGGCGAAATTCTCTTTTGTTTTTTTTTTAATGTTAGTAATTAATAATAAATTAAATTTTAATGAGTTTGATTTGAGCTTTTTTTAAATAATCAAAAACGTGATTTCTTTTGATAAATCATTAAATAATTATTATTGTAAATTATTTCTCAGAATTCAATAATAAAAACAAAAAAGATAGAAAAATGTAGTGTAAAGCACTTTTTATTTTTTTTTTTTTTTGAAAATTAAACAATTCATACAGCGTCACGTTTTGCTACTCAATTAAGTATTATTCCATTTTATTTTGTTAAAAAAAATATTTTAAATTGCGGTTTTTTTCCAAAACGACGAGGAGACAAAAAAATTTATTATGTTCTAATTACTTGCGCTGTCACTCGATTACTAACTGAAACTAGACAATAAAATATTCCTAGTACTACACAACAACTAGCTTGGCTACTGTGTTGTGTATTTCTTATCGGCGCAATAGCTTATCTTCAACAAGAATACAACAATCGATGCGAATCCCGAAAGCAACGTAACCCACTTATACGATAAGACAAACCTCAAAAAAAGGGGTGTGTCTGTCTGCCTTTGTCAATTTTTGTCAACGCAATTTCTTGCAGAAAAAAAAAAAAAAAAAAAATTATAAAATATTTCATGAAGCAATCAATAATCACGGATAGAACATGCTTCTTAAAATAACTTAAGTGTAATAGGCTGCGTGCTTGTCTGGCGAGTTTTATTTTTCGGTTATTTAGTAACACTGATAAGCCCCAAGCAAATTTCATGGCATAGCACTAAGTTTTTATTAGCATATTTCTTTTGAAAATATTATTGGTGGCATAATCGATTGAATTTTATATGTACGAGGCTTGTTTAATAGATTAAATACAAATTTGCATGTTTTTTTCCTTAGAAATATAAAGAAAAACACCTGCATGAGTGCAGTACAAATTGGAAATGAATGCACTCATTTCAAATATTTTAAAACGAATAGTTTTTTTTTTTTCTGAAAAGTAAAAATGATTTATTAAAACGAGAAACAAATGCAGAAACGAATAAATGCATACGGAAACTCATACTAAGAAAAATACTCAAAGAAGAATACTCACAAGAATATAAATAGATTCATTCATATAAATTTAATCATTCACAAATTTGTTTTGAAATTAGTGTATTTTTTTTTTTTTTTTGAAAAATTTCCATTCAACTTACAAGTTTAATGAGCAAAACTATTTGAGCAGAAGCATATTATTATTTTTAAATAGCCAATTTATGAATCAGACCACCAAAAACATCAAAAACAAAAACAAAGAATTATCATATATAGTAAAAAAAAAATAAACATTTAAAATATTATTTTTTTTTTTGTTTTTTTTTTTTTTTTTAGCGTCTTGGCTATTCAATTTGTTTGTTGTTTTATGCGTTAAGTTCAGCATGATAAGATTAGACTGTAGTAGTACTAAATAGATTGTTTTGTTAGTGTATGATCATGCTTAACATGAACGCTATGCCTGAACATCAAACTTTGAACACGTGAAATATGAACAGCAAAATGATAGAATAGCATTTCTTTGGTCAAACCGAAGTTTTGTTACACTTCAAATAAATACTTGAAAAATATAAAAAGGAAAAATTTTAATAAAATTCGATTCAAATTATTATTTAAAAAAAATTAAAAGGCCCCATTCAATCCAAATTATTATTACATTTTAAGAAATAATATTGAAAATTTTCAATGTTCTTACAAATTTTAAAATAAGCGATCCAATCTTAACCAAAATTATATTGAAGATAAATTTCATCTCAATATCTTCAAAACTGAGCAAATAAATCAGAAGAGAGACGGACATAGCTATATGATGAGCGATGATTCCTTTATTAAGTTAAAAATCATACGACGATTTAATAATACCCCTTTTTTCAGTAGTTGTGACGGGTATATAAGGGTATTGTGTATCAAAAAAGATAAAGATTTAGACTTTAGTAGCGAAGAATCATACCGATTAAACGGGAATCACTTGCCGGTAGGATAATAAAATTAAAAACGTTGCATAGATTAAATTTCAAACAATCCAATATAACTAGCTTATCTCATCGCACAATTCAAACCATGGAAATCTCTTTTGCGCCTCAATTTGTGTGTTACAAATTTAGAAACAAAATTCATAAACTATGCAGCATGCATGTAGTGCAATAAAAATCAAATTGTTTTTTATCAAACAGCTGATCACAATTTGCTAGTTGATCAGCCGATGCTGATAAGAAAATAAACGCCAGCGCGCAGCAAATAACACTCGATATACAAATGATCATACTACACGCATCATGCGACACCTGAGTGTAACCGAGGTTTTGGTGCTTTTTGTAATAAAAGATTACTTCAAAAACGACGTTTGACGTATTTTAAATTTTTTGGGGGCTCGTACATTGTGAAATTCTGCTTGGAACTCTTGAAAATTATAAATCATGACAAAAAAAAAAAAAATAAATAAATAAAAGAAAACACTTGAAATATAAATTAAAAAATATTAAAATAAAATATCATCATCGATAAAAATTGATTGTTATCTAAAGTAGTATTTACGTACATAAACCTTACTACTATGAATTGCATCACAAAGTGGGTGTGTTGCCTATAAAAAAAAAGGTTTATTGCAGCGTTTTAGTAATTCTAGTCAAAAGATTATTTCAAACAAACAACAGCTTTGTATCTTGTCATATTTTATACACTACAAAGAATAATGAAGCTGGATGGGTGTTGTATAGACGAGAGAATTGTTGAAATTCAGACAAAAGCTGACCACCCCCATTCTAAATTATTTAATTTAAGTAAAACAAACCGGTTTAAACCGGCAAATGGCAGCTTATACAATTAGATTCAATCATTTTATTTAGATTTTTTTTTTTGCAAATGAGCTTATGTACAATATTTTAATTAGTTTAAAATAAATTAACTTAATTTGATTGATCAATTGACAAATAAAATCAAGTTAATTGCAAAAAAAAAAAAATAATAAGGAAAAACAAATAAAATTTTGTTATAAAATTATTTTCCTACTGATAAGAACAAATGAAATGTTATGATCGATGCAATGCGCTATAATCGATGTTGCGGAAATCGATGCACATCACTATTTGCCAAACTTAAGCGCAGCGCGCAGCAGTCAATTTGTTGTTGTTGTGGTTGTTTTTCTTTGCGCAAGCGGTAAAATCGCGTGATGCACACAAACACACACATAGACAATAAAGTCGTGCATATTTGTATGTATATAAAGACACACTTGAAGCACGCCTTTGCACAGTGAAACAACAATCAAATATGCATAAATTTATAATTTCAAAAAAAAAAAAAAAATAATAAAAAATTTTTTTTTTTACAAATAAATCAACGAAACTTAGTACATTAAACTTTGTTAGAATATTATGCATACAAAAATATATAAGATGCACGTTTGCATGTTTGCTTTTTGAGAGTTTTTTTCTTAAGGGTTTTTTATATTATTTTATATTAAAAATTTAAAAATAATTTCTGAAAATTTAGATAGCAAAAATACTGCCACAATTGTTGCAACATTATACATTATTTCCGTACAATGCCGGAGAAATAAAATTTTTTCTACTGAATTTATCTTGATGCATTTTCACTCAACGCACTCAGACAACAAGATCAGGAAATGAGATCCACAAAAAAAAAAAAACTCAAATGTATACTTGCAAAAAAAAATAAAAGAAAGAATTGCAATAAAAAACAAAAAAACGACGAACTAATAAATATGAATGAATGCAAGACGAAAATAAAAGATACAAGAAATAAAAAAAATAAATATATATCTACGAAAAAAAAAATAGCATCGAAGTAGAGATAAAAATTCAAGAAAAACATACAACAAAATGAATTGTGTAACAAAATTCTGATTCGCTTCTTTTTTTTTTATTTTTTTTATAAAAGAGATAAAAATACGATCAAAGAGATTGACAAAAAAAAAACCAACGCATTGCGTATGAGTAATGAGTTGAGTGAAAGAGTGGAGAGAGCAAAAAAGGAAAAGGTAGTAAAAAAAAAAAAAAAACACAGCAACAAAATAACAATTGCTTTTTTATTGTTTTTATTGTTTTTTTTTCAAGTGCAGCATAAAATTGCCACGTTAGACAAAGACAAAAAAATAAAGAGTACACACGCGTGTGTAGATTCAATTGAGCGAAGGAGCGTAAAGTTAAAATAACCGTAATTGAACTAAAAAAAATAGAAAACATTTTTTTTCCAATCTAGAAAAGACAATACACAACGCATTCAATGAAAGGCAAACAAATTTTGTCTGAATTTACTAGACAGCGAGAAAAAAAAAATAAATAAAAAAAAAAAAAGGAACAATAAGAACAATAAAAATCAACCAATCATCATAATAGGAAAGAGTCTACGAAAAAATTAAAAAAAAAAAAAAAATAAAAATGCTAATGAATGCAAACTGCGGCTTTTTAAAATATTTTTTTTTGCAAAATTTTGCGGTAAATAGCAAGCAAAAAAAATTTTTTAATACTACAATTGCTGAGTTATGGGTCTGTGGATATTAAGCTACTCTAGCCGGTTAGAACTAAATTTAAATTATTTGCAGGCTGAATATTCTTCAAAGCACTGAGAGAATGCATGGAAAATTTTTTATTGGAGAACTCAATGGATGGAACTGAATTTTATAAGCACAGAAAGCCACATTCACGTGGTCAAGGAAATTGTGTTTAACTAATTCGAATATTTTGGATCATTAACAATTGTTTGATTTTTATTTTTTTATTACCGCATAAGCAAGTTGAAATAATTTAAATTTTTTCAGATGAGTTAATTTAATTAAAGCGTGAAATTAAGGCTCCCAGTTTTGTATAAATTTAAAAAATTAACATTGTAAATTGCCGCAAACAGAAGAGTACACTGAATAAATTTAAAAAATATTTTATAAATATAGTTTAATTAATTAAAAAAATAATTTGTCAATTAGTTTCTGTATTGTATAATCAAAGAAAAAAAAAATTAAATAAGAACAAAAACAAATTACACTCATTATGAAAAAGACGAAAAAGTGAAAGAGAAAAAAAAGAAAAACACCGCGTTACACCTTTTTTAATTAAACGCTTAATAAGAATTTAATTAAAATTACTTAATTTGCAAAATATTTCAAATGCAAAATTATTTTGGTTTTTTTTTCTTTTTTAATTTAAAAATTTTTTTTTTTTTTACTTTTTCGCGTAATCAACTCAAATTTAAATGGCAAAAAAAAAAATGCATTTATGTAATAAAAGAAAATGCAACAAAAAAAAATACATAAAATAAAAGAAGAAAATTGAGAACAAAATAAAATAAATTAAAAACGGTTTAAGCAAGATCAGTACCAGCGTGTATGCGAGAGATAAAGAGAGAGCAGAGAGAAGTAGCTGCATTGAGTAATAAAACAGTAAAAATGCATTTTGCAAGAGATTTTCTGTTTTTTTTTTTTAATTCTTATTGAAATCTAATTGAATTTTGCATGAATTAAAAAATATTGAAACCAATTAGCAAAAAAAAAAAAAAAAGTGAGAAGAAGAAAGATGCAGTTACTCTTCATTTTTTTTATATATATTTTTAGTTTTAGGTTATGTTTCTGTGTTGTGTAAAACTTTTATTTTGTAATTGATAAAAAAAATAAAAATAAATTCGCAAAACATTTGAATTGTATTTTTTTTTTTTTTTTTTCGAAAAAAACAAACGAGCGCATTTTTTTTCTTAAATTAATCCAGCGTTGAAAAGATTTTTTTTGTGTTATATTTTATTTGATTTAAAACTGTTTTTTTTTTTTTTTTATTTGACAAATAAAAATTCTAAATTTATTTTTGTTGTTGTTTTTTTTTTTGCAGTTGCAATTTTATATAATTTTTTTTTGTTTTGTTTTTGTCACACACGCGTTTTTTTTTTTATTTGGAATTTTTATGACAATTTATTTTTTAACGAAAGAAAAAAAAAATTTTTTTTTTTTTGATTATGAATTTTGAATATATTTTTTTTTTTTTTATTTTTGTTTATATACCGACATTGCTATTTTTGCTGTTTCTCTATATGTATGTATATACATAATGTATGTATATAATAAATATATTTTTGATTGCTTTTTACCTTTTATTTAAACATTTCTTTTGCACTTTTTTTTATACGTTTTGGCTTTTTATATGTAAATTTTTTTTTAATTTAACTTTTTATACAATTTTATTTTTTATTTATTTATGAATACAAATAAAAAAAAAAGCTTATTACGTCGTCAAAAAAATGCAATTAATTTTTTGTTTGTTGCTTTGCTAAAGTTTTATTTGCTTTTAGATTTTTTTGTAGAAGTAATTTATTGCTTTTTTTTTTTTTTTTTGAAATTTGCACAGTTTTTTTAAATGAAGAAATATTTTGCAGAAAAAATATATGTAGATTTTTTTTTTTTTTTTTGTATAAATTTAAGAACAATTTAAACGAACGAACGAACGAGAAGAAACACAAGCGAAGAGTTGTCAACGCGATGCGATGCGATACACGTCTGAACGCAACGAGAGATCCGAGTGGATAGACGATTGCGAAATATTAAGAAAGCAACGACGCAACAAAAACTCTCTGTTTTGTTTGTCGGTAAAAAGGGCAAGCAGCGTAAAAGCGGCACCAGTGAAATGGTTGTAGTACTATAATAACCGGGTAGAACCGAGCGTCAAAAGTGCTCAAAGTGAAGTGAGCGCAAATTGATGAAGCTTAAATGAATGAGGCGCTTTTATTGTTTTGTTTTTCTTTTTTCTTCTTCTCTGGTTTGCTTTGCACAGTGGTATAAAAAAATATTGTTCCAATAAATTAAACGTTTTAATATAAAACATATTTATTTCCTTTGGTTTTTTTGAAATCATATGAAACGGTGTCACACAAAATCTCTTTTGGTTGGTTTCATATCTCTTCTAATATTCAATGAAATAAAAATATAATTCACAGTTAGTTTAAACTACATTTATAAAAATAACATAAAAAACTTGAATATTTAATTTATTTTTTAAATAGTTTTTGAACTAATTATGAATAATATTCAGAGATTTTGTGTGACAACTCTGATAAACTTTCGTATATTTTATATAAATTTGAAAGACATTCAGATGAATTTTTTTAAATTTTAAAAACTTATCAGCAAGATCAATTGTGAAATGGAAACAAAAATGTATTGTAACATAAATTTTGAATATTAGCAAGTACCAGAAAATACCAATATGAATGTTTCAAAAGATGAATGAAAGTCTAAGATAGATTATATATTTTTATATAGACTTTGACATATTCTTCTAGGCGTAAAAATATTTTCTGTTAAAATATTGAAAAATTCTATTCACGCTATGTGTGACTAACAAATCTATTAAATGCTACAGTTTGATTTGGTACAATACCAAAATTTTTTTATTTGCAGTACACACCACTCTCAAAAAAAAAAAAAATCAATTGCAAGAACTACCTGACAAAAATCATCGTGAGCGATTAAGTTCATTTCAAGGCAACCGGAACTGCAAACACACAACATTGTTGAATCTATGGTACTGAAATTTATCAAATCATTCACGAGGTACCTTTTTATGACCAAAAAAAATACTATTTTGTGCGTTGTTTGTGCTATTATGGTCATTCTTTTCCGAAGATGAAGCTGACAAATGACAATAAAAGAGCACCGTTGTTCCCTGGAAGTTTGATGTTGAAAAATGGCTAGTTCGGATGATCACCGGATTTAAAAGCTTCAGACTTTCTTTTCCTGTGGGGCTACTTGAAATCGAAGGTTTATATCAACCAAGAACCCTAGAAGAGCTGAAGAACAACAACCGTCTAGAAAAAAGACGCTATTTCGGCCGAAAGGTTGACCAAAACCATAGAAATCGCTGCACTGGTCGCCGTACAAGGCAGTCATTTAAAAGATATTATATTCAAAAAATATATATGATATCTCTAAAATAATTTTAACATGAACAGAAAAAAGTGAGATTTTTTTATTATTTAAAAAAAATTATCTTTTCGTCGAATGGGTCCAACCCACAGTAAGCTTCTATCGAAACATTCTTTTTTCATTGCATTTAAAAGTTTATTTAAAACCACTGTGTGGGTGCCTCTAAACAAGAGTGCATTTAAATGAGCAGAAAGCACACAGAAGAGAATAAAAGAAAGCAAAAAAAAAAAAAAAAAAAGAAAGAGTAACTATGCAATCCGATTGCAAAAACATTTTTGGAGCAAAACAAATTTTGTTCTGCACAACAAAAAAACACAGAGAACAGCGGCAGAGAACAATTTCTTTTTTGCTCAAATAATAAATTAACTCAAACTTTGAATTTCTCATAAAAAGCGTTACGTTTGGCGATGTAAACAAATGACATTTTTTAAGAGAAACACAATGCGCGCGCCATTTGAGTGAAAATGCTCTTTGAGTGATTTTTCTAATCTTATCGCTGCTTTTGACAATTTGAGCGAAATAGCGCAAAACAATATTATTGCATTGTTTGGTTCTAAAAAAAAAAAAATATTTAAGATATTTTTGATTAAAAAATGTAAAATAAAAAAAATAATTCACTAATTGATAGCATTAAACTAATTATATCGGTCAATTTTAGTTTGTAATTTATTTTGTTTGTAAAGAATCTAATTGCTTAAATGCAATTTTTATTTTAGTTTAATAAAACTAAATATTTGCGCTTATTTTGTTCAAGGTTTTGAGCACCTCTGTAGTCTTCTATTTTTATTATTATTGCTGTTGCCTAGAGTGGGTGCTACTGATAACGTGATAAGACACAATTTAGACTGCGTTCAACGGCAAATTTGCACTTTTGAAGAGAGTTGCTAAGCATGCAAATCAAGTGTTTTGTTGTTTTTATATATTTGATTATCTAAGATGCACACACAGATACATTTACATAAGATACTTTTTTTTTTGTTTGATGCAATTTATAGGCGTAAACAGCGATAAGTAGTGTGAAAGGTGTTTAAAAGCGAATATAGAAAAATATTTTATATTAAATTTTAAATTTAAAAAACGCTTATAATTCGCAATTAGTTTTGATGAAATATTTTTTTTAAAAAATGTATTATATATCTTTATATAATGTATCTTTTTTTTTTTTTTATTCAAACATCATCAAAAAATCATTTACAAATATTGCACCATTTATCACTTTCGGTTTCATCACATTTACAGCAAACACAAGCGTACTTAAGAACTTTAATTTCACCATAAAACAGAAAAAAAATAACCTAAATAGCAAAAGCTCAAAAAAACTAAGCCACTGAAAAACTGCGTATTTCACAAGAACCTAAGCCAAAGGATATAAACTGTGTCATAAAACGAGAACGTGTGGGATTGTTGTAGGCATACAAAACAACACAGAAATCCTTGAAATTGTAATAAAGATGTGCTCAAACTTTAACCTTTATTTTGTTGTTAGTTTTCGTTTGTATCTAGATACATTGCGCCAGTTGCTGCGCAATTTTACAATTGCAAAATTTTGTGTAACCTGGAAACTGATGAAATTTCAGCATCAATATGCGAAAAATATATAAACTGTTATATAAGATAAAACGTATTTGTGACTTGATGCCATACGCAGCGGCAGATTATTATCTGCAACAACGAGATACATGCGTACTTATTATAGAAGTACTTTTGAAATAAGTGTTTAGAAAGCATATTGATTTGAATATTTTAAACTTCTGTCAGGTCTGGAGACACTTATGTAAAATATGTCAAATGCAAAAATTTTTAAAAAGCAATATACTTGAATGCGTCACTGTTGATGGGGAAAAAGGTGATGAGTTTCTTTAATCAATAATTCAGAAGGAATTGACAGTTTATAGAATTAAAGGCATGCATAAGTTTTCATTAAATAATATTTAAACTAATTGCGAATTATAAGTGATTCGAAATTTTAAATAAAATATGTTTTAAAAGCGATTAATTTAAGTGTTTTTCTACCTCTTTCTCGCTCTCTCTCTCTACTTTTGATTTACATCAAGCGAAACGATGGTGCCATGAGAACCGAGTGCGAAAGAGATAGCTTACTTTTAATTTTAACTGCGTTTTCCAAGAATGAATGAGATTTAAAAAATTGTATTTTCTTTTTTTGTTTTTGTTTCATTTCATAACAATGAAATACGACTGACGTTGGTACACAGCACATCGAGAGAGCAAGAGCGCATAACATAACCTTGTATAATTGAACCATGCTCTACCATTCAATTTTAAATCATTAAGTTTTTTAATATTATTATTTTTTTTTTTCAAATAAAATTTTTACGAATTATTTCTTTATATCTTTACGTTATTTATTTAATTTTATTTATGCAATTTTTATTCTAAAAGAAATGCATCTAGCACAAAATTTATGACTTAAGATTTGTTGAAATCTCGCATTTTTTTTCACATAAAAGGGGTGAAAAAAACATAAAAATACTTTTATTCACGATAAATATTTTATTTTTTATTTTTATTAAAATAAACGAAAAAAAAAATTTTTTCTCAGTTTTCAAGGCAAAGAAATTCGTTCAAAATACAAATTTTTTTGGCTATTTAGATTATGAAAACCAATGTAAAACTTGACAAATTTTTATTTAAAAAAAAAAAAAAATCTTTTATGGAAAATTTTCTTTTGCTGACACGTTTTAATTATTAAGGCCTCGTGTCATGTCAAGGAGAATTAATAATCAAATTTATTGTGAACAAAATATTTCAGTGAAAATCTCTATTTTATTGATTTTATTACACTTTCGACTTTATTTAAAATTCTTTCGGAAATGCTACCTTAAAACAAAAACAGCGGAAAAAGATACTCTACTGCGAAAAAAAAAGATACAAAAAACATATGCTTGTTCTAAGGAGTTCATTGAACTGCTGCTGCTGCTGTTTTTTCTTATATATATATGCCATCATGCAATCGTATATAAATATATTTTTTGGCAGCTTTCAACTTCATTTCAGTGTCAGTAGAGGTAGTCATTCACTCACTCAGTCACTCAGTCAGTCAGTGTGCTGCAGGCAGGCGCCTGCTGTTTTAAAAATGCTACTTTAGATGCAGATACGCGAGTTAAAAAAAAAGTATAAAAAAAAAAAACTGTATAATAAAGTAAAAATTGCAAATAAGGCCCATCTTAAATAGCAACTTTTCGAAGAAATATTGCATATCATACAAATAAATTAAAAGTTAAATTGATTAAAATATTTGATAGTAAATATTTAAATGACATATTGAGTACAAATGTAGCTGATTATCGCGTACAAAACGTTTACAACAAAAAAGATACAAATGTATCTCTTGATTGAAATCAAGAGTAGCCCCATTTGGGTTTCTCATATTTTACGCAATTACAGACAAAATTTAATGGTTTTTTTCTTTTTTTAATCAGCGTCAAAATGTCAATTTATTTTTGTTCATATATGTTGCACTCAATAACGCGACTAATGGAAAATTTAGAAACCAAAAAAAAATTTACTCAAAATGAAAATTATAAAAAAATAAAATAAAAACAACTCCTTACAAATGTAGCATTTAATTATCTATAACAAGTTCTTATCTAAATAAATTTTATAGAAATATGCTTAGTCAGCAATGAGCTGACGAGCCCCCAAAAAATTTTAAAATTTATACAAAGATAACAGAATAAAGTAAAGGTTTTATAGCTACTCAGACAGATTTTATAAATAAAGCTAAAAATTAAAAACAAAAAAAAAAAAAACCTAAGCAAACTTGTATTTATTGGCATAAATTAAGAAAATATCTATAAGTAGCAATAATTGGCATAAAAATAGAAAAAATGAAAAATACGTACACCTTTTAAATCAACAAGTAAATAAATTCAAGTTTACTTCTATTTTCATTCAGCGTTTCCAATAAGACAATGTCTAGCTGTCTAGTTTGCAATAAATTAAAAATCTGCCCACAATCGTAGTCAACTATTGTATCTATTGTATAAAAAAATAAAATTCTAAAGAGGGGAAAAAATGCACTTTTGCGCAGTTATAAATAAAAAAATATTTACATCAAAGAGAATAACGTCAGTTAAGATAGACAGACAGATGTACAGACGGACACACAAAGGAACATATAGCTATAAAAAAGTATCTAATTACTGTAAAACATAAAAAAAAAAATTGTATCTATTATAAAATTTCATAAGTAAAGCGTTTTATTACACAAACATAACCACAGACAAATGCATACATTCAAAAGTGTATTGGCACACCCCTTTTTGGGTTGTGCTTTGCAGCTTTACTTTTAAGGCAATATTTTTTTTTTTTTTTATAATGTGTATCTTTGCAGCGCAATTTTCAAAATATCTTGCGAAATTTTTTATTTTTTTGTGACTAATCAAAAAATTTGAACGTAGCACACAAATCACGTCATCGAAATGTTGTACACATTGACATAGTAAATAATTATCGAAAACTAAACAACGCTGATACACATCATAAAAACTTGAAAGAGTAATATGCGATTTTCTGCGAATTAAAGAATGAATGAATGAATGTGGCTACGTGATTTACAAAGTGTAAACCAACAACATAATTTCTAGTTTAAGACTCATTTTTGCATTTAAAAAATAGAATGGCTTAATGATGAAATAAAGAAAAGAAATAATGAAAAGATAAAGAATCTTTGAAATAGTGTTAATCCATTTAAAATTTATATCGATATTTTTAAGATCAAATAAAGCAAATAATAAAATCGAGTCTAAAGTTATAAGCGCGTATCGATTATAATCGATTATATTCGATACTAAAAAATTTCTTTCGATAACAAGTAGCTATCGAATGAAAAATATTTGGTTTAAAAAGTACTTGAATCACTTCAAAATGATCGATCGATTACACAGGCCTACAAGTTTTTAACCCAGAGACAAGACCTATCATACCCGAAGGATTTTGATGCGCTGAATCCGAATCCGTGCTCGGAATTGCTCCTAAAAACTTGTTTTTTGAGATATCCTAACCTAAAAGTGCCAAAAACGCGTTTTTTGCAGTTTTTGAGGTTACGTGACGGAAGGAAAAACTTATTATCAAAAAACGTTTTATAGCAATTGAAAGTATCACCCTTCCCCTTTTAAATATCTTTTTTCAAATATCTTTTTTTTCACCGAAAAATCTCTATTTGAAATTTTACAATTAAGCGTAAAAGCGTTAAAGGGTTAATACGCTTAATTGTAAAATTTCAAATAGCGATATTTCGGTGAAAAAAATATATTTGAAAAAATCCAAAAAGGTTTAGAAGGGGAAGGGTGATACTTTCAATTGCCATAAAACGTTTTTTGATAATAAGTTTTTCCTTCCGTCACGTAACCTCAAAACTGCAAAAAAACGCGTTTTTTGCACTTTAGGTTAGGATATCTCGAAAACCAGACGTATAGGAGCAATTCAGAGCACGGATTCGGATTCAGCGCATCAAAATCCTTCGGGTGTGTTAGGTCCGGTCTCTGGGTCTAGACTTTTGTTAAATTTTGTCGGCCTGTGTTATTTACTAGTTCAGAAAAACTATCGATGTAATAGTATCGAAATTTTTATCGAAAACAACGAAGTTTCCTGTTAAAAATATCGACAATTTTCCAGCTTTAGTATTTACTTATAGCGACACTTAAAAAACTCTCATTTCGAGTAATAATTTGCAACTACAAAAAAAATACTCAAATAAAACTTATTAACTTTCACTCAAAAATTAAGAAATAAACAAAAAAATAAAATAAAATAATAATAATTGCCAACTCGATGCATCATACGCAACTCTTTTTCTCTCTTTCTCTCCTTTTTTTTTTTTTTTTTGTTGATGATCACCAAACTTCTCTAAAATAAAAATACAAAGAAAGAAAAAAACATGTGTTTTTTATTTGGCAAAGCCGAAATGGGAAAAAACAAGAAACTTTAAGAGAAATAAACAAAAATAATTGTATATTGTGTGCCGAATTAATGCCGGCCGGCATCTGGAAGAACTGGTTTGTTTTTTTTTTTTTTTTTTTTTTTTGCATTGCGATCGTCAAGTTGCCTTTTTGTTGTTGTTGTTGTTGTTGTTGTTGTTGTGCTGGCTGCTATTGATGCATGCATTAAAATGGTAAAAGCAAGTTTTTTTTTTGCAATATACAAAAAAAAAAAAAAACGAGTACAAAAAAGTAAAAACAATAAACAGCAGAAAAAACAGACATAACAAAAATAAGAGGTAAAGTTTAAAAAAAAAAAAAAGCATGAAACGGAAACGGGAGGGTAAAAGAGAGATCCGCCGCCAGCAGTATATCATGTTTGCTTCAATTGCAAAAATACATTTTAAATTCTTCTCAGTCTCTGTGTCTCTCTAACTTTTTTCTCAGTTTGCGAATGCATTTGACGTAATTGTTTTTGTTGTTGTTGCTTTTGCTACTGTTCGTTCTTCTTGCTTCTGGAGATGAGTAAACTTTTTGGCAGAAGATTCTTTCTTTTTTTTTTTTTTTGGATGCGTAATTTTTTTTTTTTTTTTTTTTTTGTAACGTAACATAAAACAGAATGCTTTATAAGAACCGAAAATTTGATAAAGGAGTATTTAAAAAAAAATTGTCTTTCGACTTCAAGTAAAATGGGGATGTTTTTTGAAAAAGATTGTAAGTTTTATTTAAAGATAAAAATGAGAAATAAAGGATTTCCTAATAAGAGCGTAGGTTTTGAAATTGAAAAAAAAAAAAAAAAAATTTTGTCTAAAAATAGTGCGTAATATTTTTGTTCAAGGGAAATTTTATGCCAATTATAATTTAAACAAAATATCGTTCAGGTGACACCTACAACTTTTTTTGCACTGGTTAGTGCAACATTGCCGTTGGTATAGCAGCAATAGTGGCTCGAATGTTGACCTCAAGTTCAGCAATTGTTGCTGGTTTGTTGGCTGGCTTAGACTTAACAAAGTCCCAAACAAAATACACAAATGGTGTTAAGTCACACGATCTTGGTGTAAAGTTGATAGGACCATTTTGTGATATACGACTCACCGAACTGTTTACGCAATAAATCCATCGCAACGTTGGCTGCATGGCATGTTGCACCATCTTGTTGAGAGAGAATAAAATTCACTAATTTTGGAAAGAAAAAGTCGGTCAAAATTGCACGATTATGTTCGCCATTCACGGTTACTGTGCGCCCCTAATCATTTTTAAAGAAATATGAGCCGATGATGCCAACATACCAAACAATGAGATTCTGTAAATGTAATCGAGCTTCATGAACGACTTGTGGCTTTGACTCACACCAATAACAACAATTTGGTTTGTTGACATAGCCATTTAGCCAAACTCCGATAGCACAATTTTGAGTAGCAACCAAACTTTGCGATTTTTCGTAATAAGTTTGGACAATTTCCAAACGTTGTATACTTATTCATGATTAAATATCTGAAATCCAAGATGGCAGCTATCAGCTGTCAAAATTCCTATCCTCCTTAATGGGAAACATTAAGTGAAAAGTTTATAAACAGAAGATTTAGTCAAAGTAACCAAAATTGGCAAATTAGTCGCCGTTGTTTTCATATGCAATGCAAAGAAACGTGTAAAACATAAATTTTGCCCTTTCCGAGCACAAACAATTTAAAATTACGAAAGCAAGATGACCTATGTATCTGTTTTTAGGTTTAAAAACAATACAATCTATTTAAATTATTGCGTGTCAATTTCCTAAAAGTATGCAATAGTACTTTTAATATAGACTTTTTTTTTTAATAACCTACAAAAAAAAATATAATAAAATGTCAAAATTGTTTAAACGAAAAAAAGTTAAATAAAAAGCACAAAGAAGAGTAATTTATTTCATGCGCATTTGAAAAAAAAGCAAACCATTAAATTTTTATGTCGCTGCTAAAATGTATCTTAAATTGCGTGACCATGCGCCTGCATGTAGGCTACAATTTTATTTTTTTTTTGTCTTCTTTATTTGTGTGTTGGCTATCTTCATTTTTTACTTTAACATCGATTGAAGATGGCTTAAATGATAATATTAACGCATTTTCATTTCATTTCTTTTTGTGCGTTTTTTTTTTTATGACTTGAAAGTATTTTTCAATAAAAAAAAAAAAAAAAGAGCAACCTTTAAGCAGTGCCACACGCTCTATTTAACTAAAATAAAAATAAATAAAAAAAGAATGCAAAGGAAAGGAAATTGTGATCGCTTTATTTGTATGCTTGACTTACTACGTGGCATGATATTTTATTTAATTTTTTTTTTATTTTCGGTTGGATTGCGTGTTTATTGGTAATTATTTGTAGCCACTTTTTGAATGGACTTTTCATTGTTTGGACAGCATTTTGTGTTTTTGTCTATATTAAATTAGATTTTTTTTCTCTTTTTTTTTTGGGGTTTTTTCAATTGTCTCAAACCGCTTTTTGCAAATATTTATTTATTTAATATTTGAGTAATGCAAGCACACACAAATTGTTTACTTTTTATTACTTTTGTATTTGTATTTATTTTATTATTTTTTTCATTTTTATTTTTTGGTTGCTTCAAATAATTATGATGTTAATTTCCTTAAAACATTTGCTATTTATTACTTTTTATTTTATTATTATAATTTTTTTTTGTACACATCAATCATTTGTCTTATTTAAAAGAATAATAATTTTGACATTCTGTTCGTTTTGTCAGTTAATTTAGACTATAATTAAGCATTTTATTATGACAATAATTTGTTGAATTAATTTTTTTTTTATTATTCTCATTTTTTTAAATAAATGTAATTTGATCGGAGGTCTTTAAATAAACATCAAAAGCTCAAGTGGCGCTACATAACATAAGATAAAAAGAATGAACAAGAAAAACAAACTCAAAGATACACTCAAAAATAAAAATTGTATCTTATATCAATCATATTTCTGTGCAAAGTATCTGCGAGCGTGTGTAAATAAACTTCTAACTCATTCAAAACAACAACTTACTCAGCGAAGTCAATTCATGTCGTTTGCTCACTTTTGATATTTTTTTTTGACATTATAAATCATACAAACGCCTCGGTGCGATATTAAGTTTTCTGGCTGTCTTTTGTGTGTGTTTGTTGCTTAGATAAACACACACAACATGCCGCCTGTTCTGCTGTGTTTATATATTTACTTCGCGTCAGATACAAGCTTGCAGATACTGTTACCAACAAAAATGAAAAAATTGTATATTGTATCTAAACAATATAAAACGACGACATAATAGCCTCTTTTGAATTATTTGTATTTATTTTCAAATCTACCGGCTTGCTGTCGATTTATTTATATTTTTTTTTTTATTTTGTTTGTGTTGTTGCGTCTTTAAAGGGCGCCTCTCTTTAACTTTATGCTGTGTCGTAGTTTATATGTTTACTTTTTTTTTTTTTTGTGGATATTCCATCAATTGACTTTTGATGAAAGTTGCCATGTCACCTGTTATTCTATAGCTTCTATTTCTTATGTTTATGTCTTGCCTGTCAAATCTTGTTATTCGATCATTTATCAGTTATCGCAGCGAATTAAGTTCTTCTTCACTTGTTTGGGCAACAATTTGTATACTCATCGAAAGAACATAATAAACTCTTAAGATGATTTTTGATTAATTGTTTTACCTTTTGCAAAAAAATCAGAAGCGATATAAAATTAATATTAAATTACAGAGAAATCAACGTCAATCTAAATTTATATTAAACACTTTTCAAGCCACATCTTTTCTTAATAAATTTTACTTTGAAGAAAATTTAAATATATACAAAATGGATGGATCAGAATGGGATGCTCCTGATCATCTAAAATTCCTGGTATTTTGCGACAAGATATACAAGACTTTTTATCTCACACACTGAGCTTTTAGCGTTTACAGATTTGATGAAAATGTCTACAAAAACCTAGATTGGTTCTTGATTCGTATACATTTAACCAAAAAAAATTAAAAGCTACCAGATTGTACTCCCGAGATAATGGAGTTTCAAAATTTTGGGTTTCATATTAATTGCAAACAAAAATTAAAAAGCTGAGAGGTCTTATAATAGGGGTTGTAGTTTTGGTCGAGTAATAAAAAAAACTTGCAAATTTGGAATTTGGAACTCTTCGAAAACCTGGACTTATGGTTAAAACATGAGTTTGTTCTCTTATCTGGCAATAACTCAGTCAACTACGAATCGAAATTTATGTTTTAACCAGTTTTGGAGAGGAAAATCTTGGAAACCTTTCGGAGAATATATAGTGCTATGATATTTCAGATCCAATCTGTGTGAATTTTCAAGGCAAATGTTATAGAATTTTTCCTATCAAATATCCGTTTTACTCGTAAATGTGCGTACTTTAAGAAACTTTATACGAAGCTTTATATAACGTTTGGCTTGAAAATGCACACAGATAGGATCTGAAATGTTATATTTTAGATATTGGTCCAAAGCTTTTTTTTCTTTCCAAAACTGATTAAAAAATAAATTTCGACTTGAAGTTTACTGAGTTATTGTCACATAAGTGAAAAAGAAAGAAAAAAGTAACCATAAGTCAAAATTTTTGGAGTGATCTGCAAATTTCAAGTATGCAGTTTGGTTTTACTCGACCCTACTATAAGACTTTCAGCTATTTCAACTTTTTTTTTTACCAATAATATTGAAAGCCTTAACTTTGACTTTACATTATCTCGGGAGAACAATCAGTTAGAATTAAAATTTTTCCAGTTTTCGAAGTGTATACGAATCAAGAACCGCTTGAAGATTAGTGTGCAAAAAGGCGTTTTAACGAAAATTTATCTTGTCATCCTTTAAATTTATTTATCTTAGCATCAAAGTCATGAAGATTTAACTTGGACGATATGTTATTTTTAACTGTCTATCTGTTTTTATCTAATCTGTATCCAAAATAAATAAATGGTGTATTTGCACAAAAATATTAATAAGCTTCCGGCTATGCCGCTATGCCGAAATATAAATTATACAGCAACATACACGCGCTGTTCTCTAGCATAAAAAAAAAAAAAAAAAAAAATAAATGAAAAATTTAAGAAAAAAGAATAAAATATTCTGACAGCGTTTTGATTTATGTAATAAGTACTTCATACTGGCAGCGAGATACATTTTGGCTAAATTAAAATTAAGTACAAAGCTAAAGTAACCCATATCATAATTTATATCTAGCAAATAATTGTGTATTAAGTTAAAAATTATCTTGAGAGAAAAGTTAATTCAAAATAAAACGCACGTTTGAACAAAACAGCAATCGAAAGGAAATTGAAAAAAAAAAAAACATGTATGTGCGCCTAAAAACAGGCAATACAAAAATAGTAATTTGATTTTGCGTTAGATTTTGTTAATAAAAACGAAGAAAAAAAAAACTCAAACAAAAAGCAGCAACACACCCAAAAATTTGAAACAAAAATCAAGCACTGCAAATGACCCATATTTACTTCAGTTTTTTTTTTTTTTTTTTTTTGAATGATGTTCCATTTAGCTCTGTTTAATATTATCACATGGGCGGTTGAACTACTGACGTGCACATTGTCAAATCAATGTGTGTCCTTTTTATATTATTTGTTTTTGTTTTATTGTATTTTTCCTTGATATGCGTGCCCTTTGTCAGGCACATCTCTAAAATGCTCATTCATCAAGCTCAGCAGTTGGCTGGCTGGCTAGAACATATGTCATTTGTAGTACTATATAGCATGATGACTATTTGATTTTCAAACTGAATGAGTTGTTCAACAAAAAAAATAAAATAAAAAAAAATGAACAAGTCAACTAGCACAGCCACTATCTGTCGTCTGTCCCTCCAATTTAATAGAGCGCTGAATTTTAAAAACAACACATTTTATTGTCAATAATTTTATAAGTACCTATAATTTTAATGACACGTGTCGTATACATAAAAATGCATGTGACTGGCTGAGTTAACCCACGCAATTATTATTTTCCAAAAACGAAAAACAAAAAAATACAAAAAATTTCCATTGAAAAAAAATGGTTTTCTATTTAAGTTAAAAGTGAGAATGACATAAAATAAAAATAAAAAAATATTCGATCGAATTTTTAAACCTCCTCACATGATCATGAATTGTATAGACCAACGGAAAAACAGTGTATTCCACTTCTCTTTCTCTCTCTCAAGTGACAAAATTTATATTAAAATTGACAGTTTTGTAACAAAACTTCTCCAAAACGGGTTGACCGATTCTTCTATAATGTTATGTGTATATTCAGTAGATCTGAGAAAAGGACGTTAACTATTTTTCATACAAATAAATTTTTCACAAATCCATCGTAAAATTTCGAAACAACTCAACCAATTTCAATGAAATTTTATAGCTGTGTATTTTTGGTCCAAATTAAAAGATTGGATATTTGAAGGTGAAAAGATACAGAAATTCATTGTAAATTTCCAAACAACTCAACCGATTTCAAAGAAATTTTGTTGATGTATATTTTGGGCGAGGCCTTCGATACAGAAAATCCTCGTATTTGTACAAATATTTAAACTCGAAAATGGAAAATGGGTCCCATATAAACGAACCATATTTTTTACAAATAATTGTACAAGAGAAATTAAATTTAACATACATTTTACTTGGACCGAGAAAGGTTTAATCCATTTGAAAATGGGCGTGGCACCAAATAAACGATTCAAAAAAATTTTTCATATTTTTGCAAAAAATAAAACTAGAAAAATAAAATTTGGCATATGTGCATGACGATTAGACCGGAAAGAATATATGAAAAAGGGGGGGGGGGGGGCCTCACAAAAACATACAAAAAAAACCATCATACAATTCAAATATTTGATCTGAGACATTGAGAAGCACATGATCAATTAGAAATGGGCGGTGGGCGTGGTCACTTTTCTATGCCAGTATTTAAGCTACAGAAATAAAACTCTGTTTTCGGGATAGTAAGAACGGGAATGACAAGATCCATTAAAGAGATAGGCGGTGGAAAAAAGCTGGTTGATGTCACAAAAATATTTACAAAGAACTATTTGCAAACCTGAGCAAGGCCGGATATTTCAGCTAGTTTTGTATGAAATAAAACATGTTTCCAGAAAAGTCTTTTAATTTCTATACAATATATTCTAGATTAATGCGAATTTTAAGAAAACTATAATTTATTTTCAACAAAACTAAAAATTAAAATCTATAAAAAAAATATATATTAAATAATTTTACCAAAATAAATCCACTTCAATCTTATTTATCATAAAGCAAAAAAGTATCACATGCTCACAACATTTCACGATTTATATGACATTTTTTTATTTAGGCGTTTCATTTTTTATTATTTTATTTTTAATTTTTCGCAACAATTTTTCGCTATTTTTTCCAAAAAAAAAAAAAAAAAAAAAAAAAAACAATTTTTTGCTTTTAAATAAAAAAAAAACATTCCAATAATGATTAGCATTAATAAAAAAAAATATTTTTAATCATTTAAAATATATTTATGTCTTTGTTAATAGTGAATTTGTTGCTTTTAGAGCGATTTTCTTTGCGATAAAATAATTTATTTATTTATTTGTTTGTTAGTCTCTATCTATGCAGTTAGTTGTCGAACAGACCTTGGCATTGGTCCAGGTCACGTAGACAAGTTGCTCAGTTTTTTTCGTGTTTTTTTTTTTTCAGTTTGATTAGATGACGTGGCGCGTTTGGGCAGCAACCAAAAAAATGAATAGTAGACTAAACAAATTAATAGGAAGACAACAAGATACATTTTGAAAAGTTCCAAGAACAGTTCAAGTAACCCGTGCGATGTGGATATAGTGGAATAGTCTTTAATAGCAAACTATTCATTTAAGTAAGAAATTACGCAGTAAAAAGATACAAAACTTTCGCACAGCATCAATTGTGCCTGCGCCTTTTAAGATAAGCAATTTAAGTGCTACAAAAAAAGGATATTAAGGATATTGTGCTGGAAACAAAATGCTCTTAAGTTTATATGTATAAGAATGAAGTGAGAAGAAAAAATTTCAATTAGGCCGAAAAAGTGCACAAAGAATATAAAAATACATTAAAATAATTTAGGAAACAAATATATTTCCACAAAAAAAAAAAAAAAATATAAAAAAAAGGATCAAAGTTATGCTTTAAAAATTACATAAATAAAAACTCACACCAAATATAAAAAAAAAAAAAAACAAATCAAAACTCACAAAAAAAATATTTTATATGCCACAGAAATATAAAAAAAGGATATTTGCCCTGAAGGTAAGAAGGCTTGTTGTAAAGAAAAAAAACTCCGATCAAAATGTGCGACAAAATTAAATTTGTATAAAAAAAAAGAAGAAAAATACTTAACAAAAAGAAATACAATAAAATAAAAAATAAACCAGCAATGTTGATGTAAAAGCAAAGATAAATGCAATCGTTTGCTTCAACGCTCAAAAGAAATGTTTAATGTGTCCACGTGCGTGCCACAAAAGATACAGCAGCAGCGGCAGCATCAAAAGTTTAACCATAAAAAAAACTTTCACTGCTGACAGCAAAAGGCTCACACCTGCTGTTGTTGTTGTTGTTGTTGTTGTTGTATAAACACACACAGCTGTTTTATGTGCGACAACACAACACAACATAACAAAACTTGCTACCCAAAATAAAAAAAAAATATGATAAAGCCTCCAGGAGATACACTCCTAGATGAGTGAATTCAATGAGTCAGTTTTTAACTGCATACTTTTAGGCGCGCTAGCAGAGAACGTTAATGCTCACCAAATTTCTCTGTGTAGGCATATAATTTTCTTCTTAAACTCAATGAGTGAATTTTTACATGCATACTTGTAGGCGCGCTGCAAGAGAGTATATTGCGCCTAAGAGCAATATTTTTGCTCACTAAATTTCTCTGTGTAGGCACATTTTTTTGTCGTATACTCAAAAAAGTGCATGCGTATTAGGCAGGACCTTGAACTCGAAATTTTTTTTATTTTTCTACAACATCCAAAATGCCTGCCAACATATAAACGACTTATATAATCGAGAGCGTATACCAAAAAAACAAAAAAAAATCTTTACAGCTTTTTAGGCGCTGCTCGTTCGTTCGTTCGCTCAGCTCCGCTCAAATGAAATGGAAAATGAGCACAAAATGTTGAGGCCAAATAGAAAATGAAAGCGTCAAAATTTCACTTTCACTTTTATTTTACTTTCATTCATACAAACTCTTACTCACAGCAGACACAATAGACACACTAAACAGACTTTGCAGACTTTTAGGCGCATGAAAAAGTGATAGTGAGCGTATTTTTTGTATGCTTAGAGAAAACAAAACGAAAATATAAAACATATGATTATAGGCGTAGTGTGAGAGTAAGAGTTGCGTTGCTGTTATTGCAGTTCGTAGTAATATCGATTTTCAATTAAATTTGAAATAAAATATTTTTTTTTTATTTTAACTTCCTCAAACAGGAAATAAAAGCAAGAAATCAGAGAAAACTTTTATACAATATTTTGAGTCGCGGCATCATTAGAAAAGCGAAAAAAAAAAATTTAATAAAATAAAAGAAAAAAAAAGTTGCAAAAAGTAAAATTGCGGAAACCAATTGTAAATATGCCGCACGCACTACACAGACTTCCTGTCGTCGTCTTCATGTTCCCGACTACTCCGAAAAAAACCACAAACTCTCCTCAACTCTAATTTTTTGTTTTCTCTCTTCTTTATGCTTGCTACGACAGCAGCAACTGAATTGTGGCACGTGTATTTATAGCCATTCTCATACCAGCAGTTTATCATATTTTGGCTTTATGTAAAAGCCTAAAAATACGCTAAGGAAAAATTTACAATGCGTTCGAGAGTAGCCTGAATAAGCAAGCAAGCAATTTTGCGAACGTTACATTGAACGTTTTTTCCTTTTGAGCTTTACAAAAATTAAGTCAGAAACGATACAAGTCATGCTTTCGGATAAGTTTCCAAAAAATAAATGTTACTAATTTAAATAGAAAATATAAAATAAAAGACTAATTCAAATAGAAAATATTAAAATAAAAAAACTAATTCAAATAGAAAAAATTACAATAAAAAACTAATTCAAATAGAAAATAGCAACAGATATAATAAATCTGCATGGGTATGAATATTTTTGTAAAAAGAGAAAAAGATAAAGGGTGAATGAGTGAGAGAGACAAAAGGAAAATATTCGCTATTAACGAAACTGAAATTTTTAGGGTTGCCCTCTCCATTATTGTATTTTTTTTTTTTTGTACATTTTTAGCTGGCGTTTGCAAAAAATAAAATCTCAGATATGATGAGGCAAGAAATTTTGCACTATATTGTAAACGATGAAGGCATTTTAACGTAAAGGTTTGGCTAAGCAGACAAACAGATAAACAATTTTAGCAGACAGGACGGACAGGAACCCAAACAAACGACTTATGGGGATTGAGTAATAAAGTCATTTAATAATCGTCGACGACAACTTTGCAACATTGTTGCACTCAAAGGCCCAAAACAGAGCAAAAATAAAAATATATCATAAATAATCTTGTTGGTTATTATTTGCTAAAATTTTTAAAAGAGAAGCTAAATAAAACGAAGGAAAATATTGGTAAAATACTTTAAGCAGCTAATGGGTAAAATGAATGGAATAATTTGGGAAAAATGATGCAAATACTCTGTTAAAATAAAATTTAAAAAAAGGGAGTACAAAAGCAAAAGAAAAAAACGCGGAAATACTTGTAGCAGGCGCGTTTTTTAAACTTCCTGCAAGGCAACGCTTCATTCCGAATGCGTCTTCTCGTCATCTATAGCCACTCACTCACTCCATACTCGCAGCACAGCACAGCACAGAACACTCACTCACAAGTGTCAATTACATTGACGTTTATTCAAATATACGTAACTCCTGTCACAGGATATTTGACATTAGTAGGCATTTTAATAAAAAAAAAAAAAAAAAAAGCAAGTAAGACACACACACATACATATATACCAACTTTATTGTTGTAGACGCCATGTGGCGAGGAGAACATTGACATCAAAATTTTAAAGCAAATATACTCGCAGGTAATAGGCTGCTCCGACTGCTTGAGTAAGTTGCCTTGAAGGCATTGTACGTCAAAGCCAAAGCAGGTGTATGTCTGAGTGCTTTTGTCTCTTGCCACGTGCATATTTAGTAGCGTCTTTCTCTCGCTTTTTAGTGTCTTTTACTCCACCACATTGCGTGTGAAAAAAGTCTTCAACTTTTCCACTTTGTGATTTGGGGATTTTCAGCGGTTTTATTGTGCGTATCATGGCTTTTACATTTTAATGCTTTCGCTTAGATTATATACAAAAAAAAAAAGCAATATCGAAAGATACTCCGCCTCGCATTAAGAAAAGAAAAGCAACTACCACGAATTGATAATTTTGTATTTACATTTAAATGTGAATATGCAGGCTTAACGTTTTTATTGATTTGCTATCATTGAAATCTTAAAAAAAAATTGATTTCAATTACAAAAACTAAATTTGAAGTCAAAAAGAATATTTAGCTTTTAAGTTTAGTTTCAACAGTTTAAACTACAAAAACCCACTTTGAGTTTAAACTTACTCATTTCGAATGTGAACGCAAATATTTGCAACCTAAATCAAAGCCATTAAGTTAAATAAATATTTTAAATTTAGCTCGTGTTTGAACGATTTGATGCCAAGATTTGAGTGTTTAAGCAAATATTGTGCAATCGCAATGCAGCAGTTACCTATATCGATGCTAGTTTTATACATATAGCACCTGTTCTGATTATCGTATTCGATATAATTTGCGATTTCAAACGTTTTGGTAACATGTCGAGAAAAAATCAAATATATCGATGTGATTTCGATACATCGATAAATTTCTTAATCGTTGAAAAAATATCGAGCGACCATTTAAACTAAAATTTATATATCGACCAGCCCTAACTTGAGCTATCAAGTTTTCAATATAAGCTAAAATAAAAAATATTTAAATATATAAATTTTATTAAAAAGTATCGATAGTTTTTGATTTTTAAAAAAATATCAAAATAGAATTTAAAAACGCTATCGAACTAGTTTGGTTTTCTAATGAATCGAATTACATATATAACCAATCATGACTGATTAGAGAGTTTCACCAGATTATCTTGAAATGGAAAACCCATAATGGCAAACCGTCATGTTTCAAAGGTTGGGTAAGTATGAAAAAAAAGAGGAGATCTACAGTTTCATTCTCATCTTTATTAATGCAATTTCAGCAAAGTCAAAGTCGAGTGGCGTGGCGTGATTTGTGGTCCACCTAATATCTGCGAATTTGGCTATTTCCTATTTGATACGCAGTCTCAGTGTGGTAATGGGTACTCCTACCGTATTCCACACTGGACGAAATTCGGTGGTTATACCATCTTTAGCCAACTTATCAGTTTCGCAATTACCTAAAATATTTTGGTGTCCCGGAGCTCAAAACCGTAAGAGTTCTGCGCCACTGGGCAGTTGTTTCCATGTTGTTATAAAAAGAATCTAGTGATTTCAGTGCAGTTTTTAAGTGACATCCCCAGCTCCCAATGTTACATTTCGTGAAGGGGAAAGATTAGGTATTTCAATTATTACTCGGAACATGAAATTTAAGTTGATTGTATATAATTGAACGAGTGAATACACGACGTAGTTGTATAAGGGTTTTGACTGCTTTTTTGGCTCTTTTCCTTTTCGCAACTGC
Source organism: Leucophenga varia (assembly GCA_018903435.1). Classification (NCBI taxonomy): domain Eukaryota; kingdom Metazoa; phylum Arthropoda; class Insecta; order Diptera; family Drosophilidae; genus Leucophenga; species Leucophenga varia. The sequence goes on along the minus strand of JAEIFJ010001477.1, from coordinate 388,782 downwards.
TGTTTAATCAGATCTATCATGTCATTTTTGGACTTTTTTTTTTTTTTGATTGCAACGCAACCAAACTATTTCGGGGCTAAACGAAAAAATACTAAAAAACCAGTTTTTGATTGCATGCAGTAACTTGTATGAAAATATACAAAAAAAGGACTAAAAAATACCTGTTTTTATTTGTTGATTGCAGCGAGACCACAAAAGGCAAAACTTTTTTTTATGGGAGTAGTAGAAAATAGACGTCTTGAATGAAACCAATTGCCTAATGCATTGTTTTAGTAGAATTTTAATTTACTTGCAATATTACCTTCAAATGAAACCGGTTTTGGACTCATTCGTTGTATGGTTTCAAAGACCATAGCGGACATAGAAACAGTTTTTACTATTTTATTTATTAACAAGAACAATTATTCCAAAAATATGTGTATATAAACAAGTATAAGTGTAACTCGAGCCACGAAGTTCATTGAAGATTCCCTCGATCGGGATGAAATGCTACAATGTGATCAACCAGTTAAAAATTTTGAAAATAAAAATTAAGTTTTAATAATTACCCTTAAGGCGGCTTTAAAAAACAAACTTTAATGAGAAACAGTCTGCGGAAAGCAAGTGAAAATTCGGTTTTACTTAAAAACTTTTCATATTGCTCAACTTCTTAAAACGCATTCAATAAAATTCTTTACAGAAAGCATAAAAATATTACAATTCCAAATCATAACATTGCAGAATATATTAGCATTTCTTTTTATCCGTTTTATAATCTTATTATTTTTGACAATTTCACTAAGCGAAAATGCGACTTTTATGCATGCAATATAAAAAACTTTAATGCTTCGTGATAAAGTCAAAAAAAGTATCTTTATGTGTGTGTAAAGCTGTTCCCGAAAACAATTGAAGTGCGCTGAATGAAATAGAATGAAATACTCATGTCCATATTTTATATATCTTTTTTTTTTTTTTTTTTGTGTTTAACCGTTTCGCTGTGATATGTTTCTTTTTTTATGGTTTTGCTTATTGCAATCAAATTGCAATTTGGACAACTCGCATAAATAATTTTTATGTGCGTCGGGTTTTATGCTTAACATTTATTTCATTTTTTTTAAATATAAAATATGCCAGCTGCTGTAATATTAAAAACAAACAGAAAAAATATTTTATATAAAATAAAAATATAAATGCTTATCGTTGCAACAGCAGCGCTCGCAAAACATTATTTTTATTAAAATAATAAATAAAATTATAAAACGACGACAAAACGAACGCACAAAAGTAAACAACTTGATTTGCTGTTTGTTTTATGAAAAAAAAAAAAACACATGTTACAATGATTTTCTTTTTTTTTTTATTTTTACATAAATTTGATAAAAAAAAAGTGTTTTTAAAAGGTTCTGAATTTTGTCATTTACTTGAATGCTTTATTTGTTCCATTTACCATTCATATTTGCACCAAAAATAATAATAGAAATATTTATTTTTTCCAATTCAAAATGTATATGCGCATATGTTACTCATACGCAATGTTGCACAATATTGAAATAATAATATGACGCATTGCGACTTATGTCAAATATTGTTACAAAAAAAAAATAATATAAGACAGACAGTCAAGTAAATCAGTTGTCAGTTTTGTCACTCAAATTCGCTTAAATAACAACGAACATTGTCAACAACTTCATCAAAATAAAATCAGCTGCGTTACTGATAAGCAAATATTTTGCCAACAACAAAAAGCGACAGCAAGCATCGATGCGCCCAAAATGCTGCTACGCACAAAAGTAGCACTTAATATACTACATAGTTAACAAGGTATTATTTAAAAGTTCTTAAGATGGCTGTACCATATTATTAAAGCAACTATAGCAACACATAAACGTGTATATCGAACGCTGCACATCTCTATCAAACTAAATGCAACTCACCACAATCAAACACATATTCACCACCACAGATCTGTGTAAAGGGAAAAATATGCAGCGCGTTGAGTAAGACGAAAGCGCTCCACTTGCAACTCTTATTCAACATCAATATACTACTAAGAAACAATCATTAACTTCATTAATATTTGAGCGGGAATACATGGCGCAAATTTAATTCCAACGCCAAGCTGCAAAAATAATCAAAGCAGACACAAAAGCATAAACGGCAACCATAAATATCGAACGCTGCACATCTCTAGCAAACTAAATGCAACCCACCACAATCAAACACATATTCACCACCACAGAGCTGTGTAAATGAAAACTGGTAGCAAATTCGAAACTCTTAATTAAAACCTTGGCATAGTCCTATATACTACCTACTTTGAAACAATCATGAATATCATTGGTATATGAGCGGGAACACGTGGCGCAAATTAAATTCCAACGCCAAGCTGCCAAAAAAAATTCAAAGGAGGCACAAACGCATAAATCGTAAAACGCAAAGGCACGCTCAACGGCAAAAAGGACTACGACGTGACGTGCCAAGCCTGCTTACCAAAAAGTTTGGAAAATGACAAAGAGAGAAAATGAGAGAAAGAGAGTATATATAAAACCACTACAAACAAAACACATACATAGATATAAATAGATACAGAACATCAGAACTAAAATACATAAAAGCAAAGCGAGCGAATGAAGCTAAAAGTTGTGCCTTTTCAAACTGAAAGCAAAAAAATAATTTTTTGTTTCGCTCATGCTCCAAATTTCTTCTCGAGGCATAATCGGGATTACACGTGTGTAAAATGTTGTGTCAGTAAATAAGTGAAAAGCAAAGAGGGAATGAGAAAGAGAGAGGCTTGTCAAACAGGCTGACTCGTTGATAATCAGCTGTGCAGCGTACAGAACGGAAACGGAAGTGTGAGTTCATTGAAAGTAAAATGTCTGCTTTAAATTTAAGTGTTTCTACGCTTTTGTATTAAAGAGTTGTAACATTTACGCTTAATTACTATTTATTTATATACACAAAAACAAAAATAAGCCGGAAGTGAGACAGGAAACAAGCAAAGTACGCACTTTTAAAATAATAAAGGCTTGAAAAATCATGACGTAAATATGCCAAATTATATGAATTTTGCTGTTGCTGCTTGTTAACGCTTGTCACTTTTATTGTTGTGCAAAAATACTTTTATAGTTACATGTTCAAATAATAAGAGTAAGAGTTATTGTCTAAAGTGCAGACAGACAGACAGAGAGACAAGCAAGCTGACTCATTGTTTTTTGTTTGTCTGACATGCAGCATTAAAGTAAGAATTTGTTTTGATTCTATTTATTTAGTATCGTCCTTGTAGTTTTTTTTATTAGGCACAAAAATCATTCAACTTTTATGCTGTAACATTTTTAGTGAGGAGGACTGTACACGCACGTAACGCGCTTCTGTTTGCACACATTTGCATAATAAATTAGCCTTTGAGAGCAAGTAGCCCTTTTTCGTCTTCCATGTTTGTTTGTTTGCTTTTTGGGGTTTTACGTAAGATTTTTTTTGGATTTTATTTTTTATTTTTTTTTTTTTTCTTGTGGCAACAGCAAGTGGCATGATAGTGTTAAGCGCAAACATGAAGTTGAAGTGGGTTACGTATTAAATGAGTCAAGTGTTTATTCTTCGCTTGCGGCTTTGTATGTTTAATAACTTCTTTAGTGGAGCGGATTGACTTTGGTATTTAAGCATAAATTAAATATAAATTCGTTAAAAGGGTTCATCGAATATTAATTTTAACGGGGAAAATATGTAAATTGTATCTTTGATTAAAAAAAAAAGTTAAATTGACCACGGAGAATAATTTGGAAATAAGGAAGATATTTTTCTGTATTTTATTTATGCTTTTTCAGCATTTTAATTTCTTGTTCCATAGGCTTTTAAGATCATTACTATATGAAAAAAGCTGATTAGAGTAAAAAAAATAGTCTGCAGCTCCATAATTTGCCTCTTTTTTTCAAGTCTTAAAAATAAGTTAAAAATAACATCAAAGTGAAAAATCAACTGTCATATTTCTAAATAACCATTTTTAAATATAATCTATTTCATAATTTGATTACACTAGGTAAGGTATTTTGCCACTGTCTCTTTCTAATTTTGGTAACAAACTATGGTTGAGTATGCATGTTATGGTGAATTTATAGAGTTTCACTTCAAAAATGTTAATTTATGCTTTGTTGAAAAATTTGAATATTCACAACCGTTAAACAAGATATTTATTTAAATTTAAAAATAAATCTTTTTTAAGAAGCATCAATTCAACCAAAGCAAAAGTTCTCAAAATTTCTTGTACTCTTCTCTCCTATCGTGATGAAATTAAATATAATTCACCTAAAACTAAGTTGTCAAATTTATGTAAACAAAAATTTCGGGAATACTTCACCTAGTATAATTGCATCAATCAAAAACATAGTAGATAAATCCATTTTACAGTATATACTGCCAAATCATTAAACATTTTTTTGAGCACAAATTTAATACGACGTCAACAGGCACGCGCATACGTATTCGATCTCTCTAACTCCTTTGAAACGTGACTAGCCCACTTAATGTGTAGAAAATTATGAAAATCATTATAATGCAAGCCACATGCTTAGCAATTTCAACTGCCTACAACAATTCCGTGTGAGTGTGTGTGTGTATATTTGTGTTTCTCTATTACTATCTAAATTATTGCTAGCCAATAAATCGTACAGCTACATATAATTTTAGTCGACAATCTACAATAACAACGCTATTTGACGTAATTTAACGCCTTCTTAAGCGTAACCTACTTGGGCTTGTTAATAGCTTAAGAAGTCACAAACGATGGCATGTATGCATGTATCTGCTTATCAAAACAAATGTAAGTTGTTATTTTTATACAAAAGATACAACATACAAAATATCATTTTAATCTAACAAATATTTATTTAGTTAAATTGTTGTTCATAGTTATTTAGTTTTTACATTTTCTCATTGCATTGAAATATGCCCTAGGGAAATTTTTAGTTATTTTATCTAAGAGAATTCTAGTTGAAATGGAATTATATTTAATCAATAATTGAACAACAAGCAAAGTAATTAAGGTCAGTGAAATGTTTTTTTTTTTTTATTCTTTGGAAGGGATACAAACAATTTTTCAATTTAACTTTTAGCAAAATCAAAAGATTTAAGCAAACATATCACTTCTATACACCCACCTATACTTCCCCCTTTTTAAAAAAATCGTATATTACTGACAGATTTATATCAAATTAATTACAAATGAAAGGTGTTTAAAAAATAATTTTGACATGTTTCTGGGGGCTTTGAACAGCCATATATTGAAAAGCCATACCTGGAAAAGCCATATCTTGAAAAGCCATACCTGAAAACATATTGAAAAGCCATATATTTTTAATGAGTAGACCTAGAGACTTGATACAAGACGTATTTGAAAAATGGTTCAAAAATATTTTTGACGTGCTTAAATGAAATTCAGAAATTTTAACCTTTGGGTCCATTGAATGATCCATATTATAAGAATTCAATGGATTATATTTAATCAATAACTGAACAAAAAAAACAAAAAATATGTAATTAAGGTCATAAGGTGAAATATTTTTTAGCTCTTGGAAAGGAAATCAAACAACAACACTAAAAACTTTTCAATTTAACTTTTACCAAAATCAAAAGATTAAAGCCAACTTATCACTCGAAAAATATCTAAATTAACCTTACACAAAAACCACTTAATATATAAAAAGGACAAATGTAGTTTACTCTTACATAAATACATTCTTTATCTTAAAGTATTGAAGTCATATCAAACTACACAACCGATAAAAATTCAAATTGAGCAAAAATAAAAAAAAGTATGAGCTCGTTTTTGAAGATTTGATAAGCAACTTTGTCAAACTAACAAATAACTCAAGCGAAAGAAATACGAATTAAAATCCCTTGATACACAAAAGAATTTACTGATGGAATTGCAGACAAAAAAAAAAAAAAAAAATAAAGCAATAAGCTTTGTGCTTTGTATAGCATACTTATAGGCGTTGCTATATTGGTCAATATATCATATAACAAGATAACGCACAGAACGACAATAAACATCAATGTTGTATAACCAAAAAGCCCACATAAAACTTTTTGATATTGTAAAGAAAAAAAGAGGAAAAGGAAAAAAGTTAAAAAGTTACGTATACGCCACATTGAACGTTATTCGAGTTAAGCTAACTAAATTAAAATTTTATGCAAGGTTAAAGCCGTAGTTTTTATTCTATTTTTGTGAACCTTAAAACTTTAGCTAACCTTTTTGCATACCTGATGAACTTGTGACATTCTTTTTTTTTTTTTTTTTTTGAGTATTAATTCAATTATTTACTTTTTCTATATGCAGCATTACAATTTAAATTAGTTTAAGCTTAAATTGTGTGAATTTAATGAAAATTAGCACAGATAAGCAGAAAAAAAAAAGAAACTTTGTCTAGTGCCTAAAATTATGCAACAATAAATTAAGTTAAAAAGTCATTTTCAGACAACACTAACGATATAACCAAGTCAAGTGTTTTACTTGTTTTCATCTCTCTCTTCTCTCTCTTTTTTTTTTTTTTTTTTTAATTTATTGTTTTAATTTAAGCCACAAATGCCTACTCAAATCCCTTTCATTTTCATTATAAACGCCAAACGACAATCGTTCTGGGTTTTATACTCAAACCAAAAATCACAACGAGCTTGTGCGCTATTCAGCTTTTGCGTGTTGAAAAAAACTTTCGTAAAGTGTTAAGAACTCGTGTAAATTCCATTAATGCTAAGAACTTTGTAATTTTTTTTTTTTTTTTGTATGTATTTCATAATAAAACATAGCCTACCCAGAGGCGCAGCAACAAAACAATTTAAAATAAATCAACTACAACGACATTTTGGTAATTAAAAGCAACTCGTGAAAAGTTTAAGTAAATTTTTGTGCATAAACAAAAGAGAAAATGTAGATCAAGTAGATTTGACTACTTGGAGATACCCTGTAAACAGTTTAATATGAATAAAACTTGGAAGAATTTTTTGTAAAGGTATATTTTAGAAAATATTGACCTGGCGCCTAATTGGGTCTTGAAAAGTCATATCTAAAAAAGTCATATCTTGAAAAGCCATATCTGGAAAAGCCATAACTGGAAAAGACGTATCTTGAAAAGCCATATATTGAAAAGCCATATCTTGAAAAGCAATATCTTTTGAATGAGTAGACATAGAGTCTTGATACTGGACGTTTTTGAAAAATGGTGAAATAATATTTTTGACATGTTCAAGGGGAATTTCGCAAATTAAGCTGGGGCTCATTGGATGATCCAAAATATACCAGATTCAGCTAATTTTAAATTTTATATATCCCAAGAGTCCTAAAGCAGTAAAGTTTCAAGTTTGATTCTTTTATCTTGTATAGTTTCTGACATCGGTTGACTCATACGTTGAATAGATGTAGGAACAGGACGTACTTCTCTCTTATTGATTCAGTTTTTAACATCAGTTTTAAGAAATTTTCGTTGAATTCTTTATCATTGAATTAAATTCATTCAAGCTTGGAAAACGTAAAGAGTACAATAAAAACGCGTAGAGCAACCTATAATTATGCCACAAAATTTAAACAAAAAAAAAAAGCTAATCTTAAGAAGTGTCTATAAAAATGCCAATTAAACTTTAAACCAACAAAGACAATGACAAAGAATTTTAAAAACTTTTTAAATAGAGTAAGGAGAGCGTAATTTGTAGATTTATTAAAATATCTATTTAATTCATTGCTAATGAAATTGTTTTCTGTAGATAAGCCAGCCGAAGTGCTAATTAAAATTTTAAGGCTCATTATGACGGCATTTGACAGCAAAGTTTTATTGCTCAAAAATTCTACGTAAATGCGACAATTCATTACGATTGATGCCAAAATACAGCAAAACAAACACGCACGCACAATTGCGTGGCAAATTCCAAGTCAATTTTATGTTTTTTGTTTTTTTTTTTTTTTTTTTTGTGGCATGAGGAAGCATTAAATGAGTCGAAACTATGTGGCATCTACTTAAATACAATAAACAACAAATTTATCACTATGTATTTTGTTTATGTAAATGGCAATGACGTTGCTGTTGTTCGAGATTTGCGTTCATTAGATTTTGCATAATTGCTATTTGCGCTGGCAAACACAAAACACAGACGTTCGTACGTTCGCTCGGTCAGACGGACGGACATTATTTTACAAATTTAGCATTCGTATGTAAAGCGACAAACAGTCTCACGGGGCAATATCATCTATCTAAAGCAACTATTTAGCCTTGATTTAAGTATCTGTGGCATGCATGCGCATTTAGGAGGTATTGTGTCAATCACAAAAAAAAAAAAAAAAATAAAATAAAAAATAAAAAATAAACAATTTTGTGCCAAAATAACAAATTCATTAGCAGCAACAAAAATGTAGAAAATTAACATTTGCATTACAGATTTAAATGAGTAAATTTTAGTAAAGAATATCTTTCAGAATGTTTTTTTGTAAATGGAAAGTTTTTTATTTTTATTTTCTTTATTTTTATTAAAATGCATTAAAAAATTTAAAAAAAAAAAAAAAAAGAAAAAAAATAAAAACCAAGTTTGACATTTTATTTTTATTTATTTATTTAAATTTTGTTCGTCAATTATCAAAAACTTTAATTACAAACCAAAAACCACAAAGCAATTTGCTATTTACCCAAAACTTAGTCAAATGGAAATTTTAAGGCAGTCAATAAGAAAACTTTTTTAAAAATAAATAAAATTTGCAAAAAATCAAATAGAAAATATTTAATGAAATTCAAGCAATTGAAAAAAGGGCAAAAAAATAAATAAATAAAAATTAAAACAAATAAAAGCAAAATATCGATCTGACAGTCCCAAGTGGTTAACCCGCTAACCTCTTAAAACAATAAAAACAAATGACAAAAAAAAAAAATAAAAAATTCAATAAGAAAAATAAAACAAATAAAATTTCTTCTTTTCTTATTGGCAAAGCGACAACACAAAAAAAAAAAAAAAAATTGAATAAATAAATCGAAAAATATTTGTTTTCAATTTTTTTTTTCTATTTTCAATTAAGCGCACAATTACAACAAAAACAGCAACACGCTAATGTTAAGAAATAAATAAAAGAAATAAAATTTTTGTTGTACGCATACAGATACAAATATGTATAAAAGTATCTTAAAGATACAAAAGGGCGTACTAAAAGTTTTGAAAATTTTATGATATATTTGAATAACTCGATTAAGTTTTTTTTAGATTACAAAAACCTTTAAATAAGCACGCAATTATCTGCATTGTTGGAGACTGATGATGTATAAGTGGCGTGACTTGAAACAGGTGTACACCAAATAATTCAAAATGGTTCTCAAAGAGTTGCTAAGGGAAACTATTGAATTATGCACACTGAGCTTCAAGCGGTCATAGGTTTAATGAAAATTTTGAAAAAAAAAACTTGGTTCTCGATTCGTATACATTTCAAGCTTCCAAAACTGCAAAAATTGAAATCCTACCTGATTGTTATCCCGAGATGAGTATAACTCTAGATTTGAGGGGGATCCGCAAATCCCAGTTATGTTTTCTCGACCAAACCTTCAACCCCTACTTTCGGTGATTTTTTCACAGTGATTTAAAAATCGCAATGTAGTACTGCGACTGAAAGCAGTGATTTACCATTTTCTTGTGCCTCAGTGAACATGTTCAGTTATCGGCGATTTTTTTAATCGCTCTTCGCGAACATTGAAACTGTTCATTTATCAGTGATTGGTGCTTTTATCATTTCTCGCGAATTGTTCATATTCGCTTGAACACCGAACCTGTACAAATTCGTTAGTACATTTCAGCCAGTCACTTGATAAAAGCAGTGTTTTGTTTTTAAATGAATTTAAACAAAGTCGTATTGCTGTGTTGGTGTAGCTAAACAATTCAGTTAGCTTTTAGAATTTGTGTAGCACATCACTCTTCGCGAGCAGTGCAGTAATCGCTGCTTGTTTTTCGCGAACTGCGATTTTATCACTGTTTGCAGTCACTGCGGTTTAAAAAGTCGTAGTCGCTAAAGTCACTGCGAAACAAAAATAACTCTTTTTGACCAACTAGCAATAGCTTCGTATATTCGTTCTTTCAATATAGCGAATTTTATTTATACGCCTCGTACACATATGTACATTCACTAGAATACTACTTACAGACAATCACCCCCTCTTCATCACTTGTTCAACGATTACATAATCGATTTGTAAAAATTGTATTTAAATATAAAATTGAACAATTGAATTTACTTTATTATTATATGTGAGGCAAGGCAAGCAGCTACAAAATACATTCACACAACATGCAAGTCGTTAGCGTTAATTTAAATCAGGCAGCCAGTCATGTGAATTAAAAATATATTGTATAAGGCAAAAAAAAAAAAAAAAAAAAAAGGAAAACACCCCAGAGACTGATATATAAATTAAATGCGATTTGAGGTTTGTTGGATTCTACAACTGAATTTGTCTGAAATTGGCATGTAAATTGCCCTTTTTTTAAACAAAATAATTGGCTTGCCCTTTTTTTTAGAACGCAAAAGTGAAAGTGATAAATTTTTGTATCTATGTACATCCTGCATGTATGTATGTTGTATCTCTTTGTTATTTTATGCAAATTAAATTGTCATTTATAAAACAACAACAAAAAAAGCGCAATTTATTTTATTAAATTTTTAACAAATAAGAGGCACGTGTGTATTTCTACTTTATTTTTTTTCCTAAACATAACAAAAATTTGTATCTTTTTTTGTTATCTTTTTTTTTTCAAAACCCTTAATTAAAAATAATTTGAAAAAAAAAAAACAAACAATAATTTTCCGCAACAGAACAAAACGTGTGTATTCAATTAAAATTATACAATAAGAAAATTATATCATACAAACGATGACGAAGAACCGCGTATGCTGAATATTTGTACAAAAAAAAAAAAAAATACAAAACAGAGTTCTTTTTGAATGAACAATTGAGTAGCAAATATGAGCGCATTCGCTGTGATTAAATTATTGTTTGAATGAATGAACACAACCTTAGACAACAAATAATTGCTTGAGTAATGCGCAATAAAAGAAATAAAATTAAATAATATCTTTGTTTTTCTTTTTTTTTATCTTATATATTTTAATTGAAAAAAAATAAAATAAAATAGAAATTATTGCAAATATATTTGTTTATGCCTTTAGAGAATTTATTTTCATATTATATATAAAAAATGTTTGTACTTACCGCAGCTGTAAGAGAATGGGAAAATAAATGGGCAGTTTATACACGCATTACAGGCAAATGATTTGCTTAACAAAATTAAAATTGCACAGAATAATGCTTGAACCCAAATGTAATTAAGTAGAAAAATATTGAAAAAGAGAAGCACAAAGTATGCTCTAAACAGAGTAAAAGTTTGGTATTTTTTAGTATGATACTCCGATATGCGAAAAATTATATTTCAAACGCGTTTTTTCAATATCAAGGGTACACATTTTGAATAGAACAGGGTACACATGTAACTTAAATAGTGACCCTGTACATGAACAGTGAATTGCAAAATTGGTTGTTGCTGTTGTAGTTATTTCAATCCCCAGTTAAAGTAAATCTAAATTTATCCTTTCCTAAAAGTGTCAAGTAAACAGTTGCATTTTTGCAAACGAATTTTTATCTTTATCTTAACTGTCAACATTATGCTTGAAAGGCAAACAAGTAAAACAGGGTATACATTTTGAGTACAACAGGGTACCCATTTAACTTAATATAATGACCCTGTGCATGAGCTGAGAATTGCAAATTTTGTTGTTCTTGTTCTTGTTGTTGTAGTTGCAGTTATAATTCATGCAATCTAAACAGTTTGGTCAAAATTTTTGTTCGACAGAATGATGAAAAATTGCACGAGTTTAAATTCGTAGCACAAACTATTTTCTTCTTTTTAAATGGCAGTCACATTGAAATATTACACTTTCAAATGCCATTCACATTTAAATAACTGTGATTGCCAGTTAAAATTTAACCTGAATAAAAAGCTTCAGCTAGCTTTATTAAAGAATGAACACTAATTATATATTGAAACAACGAAATGTGGTTTATCGTTCAGATAACCTAATGTTAAAGTTTAACTGGATATTGAAATAATGGCCCTAAAAGAAGAATTAATAAATGGTAATAAATAGCCATTTGAAGCGGAAGAGTTCGAAGTCGAAAAAAATGTTGATTCAAGCAGCAAATTCGTGTACTGATAAAAACATTAAGATAACAAGTTGACCCCGCGCAATGTCAGAAAACGCTTTCAGAAATGCTTTCTAAATGAGAAAAAAATAATAATCTGCCCTGTCCTACATTTTTTGAAGTCGAAATAATTTGGTGTTTGTAATTTCGATACCCATTTAAATCTACTTCGAAACGGAGTATTCACGATTCAAAAAGAGTGTTGTACTTTGAGCTTTAAAATCGTGAAATTAACTTGAGGGAGTTGTAACTCCAAAAAACGATTAGTTTGGATAAATTATACGAACTACGACTAGAATATACGTCCGATACGAGTGTACTAAGCTATCTAGAAAATTGTAAATGCGAAGCTTTCTCGCATTCATTGTAATCACCACAATATGGATCATTCCGAACGTTCCAGATGGATTACGGTGCATTTTATTTCCAAGCAGAAAAAATTCATTAATTCTCTTTGGTCTTAAAAGGATTTTTCTTTTTTTTTTTTTGTTAAAAGAATATTTGGCGAGGTATGCATAAATTGCCAGAAAGGTGGGAATAACTTCGAAAAAGTTTGAAGCTTTTACTTAGAATATTTTTATGCTCACAAAATATGTTAAAAGTATTTAACTATTTCTGATGTGAAAAAAAATTCCGAACTCAAAAGCCAAAGGGTAAATGTCAAATATTTAAATTCGAGCTTCAATAAATGTAGCAATTTATGCATTTATTTATAGAAAGATTTTATATATGTTGCCAATTTCAATAAAAAATTATTATATATTTGATTATATCCATGAATAATTTGTCTACATTTAATGCATTTATTTTTCTATATATTTTTTTTTTTTCAAGAAAATATAAATAGATTTTTTTATTTTTATATTTCACAGCATAATTAGTTCACTGGAATAAACGTGAAAATTTGTACATAAAAAGGATAATAAAATTATACAATTTGTTTTTTTTTTTAATGTAAAAATGCTGCATGGCATAACAATTTGAAGCAGATGAATAAAGTATTTGAAAGCATAAGAAAAAAAGGTATATTTATGTGGTTTAAAAAAAGAAAAATTAATGCGTATACGCAATATATATGCGCACACAAAATTATATTACGTATACGCGGCGGTGGGGGTGGCGGAGGCATATTAACTGCCAAAAACACATAGAAATGATAACGTTTTTTTTTTTTCTTCTTTTCGAATTAACATAAATTTTCGACATATTTTCAAAGCATTTACAATAAATCTCTCTTTTGCGTTAACGAGAAGTAGAATACCACAGCATGTAAATTAGGGCACAGTAGCTGCGGCACAAGCCTTGTGGCAATATATAAATATTTTTTTTATATGTCAATTCTAATAAATGCAAAAAAAAAAAAATACAATTTCCGCTTGTAATGACAAAAGCACGTGTGCTGCTGTTGCGCTGTCAATCTGTCTGTCCGTCTGTCCTTGTATACTTATATGCCTTATAAAATAATAAATGAAATTTTGCACAAAACCAATCGTTGATGACAACATAAAGCAAAGAAGAAGAAGAAGAAGACACGCTGCTTGTCACTAACTGACACAGCACACACACACATGCACACAACAAATTATCTCACTCGAATGCTCTAAAAATCGAATTCAAATCAAAGTATCTAAGCGTTCTGCTGCCTGAAGCAGTTTTATTTTTTTTTTTTATGCAAATCAAAAAGTAAAATAAATGAAAATTATTTGCTTTTAGATTCAATTGCAATTCAATGAAGCTCAACTCAATGCGTTTGCCTGTAATTTTGTGTATAAAACAGCGAATTTACTTGTGTGGAAATATTAGAAGAAAATATTTTTTGGTACTAGGAAATTACGAAAAAAATGTTTTGCTTATTACTAAAAAAAAAGATACATAATCTCCGCTATTATTTTTTTTTCTAATTAAATGATAACATCTCCAAAATAGGCTTAAACAAATATTTATATTTGCATCGATTTCATAAATTGTATCTTTTAAATACTTAGCACATAAATATGCGCTAAGTAGCTCAAATCAAACTCATTATTATAATACTTATTTGTATTTTGTTGTTAATAGTAAACGATTTTTTCGTTTCATTTTACATTGGCAAACGTTCTGACTCACCCTAATGACATAATTCACGCAAACAACACTTTGCGGTTTCGATTTATCGTAGACAATTGTAGCTTGTGTCAATATCCAACAATAGCCGCCGTATTTGCCTAGAAAACGATAACGGCACGTTTCGCCTTGTCCTTTGCTGTGAACTGAAAAAAAAAATGGAAAATTAAGCAAAAAATTAATTAAATGTAATAAAAAGTACTAATTGAAATGATTATCTAAAGATTTATTTTAAGCTTTTTTTTTTTATAAAAATAGAAATTTATTTTTGTAATTTAATAAATAAAAGTTGTCTATCTAGAATTACCTAAACCAAGGCTGTAATATTTGCGGTTTTTTTAAATAAAGAATTTTTTTGGTAATTCAGTACAGGGTGTCTGTGAATTTATATATGATTCTTGCCGATCGGCCTTCAGACCAAACGGCTACAGATAGAAATATGAAAATTTTACTGCAGATTCGTTTTATGATAGAAGTGAACACTAAGAAGGGATTTTAAAAAATTGTTGATCCGAGCCTAGTAGAGGCCTTGAAACTGGAAAATCCATATGTCTAGGATGCTAAGACGTAGAGACCCAATATTAGCATTTGAAAGGTTGTTAAAAAATATATTTTTGATTGGGGTTTCCGAAATCTGGGTCAAAACGGGGGTCCCAAAACACAAATTTTTTCAATTTTAAAATTTTTTTTTTTATTTTGCTTTAGATTTAAATTTAAAGAAAGATGATCAATGCAACGAGATTTTAGATAATTTTTACGTGAAGCTCAATAGGGCCTTAAAAATCGAAAAAGAATTAACGCAAGGCCTAACAAAAAATTCTATCGTGTTCTAACGTGTTCTATCGTGTAACGCTTCATTTCTACTTGACCTAATTAATTTTCAGAGTTTCCAAAATTTTGATTGGGGTCCCAATGGGGACCTTTTAAACCGCAAAATATATATCTTTGAAATGAGAACATCTAGAAACTTAATATTGGGCGCATTTAGAAGATGGTTGAAAGATGTTTACGTGTTTGAATGTTTTCCGATAATCTAGAGGCTTGATATAAGGCACTTTTAGTTTCAATGTTAAGCTGGACGACTTTGATAGTTTATCATACAATGGGCGGACAGACGCCGGTCTTGCCAGAATAGAAGCAGTACTTTAAGTTTATAAAGAATTTGTAACGCATTAAAGCAAGAATTAAAAACACTTATTCTTCTGATTTATGCAATACCCAAGACACTTTTAATTTCTTTTTTTATTAAGCTATTCATCATTTTTTTTTTTACTTTATTTTTTTTTTTTCTTTACTTTATTTTTAAATATTTTTTTATTATTATTTTTTTTTTTTTTATTATTATTTTTTTTTTTATTTTTTTATTTTTTTTTTTTTATTTTTTATTATTTTATTTTTTTTTATTTTTTATTATTTTATTATTTTATTTTTTTTAATTTTTATTATTATATTTTTTTTTTTTTTTTTTTTATTTTTTTTTTTTTTTTTTTTTTTTTATTATTTTTTTTTTAATAATTGTTGCATATCAAGTTACAAAATGGCGAAAAACCCACAAACCAAAATGCGCTGAAGCATTTAAAATTAAATAATATCTCAGCTTATGTCTTAGATACAAAAATATTAAAACCAACGAGCAGTTTCTAAAGTAACAAGAGCTATAAAAAAAAATATAAATAAAAAACAAACAAAAATTCTTGACGTCTAAAGTAATTTACGTCAAAGTCAACGATTCAACGACAAATATAGCAGACACACACACTCATTCCAACATGACCTGTATTTATGTAATTTAATTAAAAAACGTAAAATATACATTTGAGCGTATGCCTATATCGACGAAGTCACTTTCAGGTAAGCCGCCTGCAACTATAATAAAATTTAATGTGTGTGTTTTTACCACAAAATGCCAAAAATTAAACATAAATTTCTAACAATGCAAAAAGGACATTTGAAAAAGGAAAAATGGCTTAATGAAAATTCATAATGCTTGCAACACTTTGTAAAACCATAAAAAAGAAAAGGAAAAAAAAACACACACAAATGGTCAAGAAGCCAAAAACAAAAATAATTGAAATTCATGCGATTTTATGTTAAAACTTGCGGTTGGGGATAATTTCTTGAGTTTTTTCTGTAAATTAAATAATTACACTGAGCGAAAATGGTTTGGTTTCTGGTTTAAAACTGAGAAGAAGTGGACCGGTTTATGGTACGCAGTAAATAATGAAAGAGTATTAAGACTAAGCGAATTATTGCAACAGCCACTCGGACGGACGATATAACGGACATGGTAAGATCGTCTCATCGAGCTTATAAACTGGGAATCTATGAAACGTTTTAGGGTCAAATATGTCTTCTTTGATGAGTTAAAAAATTTATTTATAAACTGATAATACCCATTACCACGTGCATAATAATCCAAATTAAATTGCTTAAGGTGGTTTGAAGTAAGCCACTAGAAAAATTTAAAATAAAATTACTGTAACTTAAAATTAAAAAGCAATAACTAGAAAGAGAAATGTTAACTGATCTTCTAGCTACATTTTCTTTTCAGCTGCAGCCATTATCTTTGAACATTTCAAGTGGCATACATCACCCCACAGATGAACACAAGAGTGACTATGTGTACTTAAATTAATATTTATTTAATGCAAAACTCACAAAATAGAATAAATTTAAATAAATAAAATTTAATTACATACACAATTTGACCAAAAAAAACAGCACGCGCTTGGTTAGAAATCAACTTAATACCAACCATGAAATTTGAGCAGAAGCCAACTCTAAATACTACGCCCTCATCACTCATTGCGGCTGTGTTTGTCTACTAATCAACGCCTTAGCCGCTGTCATTATCATTATACTTTATACTTATAAATATATAAAAAGCAACAGCAACCACAATTACAAACATGCAAACCGCGCAACAGCAGCAGCGGCAGCAGCCAATGCCACAAATAACAACAGCAGCCAATGCCACAAATAACAACAGCAGCAACAAGATACAGATACAACAAAAGACACATACATACATACATATGTATCTATACATAGTATATTGCAGATACATAGATGTATACACTAACTCACTTGATATACCGAATTCATTCATTCAGTTAATTCGAAATCAGCAGCAGAAAATTAGTTTTTCGCTAGCGCATATTAATTTCAACCAAAGTAGCGCATGGCTTAGTTTAACACAGCTTATAGATATCTAAAAAGAGACGACGCGACGGTGTCGTATGAACAATGACAGCAACAAACACATACAATATGGAATATGGAAAAGCTAAACAACAGCAACAACTCAGCACACAGCTAAGCTAAAGCGTAGACATAAAAAAAGTCAATAGTGTAATTATGTCAAGTCATTAATAAAAATACTAAACTGTATTTAAATAGAATGAGTTAATAGGCGTTGGCAAAAGATACACTAATGCTGATTAAGTATTATTGAAAGCTTTAAATTATGGCCTGATTTTAGCGCAAAAAAAAACATTAAATAAACCAAACAGATTTCAAGTCAAGAAACATAAATAAAATATTTCAGAAAAAAGAAAATACATATACTATAAAGCTCTTTTAACAAACTGTATAAATATATTATATAATATATATCTTCCTTTTAGACATTGTGTAATGTTTATGGAATTAGTAAAGTATGCGCACGCCACGTAACCGGCAAAAGTACCTAAACTAAACAAAGTGCAATGGCAGACAACAGCATACAGCAAATGTATGAACTTGATTTGTCCTTTATTCAAGGACTTTTCCGGTTGCAACAACAACAACAACAATGATTGCAAGTGCAACAGCATAGCATATACACTTGAAGAAATGCAAAAACTGTTAGTTTCCTGTTCGTCGCCGTAGACTGCAAGTCAGACAAAAAGGTCAGACAGACACACGGACGAGGTCAGACGACAACTAAGCGCATATTGCATGTTAAGAAATAGAAATTAAAATATTTGTTGCTTCATTTATCATGCACAAAATGACAAATGAAATATTAAAAGGAATGTGAGTACACTGAAAGAAAGAAGAATGAAGAAATACTACAACGCTGCTAATTTGAGATCTCGAGACGTTTTATGTCTTCTTTTTTATTGAAGGACGAAAACAATGGTATACAAATATCCACTGTGCAAAAAGACCATTTAAACAATTTAAATAAATGCTTAAACGTAGCAAAAATCGATAAAGAACCAAAAATATTTCGTACATTGATTCTCAAAATTTCGTACTATTTACGAAATATTTTTTGTACAATGTACATTGGTTTCCAATTACATTTTTTGGCAGAAATTCGATGAAGGGTATTATCAGTTGGTCGGAAAGTTTGTAACGCATTAAAGGAGGCCCCATAAAGTATATATATTCTTGATCAGCTCGATGAGGCGAATTGATCTAGCCATGTTCATCCGTCTGTCTGTCTGACCGACTGTCTGTTGCGAGGTGAGTCTACCGCTCAGTTTTAAATATATTGATTTGAAACTTTAAACTTAAGCTTTTCGCAGTCCTAGGTAGTTTGTATGTTAAATTCAGATTGCCACGCCCATTTTGATGTATAGCCCCCATACAAATTTACCACCTATTTTCAAATTTTTGTATGAAAATAAGTATTATTTATGCATGTATTCACTTCAAATTGGGTAAAATGACATCTAATTCCATCCTATGTACACACCACCGATATGGTTCCGATCGGACCATTATAACGTATAGCCCTTCACAAACTTACCTCTCATTATCCCACCCATCCCATCTCGTAGTTCTAACTAAGCCACGGATTATCACACATAAATTCTTTAAAGACTCGTGTGACGGGTTTTTAAGCTTCGGTTCTACCGAAGATAACGTTTTTTCTTGTTTTAATGTGTTTTTGTGAAGTGATATCCTAGGCAAGTCTAATTTAAATATTTTTGTTTCTTTGTGGAATAAGATTATACCGGATTGTTAAGGATTGTCCTAACTATTAAAACAATACCGTTCCTCAATGTGTTTATAGTATGGCGATATTAATTATTTTTTCTTCTTTTTGCGCCTTTAAAAAAATCACATTTATTATGCAATACAAGGTTCAGCCATCCAAATAATTAATTACTGTATTCGCCTCAATATTATGATTCGAAGCCGCTGATGATTTAATAATAATTTCATGCGAATATAAAATAAATGTTGAGAAGTTTCAAAATTTTCTTGGTACCCGATGTCATTGAGAGTTTAAATAATTTTACACATGATGCCCAGACAAGAGCTGCTTCTTCACTTTCTGTTGGCATGCTCGGTGAAAATGCGTCAAAGGTCCGAACAAATTTTTTAAAAAATGATAGACGATCGTATGCACGACAAAATAGCCGAATAAATGATACGAATGACGTTATTTGTAGAGCAATGGATACTACAGATCCACTAATATGCAGATTTTCCCTGATAAAAGACAGTCTCAAAATTAAAATCTAATTAACTTTCCATCAGAGGTGATACATCTTATGGAATCACCAAGTTTTGCTAATTTCGATAATTATATATGTAATGATAAGGATGTCGATAACGATATTGTTACCGAACTTGGTTCAGATCCATTTGCAAATGAATTTCTTTTGAGGGGTAGGTGAAAATTTAATCAAACAGATCAGAATCTGGATTATTTGCGCGTAAGGATTGATCCATTAATTTTTACATGGGCGCTAAAAAGTAGGCTCGGCCAAATTGGTCTAAACCAGTGTGCAATGTACAAAATATTTTTTTGATTTTTTTTCGATTTTCGCGATGTTCCAGCAGATTTTTAATCGAGTATTATAGAAGTTTTTAAGTTCGAATGTTCTTTTGTGATGTGGATAGTTCCATTCTTGTCTAAATACTTATTTTACATGTGGACTGTATAAAATAAACAAAATTTTACACAGTGTACAGAACAGGCAAGTTGCAAATATTATTAGACAACAAGAAAGATGCTCTTCATGGAATGGAATGTGAGAATCATTTGCCGAAAAATTTATGAACATGAATGCGTGCGTATTAAGTAAACTAAGAGAAAATCCGCTTAAGCACAAC
Source organism: Leucophenga varia (assembly GCA_018903435.1). Taxonomy (NCBI): domain Eukaryota; kingdom Metazoa; phylum Arthropoda; class Insecta; order Diptera; family Drosophilidae; genus Leucophenga; species Leucophenga varia. Next base: position 368,440 of record JAEIFJ010001477.1, on the reverse strand, counting down.
ACACACACACACACATACATACAAACTTAAGTCGGAAAAACTACACGCATGAACACACACACACACACACACAGACAGACAGACGAACCGGCAAACAGTAAAAGAAGAAGTATAGCATATCTCTAAGCGTCCAGCCACGACAGACAGACAGACAATGTCATTTATACAAATATAGCAAATATAGCAAAGAAAAAAAAAAAAAAAAATCTTTTCAAGAAATGCATTTCAACTTGCAACAACATCAAACTTCAACACAAATAGCAAAACCACATTCAAGGTTATGTATTAAAAGTTAAATAAATACAAATAAAAAAATGAGCGCTGAACAGACTACGAGACAGATGCACGGTGCAGCAGCATCAACTCACTTAGACACACTCGAGTACACAAGTAAATCCTTGAAAGAAGAAAATCACATAATACTAAATCATAGTCAATGTTTCATTGCAACCAACGTGAGTGAGTGAGTGTCGAGCTGTGAGCGAGCGTATAAAATCGAGAAAAGGCAAATAAATGTTTAACAAAAGCAGTAGCAGCAGCAGCACAGCACACGCTGCTACTGACCATTTGACCATATACAAAATGCTAAGGATATCATCTCATTTCATCGTCATCATATCCTGGCGCTAGTTTGTTTTCATTTGATTGCACGCGCGCGTGTGTTTATTTTCTAACCAAAGCAACCATTTTTCTGTCTGCAAAATGCCAATTGTAAAAGTAAAAAAAAAAAAAACAGAAATTGTAGAAGCATAAAAGCTAAGCGCCAGTCAGCTTGTTTTATTGACAATGGCGCAGCAGCAGCAAACACATCGCTTCAATGTTTAGAAGCAAATCACATTGGCACAAGTGGATAAGGAAATAAATGTTTAGAGCTCGTCCAAAGGATATGTGCGCATAAATCAAGGATTTGTTTGCGGATTGTAACTCGAATGCTAAGATGCTGTTCTAAGAAAAAACAAGAAAAGGAAAACCAAACAAGCAACAAAATAAACAAAAAAAAAAAAAGATCACTACAATTTAGTTGTAGCATTGACCTTTGACTTCGTTGGCGTATACGTAATCTTATTTAATTGAAATTAAACCGGTTAAATAATTGGAGATTGTCTAAAAAGGTTACATCTATTTTTTTTTTTTTTTTTTTTTGAAAATAATTGGACAAGAATATATTTACTTTAAATTGATAAAATCTTAAACTACAAAAATATTTTGTTTACCATGTTGTATGTCTGTGCATCTACTTATCCGTCTGTCCGAATAAAAAAATATCTTTTTTTTTATTAAAACCCTAAAATTTTATTTAAAAATAAGTTCAAAACAGAGTTAAAGCAAAGACAATAACTGCAAAATGAGTTACGACTCTACAAACGATTTTAACAAAGAAATTTCAATGTGGCTTTTCCCAAATTTACTGGAAAAGCCACACGCGGTTGTTCAACTTAAAATATTTTATAACAAATTTTAAGCAACGACAAAAGATGCAAGACAAGTTAAGACTATACAAACAAATAAAAAAAAAACAAGAAAAAACGTTAACTTCGGTAGAACCGAAGCTTAAATACCCGTCACACGAATCTTTAAAAAGTTTATGTGTAATCATCAGTGGCCACCTAAGTTTACACACAATATTAATTTAAAATTTTGAGCTAAAAATACAGATATGTATGTATAACAACATATTTCTCGAATATATCTGGAAACGGGCGGTAAGGTTGTATGCAAGAAACACCTGAAAATGGGCGTGGCACCATGACATTTTAAGAGTTTTTACCCAATATGGAGTAAATACATGAATAAATAATAACCATTTTCATACAAAAAAATCGAAAATGGTCCGAAAGTTTGTATGGGGGCTATACCAAAAAATGGGCGTGGCACATCTGATTTGACATTGGATGTCATTAGAATGTTTTTAGCCAAATTGGAGTGAATATATGCATAAATAATTAGTATTTTTTTACAAAAAATCGGAAAAATGGAAAGTTTATATGGGGGCTATGCCTAAAAGAGGGCGTGGCATCTTGGTTTTGACACTGGATGACAAAAGAAATGTTTTTACACAATTGGGAGCGAATACATTCATAAATAATTACAATTTGTATACAAAAAATCGGAAAAAAACGGTAAGTTTGTATGGGGGCTATACCTAAAAATGGGCGTGGCACTCTAATTCTCGAACTCATAATATTCGTTGCCGAGAAAAGCTTAAATATCTTTATATCTTCAACGAAAAAGATGCTTAGAAATATACAGACGGACAGACAGACGGACATGGCTAGATCGATTCGTCTCGTCGAGCTGATCAAGAATATATATACTTTATGGGGTCTACGACGTCTCCTTCAATGCATTACAAACTTTCAGACAAACTGAATATACCCCCCCCCCCTAATTTGGGGGGGGAAAAAAATTTCAGTGTGGCTTCTCCCAAATGTACTGGAAAAGCCACCAGTGCTTTTTTATATTTTGTACCATGTATCCAAGGGCTGTAAGTAACAGGCATATATTCTTGATCAGCATTGATAGGACTAACTATGTCTGTCTGTCTACCGTATGAGCATACTCATTTTTCTTTCTTGTTTTACTCTCTTTTAGTTACTCCCGAATTCTGGCGTTAACTAGCTTTCATTGCGTTCAATTTTGCAGAGTAGTACGCTTCGCTGTAATTAACATTTTATTGTTGCTATTCTTTTATTTCTTTCTTTTTGTTTTCTTCTAGAAGTTCAAAAACACCAACACTAAATTGAGAGCACACGAGAGAGCTACTAACTCTTTCTTATATTGCGTTACTCATCTTACTATTTCTATTGTCTTTGTTCTAAGTCGTAAGAATCCTTATTTTATATTACAATATTATTATGATCTTTAGGTATCAAAGCATTTATACGCTTCCTAAAATTGCACGGATTTACGTGCTTTAACTTTCTGCATGCAGCGACAGAATAAAGGTAAAAATTCGAAATATCACTGCAACATTTGCTGCAAATCAATTGCTGAGCTCATAAGTGCAACGACAGCGTACGTGCAAAATAATGCAATTTTATAAGCAAGCTTAATGCAGCAACAGCAACGAATGTCGCAAAGTATCCTCCTTAAAAGGGTTACAAATGTAAAAATAGAGCAAATGCAGAAATGTAACGCACCAGCTGCACTAAACGTCACAAAATAATATTCACAGCTTTTTTTAAAAAAAAAAAAAAAGTAGTAAAAAAAAAACTTTTGGCTAATCACTACTGATGGAAAAAAAAATCACATTCGGTGATTTTTTCACAGTGATTTAAAAATCGAAATGTCGCACTGCGACTGAAAGTAGTGATTTGCGATTTTATTGTTCCTCGGTGAACATGTTCAGTTACCGGCGATTTTGTGTATCGTTCTTAGCGAGCAGTGAAAATATCCATTTATCAGTGATTGGTGATTTTATAACATTTTGCAAATCGTTCATATTCACTTAAATTGCGAACATGTACACCTGTACTCGCTAATTGAGCGAACTGTTTAGAACATCGCTGCAGTCACTGTGATTTTAAAGTCGCAGTTGCCAATCACACTGCGACCCAAAAATCACTCTTTTTGCCAACGCTACTAATCACCATTTCACCATCAAAAGAAAAATCAGAAATCTACCAACTAATAAATGCACAAATCTCAGCTTAAATAAAAAAAAATAATTATTGTAATAACAAAAGTCTAATGAATATTTGAGCGCACAATATTCGATATATCAGCTTATTTATTGATGACATAAAAAAAAGCAAACTTGTAAATAAATAAAAAATACCTACAACCAAATAAAGGCCCAAACAAGCATGGAAAACGGAATTTAGTAGATACATTTTATGGCTAAACGACATAATAGCAACATTTGCACAAAAACCAAAAAAAAAGAAAATAACAAGTAGCAAAATGGTTTGAAAGCAGCCAGCAGCAGCAGCAGGAATACGCAGCGTGTGTAGGCCATTAAAAATATTGTAGCATAACCGCAGGGGCAGCGACGTAAACGCACAATGCCTAAAATCAGTGGCAACACATGTTGTGTTTGCTAGCCATGCTAACATGAATTATGTTTGTCAAAAAAAAAAAAAAAAAATTATATGCATAAAAAGCGGCTAAATAGTTGTGTGTGAATAAATAAATTTTCTAGCACAACTAAAACCACATTAGACATTTGTGGTAAAACGCATTAAAAAGTACTCAAAATGACAGCAGGACATAAAATTGCAGGACATGTTGAAAGCCAAAAAGAAACCGCACAAATTAAATATTGGAAGCATTTAGAAGAAAAACAAAAAATGACAAAAGTGCCTAGTAACTTTTTTTTTTTTTTTGGTTTTGGTTTTTAATTTATTTTAAACAAATCAGGAAGCGTCTTGCACAATTGCATAAATTTTGTTCTTGTATAAACAAAAAAAATTCTACAAGAAAAATTAAAATTCCGCACGTAAGCAAAAATGTATGAAAGGAAAGCGAGAAAAAGTCGAAGAGAAAAAAACTTAATTGAAAAGCAAAAGTCGCCGGCAAAGAATTTGCATATTTCATTTCGGTCTTTTTTTTTTTTCGTTGAAGCAAATAAAATGGAGAAACAGTTGTAGAAGAACAACTTAAACCAGCAGCAGCAACAGAGTAAATATTTATGCAGGCAGCGTCGAAGAATTGTTTTTTAATGTAGAAAATTTAAATAATTTAGAAATTAATCTTTAGCACTCAACGAAAAGTACAGAAAAATGGAGTCAGAGACAGAAAACATGGCTCATACCGCTGACAATTCAAAGCAAAGTAAAAGTTTGCTTCTTTTTTTTCATCTTTTTTTGCGCGCTAATTAACAAAAATTAACAAAAATAAATGTTGGTAATTGAAAACTTTGCACAAATCAGCGCGCTTTCTTATCGCACTAAAGAGAATTGAAGTGCTGTAGTATGACAACGCGCTGCGTTATGGCAAACGTGAGTAATTTTAAAAGTTTTTATTCAAAAAAATTAAGTGTAAAATAACATTTCACTAGCTTTGAAATTTTATCGTAAGCAACTCTGGGAAATATGCCAAAAAAAAAAAAATAATAATTTTTAAATTTCTTCAGCCCAGTGATTTTCTATAAAAATTATTTAGAATACTAACTGAACTTGTGTTGGTATAAAAATCACTTTCGGTAATTTTTTCACAGTGATTTTTTCACAGTGATTTTTTCAAAAAAATTTTTCAAAGTAACTTTTTACAGCGATTTTTTTTTACCGTGGTTTCAGTGTCACACTTCAGCTGAACGTAGTGATTGGTAATTTTCTTGTTCCTTAAGGAACATGTTCAGTTATAGGCGATTTTGTGTATCGCTATTTGTGAACAGTGAAACTGTTCAATTATCAGTGATTTGTAGTTCTATCATTTTTCAAGAACTGCGATTTAATCTCTATTTGCAGTCACTGCGGTTTTCAAGTCACAATCACACTGTGACTCAAAATCACTCTTTTTGATAACACTTAACTAGACCCGGTATTATAAAAAATATTTTTATATTTTCAAAAATTAATTCATTAAATAATTGCAAAGCTATTCGTTAGAAAATATTTTTAATTTGTGTCAGCGTATTTCACGTTGAAGAGATATTTCGGAAGCCCTTGATTTTGAGGCTCTAGAACGCAAAATTTCTGAGCGTATATTGTGTTGCTCTGAAATCTCTTTTGATAACACTTAACTGAACCCGGTATTATAAAAAAATCTTTTTATATTTTCAAAGAGTAATGATTTTTTTTTATTTTATTTTTTTTTTTTTTTTTTTTTATTTTTGATTTTTTTATTTTAGCTTGACTCTTTGGTGCAATATTTATGGTCCAATATTCCAAAAGCCCAGATGCTCAAATGCCAACAATGTTAAAAGCAGGGACGACAAACAGATATGCGAATATTCGCACTAATTACGCCAAGTATTCGCATAACATTCGCAATTGTACATTTAATATTCGCATTTATATTCGCATTTTATGCTTAAATTCACATTTTTTATTAAACTTTTCAATGCTAGTAACCAAAAATTTTAAAACCTCTCTCGTAACACAAAAACTTTAAGAAATTCTATAACAGAATTTTGCTTCGTTTGGTCTATTTGAATTTCATTACATTCATTTCTCAAGCATTATACTCATTAATTCGGTTTGTCTGTCTCGCGTCTGTTTGTCTGTCGATAACTCACTGTAGCGCTATATAGCTCTATAAAAGACTACAAAGCATTTATAAAGCGCACCTGTAGCAAAATTTTAAGTTTAATTAACTCAATTTAAGCATAAAAAGACATCATCATCAACAAGAAAAGGAAGCATACAGATTTTCTTCATTAAATATCAACCATTTGCGCAATGCTTCATTTGGGAAAAGCATTAAGTTCAATGAACTTTGGCAACGTTTGAAAATAATTATAATTATAGATTTCAAAAAAAAAAAAAAAAAAAATGTATTTTAAATTTCTTTGAAAAAGGCAAAATTTAAACTAAAACACACACACACCCCGAGTGTTGCACTAATGCTTTTCTTTTAAATTACAAAATTTATATCTAAAAAAAATGGAGAAGCGCATTGCATCATCAAGTGAAGTAGTTTTTTACGGCATGTCTGAGTAGCGTAACGAGTATTGTGCAACAACAACAACTTCAACTTTACGATTTTTTCAATAACAGCAACAAAAAACTTCTAAAATAAAAATAAATATATTCTTGCATCAAACTAAACAACAACCAATCAAGCACACACAGCTGCCGCTCATGCCACATAAAAGCCTGTCTTAAAATATATCGAAGCTGCAAGAAAGAAAAAATTACAAGAAAAATAATGTTGCAACATTAGTTGAGCTTCACGTTTTTATTGCTTCAATGCTAAAAAAAAAAGTTGCTTCCTGGCTGACTTTCATGGTTGGCGCTTTCGCTCAAGCGCTGCAACAAAACAATTAAGTGTTGATGTTTAACAATTTTTTTGTTTTGGTTTGGTTCCTCCGGTATCCTTACTGCCAGCTGCAACTTTATTAAGTAAAGTTTAATGCTGCCAGTTTACTTTGCCACACAGCAAATGCTGACTTGCAACAAATGCTGCCTCCGCAAGAGTGAAAAAGTTGCGCATGTTGCTTGCCATTAAGTTTTCTTCTACGTACTTTTTTCTGCTTTTTCATATTGTACAATTAGTTTGGTCTAAACGTTCGCGTTTATTTGTCCATTTACCAAAGTCTAATTGGTCTTTGTAAAGATTTCCGCAGAGATTTTCTGTTGTGCAGAAAAAAAAAAAGGAAAAAAGTTTTACAAACAACAAATTGCTGTCGACAATTTAACTTAAAGAAATTTTATATTAAATTAAGCTGAAAAAGTTATGTTTACTTTGAAAACTTTCAAAATTAGAAAATATTTTACAAAAAAACCAAAATTATATTATTTAGAACTACTTTGACCCACGATTTTGACATTAGAAGCTTGAAATTTGACTTCGTAGAATCAATTGTTTTTTTCTTCCGTAATTTGCTTGTATTTCGGCAACCATGGCCATTGAGACGACGTAAAAAAGCATTGGTTTTTCATAGGCATTCTGTTTCCGTAGGCATTCTTCTTCCCAGTTCACATGATAAAATATCAGAATTATCGCTAACTCAAAAATGGATAGTAAGTTTGTATGGGAGCTATACCTTAATACAAACTACTAAGGATCCAAACAAATGTCTAAATTTATATTTTTAAGTTTTATATTTCAGATCAATAACTTTAAAACTTTTCGAGAAAAACGCATTGCAAGGGACAGACAATCGGACATTTGTTTTCCTTGATTGTTTATTTTATATATGGTATAGTATATGAACACATAATAAATACAATAAAATAAACGTGCTTATAAACTAAAATTTGCCAGAACCCAACGAGACCGCCGTTAAGCACTGCATCATAGTGCTGGTACCGTCTAATCTAGTCGCTCACATTTCTGCGCTGCCTCTCCAGGTTGCGCAGTGTACACATGACCGTAACTGAGAAGTCGCAGATTGCTTGCCACTGACTTTCGCCCCTCAGCATATTGCCCAAAAGACTTCAAACTGAATCTTGTTCTCCAAAAGTGTCACACAAGGTTCGCCTAGCTTCCTCAAAACCAGTGCTTCGTTGTTTTCGCATAACTCACAAGATTTGGTATCCGCTCAGGAACTGAGTCAGGCAAAACGTTACCTGGCCGTGTTTCCTTTCAACCTAAGGAAGTGATGGGTCTAACGCCCTTGCGTATAGTTAGTCCACTGCTCTTTCCATCGTCCGATGTTCTTCTCTCTCGCCTCTTATCGGACCTTATTTCCGGGATCCACATATGTTTCTTTAGCTTTACTAGCAAGAATATCTATGGAAACCATGCTAGCTACAACACACAATGCATCGGCGGACATAGTGCTAAATGCTTAGACCACTCTGATTGCCCCCTCGTCTGTTGTTTTTTTTTTATACATAGCACTTTCGTAAATTGGAGCTCCATAAAACACAATGATTATTGACACACCTTGGAGAAGCAATCTGCGTCTTTATTTTGGGCATCTGTGTTAAGCATGATTCTTGACTCTGCTCTGTAAGATTCCTGTTCCTTGAAACGCATCCTCGTGGCTAGTATGACTCTAAGGTATCGTATAGCTCTTTTGGAGTCTATACTGGTACCGTCAAAAACTATGATCGTCTGCTCCACTTTCTTCCTACTAGATATAAGCAGTGCCTCGGTTTTAAGTCTGAAGAACATAATTAAATTTCCGACGGACATGGCTAAATCGATTCTTATCATCGATATCATACATATCATACCCTTTACACCATGTATATATATATGGATATATATGCGCTGACAACCGTTTGACATAGCTGTAAACCAAAGCGTCATATCGTTAGTTGAATATCTGCCATTTTACAATGTGGATCGTTTTAGCATCGCACAACGTGTTAATTTTGTTAAATTATACCATAAAAGTGATGAAAAACCGGTAAATGTTTTTCGAGCATTACGAACGGATGTTGGTCGTCATGGACGGCCTACACAGCACACAATTGGTAATGTAGTGCGTAAATTCGAACAAACTGGATCCGTAGTGGATATTGTGAGACCTGTGCATCATCGTAATGTACGTTCGGCCGAAAATATTGCTGCTGTTGCTGCCAGTGTGGAGGATGACCCGAATGTTTCGATTCCACGGCGTGCTCAGCAATTGGGATTGTCAAACACATCATTGTGGCGAATTTTGCATTTGGACTTGCACCTACATCCATATAAAGTCCAACTGGTACAAAAATTAGAGCGTGGTGACCATGGAATGCGTCGGGCATACGTCGATTGGGTGAACGAACAACAGCAGCAAAATGCAGAATTTTCGCATCAAATTTTCTTCAGCGATGAGGCACATTTCGAGCTCGGTGGCTATGTGAGCACCCAAAATTTCCGTATATGGGGCTCAGAAAATCCACACGTGATTGTTGAGAGGCCATTGCATCCGCCAAAAGTCACTGTTTGGTGCGCATTGTGGTCTGGTGGAGTCATCGGGCCGTATTTCTTTGAAAATGACGACGGCGAGACGGTAACTGTGAATGGTGAGCGCTATGGCCGCATGTTAACCGATTTTCTTTGGCTACAAATTGAAGATATGGATACGGATGACATGTGGTTTCAGCAGGACGGCGCCACGTGCCACACAACACGACCGAACATGGCCATATTGCGAACGAAATTTGAGGGACTCATAATTTCGCGTTTTGGTGATGCCAATTGGCCGTCCAGATCATGCGATTTGAACCCGTTAGACTTTTTTGTGGGGTTATGCGAAAGACCGTGGGTATGCCGATTCTCCGCAAACTCTTCAACATTTGAAAGACAACATTCGTGAAGTTATGGCCGAGATGGCCCATATGTGCCGAAAAGTCATCGAAAATTACCTGTTCCGGATCAAGGTGTGCGAGGAAGCCCTAGGTGGACAATCGAATGATGTTGTATTTCACACATAATGGCATAAACCAAACTTTAATTTGAAATAAAAGTTTCATCGAAATTCGAAAAGAAAGCACTGCACTTAAAAGCTGATAGTTATAATTATAGATTTAGGACGTACAAAAAAAAAAAACAACAGAAATTAAAATTATTTATTATTTTTCGTAAACGACCAAGTTCAACATGAAAGAGAATTAAATTAAAAAAGCCACATTGCAAATGTATTTACCAAAAAATATTCAACAAACAATTTTATTTATTTATCCTACAAATAATGTGGCGTGTAAAATTTACTGCAAAACGCTAACAATTCAGTGAAGAAAAAAAAAAAACTTTAAATAAAATAAAAAAAACTTTTCGTCTCATTCAAATGTCGAAAAGCTATCAATGCATTCGCATAAAAATAGCAAAATGCTCGACAGCGATAATGCCAGGACATCATTTCAACAAGCGCAGCAAAGCACAAAATGTTGCAAAAATTTTATGATGCGGCTAAATGTGTTCGCAATGCGCAAAAGTGTTGCACGAAATGTCAAACTATCTGTCTGACTGTCTTTCAGTCTGTCTGTCTGTCTGTCTGTCTGTCAATTGCAACAATTGTAGCATAGAATCATTTGAAGAAAAGAGCAGCGAGTCAATTTAAACGCGCAAAATTTCATTTGCAGATATCTTTGCTGTCATTTAATAAACGAAATGCGTGGCAAAAAAAAAAAAAAACAGAAGCACACAAAACGAAAATATACATTTAAAGTTATTGGCAACACTTTTAGCTAGACGACAGACAGACGGACGGACGGAAAGACAAGGACGAATAGCAAAGACAGCGTAAGTAAACTAGCAACGAAAACTAAACATGCAACAGACAGCATCGCAGCATAACACAGATGCACAGCATGTTGTCTAACTTACTAGGTGAGGTGAATGCACCCATTGTATAAGATTTAGTTACATACATATTCACTCACACACACACACATATATACACACTCACGCTTATGTGCATTCTAGCGCGAAATCTTTGAAATCCTTCAAGACAGACAGACAGACACACAACGTAACCACTGCGCGGCTTTCATTCTTGCTTTACCCGAGGAGACTTATATCGTTACAAATGCCAATTTTATAAAATGACTATCAAAATCCAGCTTGGAGAAATGTTGAATTGTAGCCGACAGCATGTTGACAGCGTGAATATAGCATATACACACACTCATATGTACATGAAAAACTGCTTTAACTGAACGTTAACCTGTCGTTATGTAACAATAAGAAGCCTAGGCAGTAATGCATCTAAAAATTTAAGCTTTTAAAACAGTATGTCACTATTTATTATGGTATTTACCAAATAATCTATTGAAAATCTTTATAATTCGATATAAACAAATCATAAATAACCCTCTGAGATATTTCGAGGAGATACATCATTGTTAAGCAGCGTAAAAATCACGCTACCAACGAAAACATTTTACAATAATAATAATTTAAAATCATTTTCATGTAAGCTGTTTAAAACCACCAACTGCACGATTCGTGTAAAATAAGCTAATAAATATTTAAAAAGCATTCATCATTCATTCAACATAAAATACATTTAAATTTATCCACAAATCGCGCTAAGTGCTTTAATGTCCTTTTTCGGCGTAATATTTTATAAGGCAGAAAAGTCGAAGATGGCATCGAAAACCAAAAAGAAAATAATCAAAAATAAATAAATAAAAAAAACGCAAAGGCACGTCAACAATAATATAGTAAAAGGAAAATATTCGAACTTTAATTAAAACAAAGATTTTATACGTTACATAAATGTTAATTATTCATAAAATAATACATTATTAATATTCGATCTACCATGAATTTATGGACGTATCTTAACGATGCCAGATGTGACGCCAAAAACATATCCACTAGAGTTTTGAGTTTTACATTTTGAACAGAGTTATAAGGACTCATTTTCAGAGTGGCTGGTCGGAAATTTTAATTTCGAAAATTGGTTACCCTATGGAATCAATGAAAAAAAAAAAAAGTATCGGTATAACTGCGTAAATTTTGAATTTAACACCAAAACATTTACACCAAAACTATGAGATTTCGGTGTGACCCCTGATCTAGATGTAAGACCGATAAAAACATTTTACTGCAATCTGTCGTATATTATGACTTGGCCATAATTTTTATTACCATTTTTAAACATTTGGTTTGATACAACCTATTGGATACAATATTGATGTCGAAATTTTAGCAATATTAACGAAATAACAACACTTTTCTTGAAAATTACTAGAAAATGGCAGGTGAGTCTGTATAGGGCCATATGATATAGTGACCCGATCCTTATCACATCCCAAATGTATAAATTGAATGACATAAGATGTGTCTTTCCCAATTTGAAATGAATAAAATTCGGAAATATGCAGTAAGTTTGTATGGGGTCTATGCCTAAAAATGGGCATGGTAAGTTGCATTTGATAATGGATGGGATTAGAAGTGTTTTTACTCAAGTAAAATAAAATTAAAAAAAAAAAAAAAAAAAAAAAAAAAAAAAAAATTTTTTTTAAAAATTTTTTTCCCCTCCCCCTTCTTATTGGGGGGGGATTTGGTTTTTATATTCTCCACAACATAACGTTAAAAGTTATGTTTCAAAGTTTAATTTCATCAATTTTTATTTGAAAATTTACATAAAATAGTAAAAATGTTTCTATGTCCGCTATAAACGTTGAAAGTATCCAACCGATTAATCCCAAACCGATTTCATTTGAAAGGTAACAATGCAAGTATATTAAAATACCACTAAAACAATGGATTAGGCACATTCGGTATATTCGTTAAGTCGTTTTTTCATTTTCAAAAATATTTTGCTTTTTAGTCTGTTTTTATACTAGCCCCAACATATTGTGGTTTCACTACTAAAAACAGGTATTTTTTAGTCCTTTTCTGTCTGTTTTTATACCAGCAAAATATTTTGGTAGCGCTGCAATAAAAGAAAGAAAAAAAGTGCAGAAATGCCATCGAAAAAAAACTGTAATTGCAGAAAAAACACAAAAGACAACGTAGTAACACAAACAAGGTATCCGCTAGTTTAAAAATAAAAATCTTAAATGGATACTTTTAAACAGTTGACAAGTCATCGTTTAAAAGATATTTTCTCCATCCCGAGAACGGTCTGTAAGAACAATTTTTGGCTGTCATTTGTCTAATCTACGCCCCAAAATACATGGTTCTTTAAAAACAATATTTTTAATTAAACTAATATACTATCGCGCAATGCGTGTAGGGTATAAATATTGAAATTGATATGGATTGTAGAATATTTCTGCCCATTTCAAAACTTTTGTATAACAGACGATAGCAGTAGCTCGCACATCAATGTCAGCTACAAAAGTCAAAGATGTGAAAATATTTTAGCCTTTATCAACTCAAGACTTTTGTATTATTAAAAAAAAAAATAGATGCCTGCCAAAACGATTTGGCACTTCATTAGAGAAATAAAACTTTTGCATTGAAACTGCGGCGTTGCTCGTATTTTGTTAAATTACAAAATCGTTTGTCGCCATTCATGAAACAACAACCATTTTCAACACACCACAACTTGAAAAACATATAAAATACGAGGAGTATTGTATCAAAAAAGCTGCCTTTCAGGCTTTTGATTGATTGAAAAACATATTTAAAGGCAACAAAAAACCCAGAGCCCAAAGGCAATGTCAAAAAGGTTTTTTGTTAAGCAAATTATAGCGCTTAGTTTAGTCAATTGAAAATGCTGACATCTTTACACTCTTTCGAAAATATACAAATCAAAGTTGGGTTTTTTTATTTAAGTGTAAAGTGCGCGCATAAATTAACATTTTGTATGCGCATTCAAAGTTGAAAGCTATCAGCATTTATTTTGATTTGAATATTTGAATTTTCCTTTTTTTTTTTTTTTTTGGTGAACTTTACATAAGCAGACATGGCGTATTCTTAATATATAGTTTGCTCTTTAGATTTACTTAAAATTCCTTTTAGATATGCTATGAGATATTTTGTATACTTTACACTTAGTGTTGGTAGCAGTTTTGGAATAGAAATGGGTTAACAAGCAGATATGGCGGAAAAAAACTCTGGAAAGTGATTAGCTTTACAAGACGAGACTAGAACAACCTATCTGTATCTGCGCGTCTCGTGCTCAGATACATTTTATTTTATTTTAAGCTTAAAACTTATAATTCGCATGTTACTGTTCCAACGCTTTCACTTTTTGCACATAACTAACAAATAAAGTGTATAAAATATTCAGTTACAACAAAGCGCAACTATTTTATCTTTTTTTATTCTTTTTTTTTAGCTTACCTAAGCGCATTTATTTGTTTTGGGTGTATCCAAAGCGATTATTGCGCAAAGCAAGAATAAAAAAAAATGATAATAAAGAAGTGGAAAAATTGAGGAGACTATCAAATCACTTCATGGCTTTAACGCCTTGCAGCAACAATGACGATGAACAATTTTGCACATTTATATTTTTTGTATCTTTGGCGCTTTTCGTGCATTTTGAAAGTTCAGTCTGGTAGCTCCTTTTACTTTGCAACATTTTTTTTTTTTTTTTTAATTTAATGAAAATTTTCCACTTCGCCGATTGACATTTTGCGTTGTTTCACTTATTTTCTTTTTTTTTTTTTTTTTGGCTTGCGGTGCGTGCAAAAAACTTTGGCAATCGAATCGAAAAAGCAGCGTGTGAGTGTAGTAGTACAAGTGAAAATGTCATTGCATACGCTGAGGCGCTTTTCTTTTTTTTTTTACTTTGTTCTTCATTACATTTGTTGGCGTAAGTCGTTTAGTTTTTGTGTAATCAAATGCATATTTGCATGCAATTCTTTTTCTTTTTTTCATTTTTCTTTTGTCTAATTTTCTGCAAGACTAGCAAAAAAGTTTCAATAAAGTTAACAATAGCGAAAAAGTTTAAGACATCTTCTGATGCGCACAAAAGTATGCAATGCACTGATATCATTTCATATATGCAGCAATATGCAAATGTGTGAACTTTTATGAGATTTGTACATATTTCTTAAAGTGTAATAAAAATAATAATAATTTAATCATTTATAAATCAATATTTTATTGTCTAAAGAAAGAAAAAACAAGAAAAAAGTTAACTTCGGTTGGACCGAAGCTCATATACCTGTTACACAACATTTGACATGGATAGACCTTCGTGTGCAGCATTTGTATTAAATTTTATTTCAAAATACTAAACAAAATAAATATATTCTTAAAAATTTAGGAATTCGCGGTCCGATTTAGACCAATTTTAAACTGAAGATTTGGCTTAATATACGAAGCATTTGTACCATATTTGAAGCCATTTGCTTTATAAATAAATTTTTTTCTTATAAGAACTTGACAAAATGTTATTCTTTTCTATGGGAGCCATATCTAAAAGTGGGCGTGGCACATTGATTTTAACATAGAAACTACACAGGACCTAGAAAAGCTAAAGTTTAAAATTTCAGCCCAATATCTTTAAAACTGAGCGAATAAACCGCGCAGCAACACACAGACAGACGGACAGACGGACGGACGGACAGACGGACAGACAGACGGACATGGCTAAATCGATTCGTCTCGTCGAGGTGATCAAGAATATATATACTTTATAGGGTCTACGATGCCTCCTTTAATGCGTTACAAACTTTCCGACAAACTGAATATACCTGTTTACACTAGTGTAACAGGTATAAAAATATAGTTTATAAATATAAAATCAAATTACTTTTTGCGTAGTCATGCCATAACTTGAAAATGACTTCACCAATTTCATTCTTTTTCTATTTTTTTAACTCTTTTAATACTTTGTAGAATATTATTACCTTAAATTAAATCTTATCTTATAACCATACTTGATTGTACAATCAAGTATCAGTTCCAGAAAAGTCTTAGCGAGCAGGGAGGTAGTAGATGATCTAAATACCACTAAAAGGCTACACATCTTCTGAATTCCCAGCCATCCGGGCACTGATGATAACGAGATGGCGGACAGCATAGCAAAAGCTGGTGTCGGCCTGCCAATTTCCCTACGAACACTTCACAGCAATCTGGAGAATATTGCCTCCACGGATTTTGGGACGAGATGGAGGATAATGTGCTTAAAACCAAATGCTGCATCTACAAAGGACAGATTGCAGAGTACTTGGGGCCAACTTAACAACGCAAGAACATTAAGAGATTGCAGTAATCCCTGAACGACCTCCTCTATCGGTATCACTAGGGACCATATTGGTCTATGTGCGACCACCTATAAGGTCAACCGAAAATAAACTACCTACCTAAATGTGTTGAATTTTCATACAAAAACTCAAAAAATGGGGCCACACACAAATGTTTTTTGGTACTACTCATATTGTGATATTACATTGGCCCTATCAAAGGCATAATTTATACCAAATTTAGACTTCCAAGAATAAAAAAAACTATGCAAAAACCCAACATTTTAGGGTATATATGTAGTAGGGGTACCCATTAAAAAGGTGCTAGAGAAAAACCCTTCGTGACTATTTTTCGGCTTAGGAGAGTCTAAGTTTCAAATATGGTGTCCTTTTTTTAAAGTCACCAAGATAATCGTTTTCATACGGCAGAGAGCATGACAGACGGACGGACAGGGTCTATCATGTCTCCTTTTGTCTGTTATGTTACGTACATTTGCACAAACTTAATATACCTTTTTACCCTTGTGATAAAGGGTATTAAAGGGTAGAAACTGGGTATTACAGAGTGGAAAAAGTTCGATTGATTGGACTGGATATAGCTGTTTGGTTTTAAATATTTGAAAAGAACTATTTGCGACACCCAAGCAAGGCCTGGTATTTCGGCTAGTACAATAAAAATTTTACTTTTTTCTATATTAAATCTTAAAACGAAAGTCTGATCTTTGTAGCAACGATTAAGAGAAAATTACCTTTCAGCTAAATTACATAATCACAACTTTCATTTCATTTAATGCATAAAATTAATTTAATACAACTTACTCAACTCGTCTCTAAGTTAATTTGCACAATTTCAAATGCATAATGAAGACAATTTAACAATATATACGATTACGATTAAAAACAAAAAAGGACCCTCCTATGTAAAGTCATTAAGCAGTCATAATACAAAGTCAAGGCACATTCAAACAAATTGCAGTTCTAATACAATGCAATGAAGCAGCAGCAAATAGGGTAAACGGAATAATTACCAACTTTAATGCGTAACGATGGCATTAAATGTTATTAACGCATTTTTAGCTAATATTATCGAGTTGAATGAATGCTTAAATGCTGCTGATGCTGCTCGCTGTAATTGCATCAAAGAAGACAGTTCAATCGAATATGTATGTAAGTTATCTAATTTACCAACAAAGAATTTAACATTAAGTGCCAACATAAAAATGTTTTGTTGCAGCATTACAGCATGCATTCAGTTTAGTAACTGATAAAATGCAATTCACGCCATACACGACACTTCTGCTGCTACATTCTTCCACGCTAAACAATTGCAACGTGACAAAGAGTGCAGACACGTAGCATAAGAAAGTCAAAAGTGCAATAAGAAAATAAAATAAAAAATAAAATAAAGCATATTCTTAAAGCTTCGTTTTTTTTTTTTTTGTAGTAAGCTTTAAGGCGTTTTAGCTGATACATCACGCCATTTACATTCATCATCATAAGTCACATTGAATGTCTACAAAAATATAAATGAAATGAAGTATATTACCCAAGACAGCAGCAGCAGAAAGCAAACAAGCAAGCAAGCAGGTTTACCTTTTTGCACTGACAAGGATTAACAATGCCAAACACTAAATACATAACACATTCTTTCTTGTAGCATTTCTTTTACAATGTCCGTCCGTCCGTCCATCTGTCCGTTCAACTGCCATTTGTAGAAAATAGAGTTGTAAAGCATTTCTTGAAAGGTAGTCCAAAGGACATACACACACAAAAAGGTATTCTCATGCACAGTCTACAACAGTTCTTCCCCCACTTTTTTAAAGACTATTACTGACTACTCTGACTACTGACAACTAGCTTTCACTTATATTTTATGTACTTAATGAAATAAACTACGCTAAAAATGGTTTTGTATAAAATGCGAATTACAATTTGAGTGAATAAGTGCGAGGGGAACTCTTGCTTTGTTGCTAAAGGTTATGGAATAATGGAGTACATGAATTGCAGTCAGACATACGCTCCTTTTGCTTGGCAAAACTTCATTTATACACGTAGGAAACAAGTTGAAATATTTAATAAAAGTTGCTAAATTAAGTAAGTGTCGGTATTTTTGCTTATCTTATTATTATTATTTGTTTGTTCTCTCTTGCTGTGCACACCTTTTGCGCTTTGTGCTTATAAATCAACATTAGCAGCCAACGTCTAGAATAAATGTAATCGTCTTGTTGTATACATTTCTTTCAAGAAGCAAATTATCTTGGTTACAACATTAAAATCAACTCAAATATTTTTTGTAAATAAATTAAAATTGCACTAAATGAAAAAGCTATTAGGCAAAGAAAACCACACTCTATAAATCTTTTGATAATAATAATATTGAGAATGGTTTTTAATTAACAAGTTAGTCTGTGTATCTTTGCATAATCTTAGCATTAAATAATGAGCAACAGTTGGAGTGCGGCTCGGGCATTGACCTAAAAGTAACTAAATCAGAAAATGTAACAAAGGGCATAACCTGGTAAGCATGCGGAAACAGTCTCCCCGCGAATTTTAATTTATCGATACTCTTAACCTGAGAAATATTGATTCATTTTCAAATTTAAAAATATTTAAAATGTTTAAACCAATTATTTTATTAGATTTAGGGACGAAAAAATTATTTCTGTTCAAAATATTTGATCTCTGTGAGGAGAAAAAAATGGAATCGTTAATTATGTTTACTGTTTACTACTTTAGTCTTTATTATGAACGACATCGAATAGTATAGAGTAGTACGCAAGAAAATATCCTAGGTCAAGAAGTCATTTGAATATATTATATATACATGGGCGTAGTTTTCTTACGGTTACCCGGCTACCTTTATGATACTTGTTCTATGTATGAATTTCTAAGCTTTGAAACTTAGTTCACGTATCAAGAACAATCATTCTTCTACCAATCAGTCAAGAGCCATCGTTCTTGTACCAAGAATAATCATTCGTATATCTTACAAATTCGTTCTCGAAAAATGAACAATTTACTGTTCTCGTATTATGCATAATTGTTCTTGTATGAACAATCATGAACAATCGTTCTCGTATCACGAACAATCGTTCTTGTACCATAAGCAATTGTTCCGACGAAAATCGTTCTTGTACCATAAGCAATCGTTTTCGTATCATAAGCAATCGTGGTTGTATCATGAACAATCGTTCTCGAGTCATAAGCAATCGTTCTTGTATCATGAACAATAGTTCTTGTATCATTAACAATGAACAATATTTCCTGTATCATGAACTATCGTTCTCGTACCATGAACAATTGTTCTTGTATCATGAACTATCGTTCTCCTATTATAAGGAATCGTTCTTGTATCAGGAACAACCGTTCTCTTATCATAAACAATTGTACTTGTATCGTAAACAATCGTTCTAGTATCATGAGCAATCGTTCCTGTATCTTGAACAATCGTTTTTGTATCATGAACAATCGTTCTTGTATCATGAACCATCGCTCTTTTATCAGGAGCAATTGTTCTTGTATCATGAACAATCGTTCTCGAATCATAAGCAATCGTTTTTATATCATGAATAATCGTAAAAAGGAGCTCTGTATAATAACCAATAAAATATCTCTATAACTAAGAGGAGTAAAACCCCACCCAGAAAATTTAGCGATCCAAGTGCTATCTGGCTTGCTCATCACTCAAATACTTTAAGTTAAGGTTATAAAAAAAAAGTATCTAAAAGTTGTCAAACAAAACATTTTGACAGCTGCAAAGCAACTCTGTCAAAGCTATGAACTTAGTTAAGATATAAATCTTTATGTACGTGGAAGCACGCTTTTTTGTTATTTAAAAAAAAATATATATACATATAACAAATAAATTGCATAAAATCAAATACATTTTCCAAACCAAATGCCATCAAAACAATGCAAAAATTGCGCCCAAGCAGCGAAACTGTCAACTATTTTTTCAAGACTTGCAACATCACATCACCCTAAAAGAAAGCAAATCAAAGAAGTTTCAAACTGTAAACTGCACTGCGTGAGAGTTGAAAGTTGAATGCCTCAAAAATGCCGCGGCAATGTACCCGAAAAGTTCTTTGAAAGCAATATGCATGCAGCAAGCAGCAACTTCCCCTTTGCGTAATGTGCACAAATGCAGATGTTAAAGATTTGCGCTGCAGCGTAACTTAGATGCAGTTTCTCATTGATAAGAACGCCAAGACTTCTTTCTTGCTTTCTATGCTTTTGATATCTTTTACTTAACTTTGAATTGTGCTCGTCGTCGTGCAGCAAAGTTAGTTTCACACGCTCCACACACACACACACACGCACAAGATAAATATGGAAGACATTTTGCTGTTGTTTTACTTTACTGTGTGAGATTTTTCTTGTAAATTTATTGTATCTTTTTTTTTTTTTTTTTTTTTTTTGAATGCAAAAAACTTTTACTCGAAGCATAGATGGAGCCAGTGAAAAGGATTTCATTTTGAGGCGAATGAATGTGCATGCAGCAGCAAGCAATTTTCAAAGACTTTATCTTGTGCATTACGAACTCGTTTCATTACGGCGAAGACGATGTCGTCGTCGTAGTCGTCGCCACGCGTTCATTTTCATTTTGCTCGAATGCATGACAGACGATATTTATCTGCAACATTAAATTTATTATCGCTCGACAAAATTTTTCTGCAGCGTTTTCATAATTTTCGCCTTCGGGCAAAATTGTTGTCTTTATTTGCTATTTGAATGCATCGTGCTGCTGCTTGCACGCATATTGCAGGCGCACACACACATACGCACACACATGTTCAAAAACATCCTTAAAACTATTTTTGATAATGCTAAAGACACGTTTTGAAACGTTTCTATTTCCATTTCAGTGCACAACTTGAGTTGTGGAAAATCGTTTTTATTCAATTTTATTTTTTTCTTCTAAAATATTTTGTGATTTTCTGCATATTTTGTCATTTTATTGAACTGTTTGCCACAGCGATTTCGTAATTTTTATGCTTTTCACACATTATGTAAATAAAATAATAATTTTAATTCTAAAAGTTTACATATGTGGAAGAGATACTTTATAAAAACCCATTTGAAAACGCTCTTATTAATTAAAAGCTGACTTTATTTTTTTTTGCTGATAATTCACTCTTCACTCAAAGAGAGAGAGAGAGAATAAGTCAAAAGAACAGAGATTTGCATACGACTTAAAAGTATCTTGCTGAGAATATCAGAGTTCCAAAAAGCTCAATATAAGTTGGAAATTAAAGGTAAAAGCATCTACATGTTCTGTCTAAAAGATAAGGAACATCTCTTATAGTATTAATCAGCCATATCTTCTACAGCTGGTTTCTTATCAATTAACAGGGCGAATGCTGCAGGCAGTGGATTCAAGGAACTCTAA
This sequence comes from Leucophenga varia, assembly GCA_018903435.1. NCBI lineage: Eukaryota > Metazoa > Arthropoda > Insecta > Diptera > Drosophilidae > Leucophenga > Leucophenga varia. Next base: position 346,918 of record JAEIFJ010001477.1, on the reverse strand, counting down.
TAGGTTTCTTCAGGGCTCAAGAGATGGATGGGGTGACAAAGTGGCAGTGCCTATTTTCCTTCAATAATAAAAATGACTGCAAAAGCACAGATATGCTGCAGTGAACCACTTGATTGGTTCGACCTCAAATAAAAGTTTTTATTAGTACCTTCATGATATTGATGACATGATCTAAACCTAAATTTGTTATGAATCTTATAATCTTTTTGGGATTCATTGGTCTTTCTTGTTCTTCTGTTAAAAAGTAACTTCCTTATATTGGTTAAGGCCTCGCAATCCGAGCGTGCTACTTATCTCCTCTTTTGATTACAGAACCTGCAATCCCAATTGAGCCACTTGACCCAACTGACTGTAATCAACTTTAGTTGGTAGTACCCATCGACTCAACTTATTCGGCTGGCGCATACTATGAGTTTGATTCCATCTCAGTACTCTTGTAGAGATCTTTTCATTTCGCATTACCGAGGCAATCGTGTGAGCACCGATAGCGCTACAGGTTCTGGGCCAAACATCGGTGTTGCAATACCTTTTCTGGCTAACGAGTTTGCTTGCTCGTTGCCGGTTACGTTCGAGTGTTCTGGCACCCATAAAAGCTGTACCCTAATTGTTTTCGCCTAGTGTCGTCAGGGCATCTAAGGCTTAATGTCTTGGAGTTTAGCGCCTTTAAGGCCGTCTTGACTATCAGATAGGATACTTACGTCACAGTCGTAATCTTCTTCTTACCAATATTCTGTTATGCGCATCTAATTAGTGCTTATTTTTAGACTTGAAAGATGCAAATATTTTTACAACAACTCTCAGAGTCAGGCCCTAGGGCCTAGAACCCCGAGACCCGCACCTTGAACGGTTACTGACCCATCAGTGTATCACATCTGGCGCTGCGGTCAGATATGTGCGAGTTACACCTGTGATGCATAAACATGCAAGCCTCTGCAGCGATTGTAGGTCTTTGGCGGCTTTGAGCTGATCAGCTCTGTCGCCTCATACTGCCGCTCCGTAGAGCGGAATTGGTTTTACGAGTATTTCGTATAGCCAAAGAAAGGCTTTTTGAGTTGCGTCCCCAAGTTTTACCTGCTAGCTACCTGCACACAAAGATAGCCTTGGTGAATTTCCTGATCGTGTCTTCCATATGTTTTTTTCCAGAGTAGTTTTTACTTTATTATTTTTAGATTATTCCTAGATTTTTTACGTCTTTGCTGTTAAGTATCTCTACCTCAAAACGAGTTACAACTTTGTATTCGTCAAGGAAAATTTTGCCTAACCATTGGATATTGAGATACAGGCGTACTCCGTAAACAGGTGTATCACTCCAGCTCACCTTGCCCCAATATAATAATTTTCTTTCTCAACTAAAAAAATATTACTAATAAAAATGAAATTACGACAAATTCAATCTGAAACTAATTACCTGTAGCATAGCATATTTAAAAGCAGTCACTATATCTTCATTATCAACTGTCAAATTCCCTTAAGGCAAAAAACAACAACACAACACAATATAGCGAGCGTTGCACTAAATCAAGCAACGCTAATGTAAAATATATGTTTACTCTATTCTATACTTTTGTGCAAATTCACCGTGAAAATGCACAGACTAACTCCTGTCATGAATAAGTGATATCCGCCGCAACGCAACACCAACTCGCTCTGTAAAACCACCAAAGTAACTTCCGTGCTAAATTATTTTCATGCTAAATTATTTTGTACAAACATATTAAAACCGAAAAATGTGCAGCAGTGCATATCGCTGCAGCAGTATCCCGAAAAAAAAGCTATACAAAATGCAGGATCAGTTTAAAGAAATGACGATAGAGGAAGAGGAGCGGGAGGGGAGGAACGGAGTGAGAAAAAGGATAAAACCAATGCGAAAGTGGTAATCAGGCGCAATGCAACAACATTTTACGAGTCTTCACTGCGTGTATCCTGTCTGAGACGCGTCTGTCTGCCGTCTGTCTGTCTGTCTGCTTGCATGTCTATGTGGTTGTATATATCCTGTCTGTCCGTCTGTCTGACTGTCTATCTAACTAACTGCTTCCTGCAAATATGTCGATTGGCGTTGTCGTTCGCGATGACGTTGCAATGTCGTTGCACTCATCATCAGCAACAGCAAAAGGACACTCGTACCAAATATTTCTACTCCCCTTTTGCATACAACAATTTTATTTATCAGAGTGTTTAGACTTGCCGGCGTGCATTGCTGTCACTTTATGTTAATGCACTTAAATTCTGCAACTTATCTCACTTTTGGGCGTTGGCAAAATGAATGTGTGCCTCATCGTCCTCACCGTTCCCATCGTCTTCATCGTCGGTGCTGTCTGTTTCGCCTGTTTTTATTACATGCATAATTTCATCGGCAAAAGTGTCGTGGGAATGAATGAATCGCCGCCTTTATTTTCATGTTTCAGACTACACGAAACGCGAAATTTTCTAAATAGAATGACTGACTGACTTTTTCCTTTACTTAACTTTCAAAAATTTTCTATCTAGTTGTCTGCTGCTGCTACTGTTGCTATTGCTACTATTTTACCATGAAAACGTTAACAAATGCCGTCAAAACTAATGGTCCAATTCGAGTGTCGCGTCGCCGGCTACAACTTTAATCCTTACTATTCATTCGTTCAGTTCAGCTAACATAGCTCTTCTCCTCTTCATCATCGTCGTCGTTTTCGTCGCCGTCTTCATCAGTTTGCATAGTAAAATTTTCCAGTTAATTTTACGTTCGACATTGCGACTAGAGCGTGCGCGCATTTGACAAATTAATATTGCTGCTTTGAAAAACTTTAAGCGAAAACTTTAAAACTTGCATCCGGTACATACTACTGCAACCATTTCCTGTGGTTGTAAATTAGTTTCTTTGTATCTTAGTCAGCAAGTTAAGCACCTGCGGTTTTGTGCGGTTAACTATTGAAATTTTAATTAGACGCCAGAATTTCATTATTTACATACGAACTAAAATTTGCACAACTACAAAACCATCTACATTCTAAAACTTCAATTCAATATGCACCCCTTTTTGTTTTTTTATTGTAGAAAGCAGAGAATTGAACTTTATGAAAAAAAGTTATAAAATAAAAATATATGATGGTCATAAACAACAAAATTATAACTGAAGAAAGAAATGCAAATAGTAAAAAAAAGGAAAATACTTTAAATGGAATATGTACAGCGTTTCTTAATAAAAAAAATACAATTGAAAAATAAAAATTTCGAAAGAACGAAACATAGTTACACTTCACATACATTTTTTTATATTTTAAAGTTTCTAGTAGTGTTGCAAAAAAAAGAATCACTTTCGATGATTTTTTCACAGTGATTTTATAATCGCAATGACGAAAGAGTGATTTGCTATTTTCTTGTCCCTCAGTGAACATGTTCAGTTAACGGCGATTTTGTGTATCGCTCTTCGCGAACAGTGAAACTGTTCATTTATCAGTGATTATCAGTGATTAGTGCTTTTATCAGTCTTCGCGAATCGTTCGTATTCGCTTAAACACCTAACTAAACCGGCAATTGCAAAGGAAGCAACCAAGAATACAATTTTATTGTGTTGATGTAGCGAAACTGTTCAGTAAGGTTCGATTTTATGTTGCACGAACAGTGCACCTGTTCACTTATCGCAGTTATTTTTCGCTGATTGCATTTTTTACTGTTTGCAGTCATTGCGATTTTCAAGTTGCAGTCGCTCATCACACTGTGACTCAAAAATCACAATTTTACCCAACACTAGTTTCTAGCACCAAAGCCGATATTATAAGTAATTCTTTTAACCTCGAAACAGCAGAATTGGACAAAGATTCTCCATAGAAATTTATTTGGGATTATGAAACAAAAACTCGAACAGAAATACAGCTCTGCTAAAAAACCTCTTTTTCATTAAAATGTTACAAACTAGAGATGGGAGCGTAACTAAATATTTAATTTCAATCCCACCCTTCCCTATTTTTTTTGTGCAAATCGCTTTTAGTTCTGAATTTTATGTCCATCTGTCCGTCTGATGTATTAAACAAAACATCTCGGAGGTTTTTAGACATAGAGCCTCCAAAATTATATTTTGAATTGTGGAGAACCTCGTAAAATTACTAACGGCAAAAACGATTTCAATTTTTTATAAAACAAACAACATACCTATTTTTTTTTTTTTATTATTTTATTTTTTTTTTATTATAAAAAAAAAAAAATATTTTTTTTTAAAGCTAACATCGGCCTTAAAGGAGTTATCCCGTCGATTTTGAATCTGAAATCATTTAAGTCTCAATTTCAATAAATTGGGATCATAGTATAAAAAAACACTTTTTTTAGCAGCTTTTGAACCACTATAACAAAGTAATGCGACATAACAGAAAGCTGTAATATGGCTTGAACCTTTAAGAATAAATTTAAAAAATTTTTAACATACTGTGAATTATAATAACCAGCCGAAAAAAATCGCTAACGTGGAGTCAAACGTTAATAGCTATTATGTAGGTTTTTCCTTTTGGCTTTATAGTCTAAGATTCAAGCTTTCATTTAAGCAAAATTAAAGACTAACTCGAAATGGAGACTGTAATAGAAAAATTCTGATTCCAAATTTGTAATGTATGGGAAAAATAATTCAAGAACCAGGTGAACCTTGGATTTTTCAACAATTAAAAGTTAAATTTGGTGAACTTGGACTAAAGAAATATTCGGACAATATTTGACTCGTTTTGAACTCTTTATAACGTTTATTTTTACATAATCTTTTGAAGGTCAAATGTTGTAATCCGCATAAATCTGAAATTTTAATTAGTATTTATTTTCAAGGGAATGTCGGGTTTAATTGACCAATATCCCATTCCACTGCCGAAAATTTATGACGTTCTTTCCCGATACTAGCCATCCCTGTATTTTTCACTATTGTCCCACGGGTCCCATGGGTCCCGGTAATCACACGCTCATCTCTATTACAATCTATTCAACAAATTGATAACACTTTTTCAAAATAACTATATAGCGTATTAAAAAGAAAGACAGAAAGAAAAAATACATATAAGCAAAAAAATATTTTTACGACTTTCGAAGACATTTTTACAACATTTGCCAAACAAGTTTACTTGCAACAAAAAAAAAAAAAAACGGAACGAGTAAAAGGATACAACATAGTAAAGTCCAGGATATGAAGACAATATTTGACCAACTGCTTAAAACGCATCATAAAACCGAAAGTCATTTTCAACAGCAGCAACAACAGCAGCAGCGGCAGCAAGAAGTCATAGATGAAGTCAAAGTCATTGCAGCCAATAATAATTCCAATTGTATAGTAGTACAGTGACAATTTCTTTTGTCGACTTTGGATTTTTAACGATGCGTCAAGATGGACCAGTAACAACAATCTTTCTAGTTAGAAGTTGCCTTTTCTTCTTTTCGTCTTTATTTTTTTCGGCAATATATAGAGTACAATGAACCAAAAAAAAAAACAGAAAAGAAAAGAAAAGACAAGTGTTGTTGGTCAGCAGCAGCTCATAATAAAAAAATAAAAAAAAACTAGCTAAATATTTTTATTGCCGCAGTTCAAGCAGTTGCATGCTAAGCGCAATTGTTGCAGCTACATTGAAATTTTTTTTTGTTTTTTTTAAGTTGTTTGCTTCAAAATTCTTGAAGATTTTTACGATTGTCTCTAGATTACTTACAGCACTCAGCGTCGCTCTTTATATACTGCATTCAGCAACGTCTCAAGTAGTTTCGTTTGAATGCAATATAGACGACTCGATTAAAGTAATGAAATTTTATTTAAAGAAAATATTGTAAATACAAGAACTATTTAAGAAAAATATGTAAAAATTTTGTATTGGAAATAAGCTGTTAATTAAGAAAAAAAATATTATAAATATTTAATTTCAATTTGTAAACGAGACATTCGACCAAGAGACAACTTTATTATAATTTGGCTAAAAAGACTCAATAAAAATTTAATCATTAAAATGTTATAAATCCCAAAAAAAAAAAAAAAACACACAATGAAGCTTATTTCCGTTGATAAATAACTACAATAACGAAATTTCTCATTACACACATGAATAACTCTCTTGAATGACTCTCTCACACATTCAATAGTTTGAAAGTGCCTCCAAAAAGAATGGCAAAATGTTTCTTTGATATTTTGCTATTAAATGTTAGTAATAATTCAATAAGTACGCCACATCTTTAATTGGGTCCGACAATATTACAAAAAAATATTAAAAGGTGCAGGATAGCTTAACTTAAAATAACAATTGCAAATTTGGACTTCAGAATTTAGACTGAGGGTCCTGGTTTGGGCCTAACATCATCTTTCCATCATTCCATTCCTGACATCGTTCTCTCATCCCTTTAATATCTTAAAAGAATCGCTCTCCATGTTCCACGCTCTAATGTTCACAGTATGCGACGACGCCTTCAATGCCATTCATACAAAAGTAGCAGTATTTTCTATATTGTAGTTTCTTCCAAATTATTGGTCTAGAATATTTGAATTTTTGTGTGCCATGTTGGATCTGCCATTTTGAATTTTTGTAATAGACATAAAACCAAAAAAGTACTTATTTAAAGCTCAACCCTTAATGGCTCAACTTTAATGGCTATCTTGGAAAAATTTATATATTTCGAAAATAGACTTTTGAGGTTAGACTGAACAGTTTTACAACTATCTTAAAATAGAAATTTGGGTACTGAACTTAGTGGGATGTATAATAACGATATTTTCGAAGATTAGAGGTCCTTTTTTTGAGGTTCAATTAAACAGTTTCTAGGATAAAAATTAATTCTGAATTGGTCAGCTTGTAAATAGAATAAATAGACAGGATCCATCCCTTTAAACTTAACAATTTGTGGCCGGGTTCAACTTTAAAAATACAAGAAGGGCCATTTTAACGATTTTTAGGTGTTTTTTGAGGCTACTGCCTAACCAGGACACTCAGGCAAAATTCTGATACTGGATTCAAATTCAACGCATCAAAATTCTTAAGAATACATGTGCTCGGTACAGAGATCAAGACTTTTATTTTGCGGGACTGTGTAATCGTTGCTACTTTTGACCATACTAAGCAAACTCGAAATAGAGTTCTCTCCAGAAACACAAAAATTCCATTCAACAGACGCTGATAATCACGTAGAAGTCGGCATTTGGTACGTTCCAGAGAGAAACGTTTCGAAAACAATGATTTCCGTATTCGTATGAAGAACGAGCGTAACTCTTCGTAAGGTCAGAGGCTCCATCGAAAAAAATAATTTGCGAGCGAATGTCGATGCGTACCAGATGCGTTAGGATTACTATATCTTGAAAGACCTCAGGAAAATGAAAATCTCCAATTGGTATCAACAAGCACTACATGATACCCAGGTTGATAAAAAAAACCGTAAAGGGCCAAAGATATAAATCGGCTTAATACGGAGAATAGCTTCTGCCTTGCCACCCGTCTTATATATCCGAAAAAACAAACGAATAACATAGTCTCGAGCGCAAACACAAATAAAAAGAACGAATAGTCTCGTGCGCAAACTTTCGATAATACACTTTTGTGGAGTAGAAAAACATTAATATTTTTTATTAATTGTTCCGATCAAATCAAGCGATTAAGTGTCTTGACGAATTTGTTGTCAATGTTTGGGAAATTTTATGTTTAACAAATTTATACTAAAATGATTAATAAATTTAATGCAGATAGCAGTTGTAATTTGATAACGTAAAAAACTCAGTTATTCATTGTAAGATTCAAACAAAACAAATTTAAAAAAATAATGAATATTGTATTCTTTGTTTTTTTATGACCAAAGCTAATTAATATAAATGTAGTTTAGTACTTAAAAAAAATAGTATATTTGGTAACTATAAAAATCAAAATTACTCAAAGCGCCGAAACTTCCCAGATTGATAATATTTCGGCTTATAACATAGAATTTGCTACAGCATTTAATAAAAAAATTAAAACAAAACAAACAAAAAATACTTTCATAATTCTATTAAATCTCAGATACGCCTTCTTGAATTAACTCTTTAATGAAAAATAAAGACGCCAATTTGAAGGACAACGTTGACCAATTCATTTTGTGTTTCTGAAAAAATCTAATTAGCAACTAAAGTAAAATTAGAGTTTGATAAAAAAAGAGACAAGTAAAAGAGTGGAAAGAAGTAAAATACTAAAAGGTAAAACAATGTCTTAAATGAAAAACTTCATTGCAAAGCAGCAAGCTTTCTACTTTTTGTCTGTGATTCTAACGACATTCTAACGTATACTTGTGTCCAACACGGTGTGATAAAACTAATTAAGTGCAGCATAATAAAATAGGAAAATATTCCAAGTGACAACTTAGTTTTGATGTGCAAACATTAACACAATACGATGCGACGTCGTCGTCCTCCTTAAGGATAACTGCTTTAATTTTTTTTGTTTTTTACTGCAGACAAATCTTGTCTGCTGCTACTGCTGCTGCTCTTATGCTTCGCTGACATTAGCCAATAGCGTAACATTTTAATTTGTACATTAAAGTAATTAGTTTAACATTAGTTTGTATTTAGTTTTAATATAAAAACGAAACAAACAAATAACAGCATAAAAATTGCAGACAGACAAGCTTGGCGACTATAGACAACTTAAAATGCAGACATTTGTCTGCTAATTATAAGTCGAATTCTTAAATATGAACGCATAATTTATGAATTTAATATAAAAACATATAAAAATGGCAACTTACCACTTTTAAATGTTGCCATTAAGCGTTCAGAATCGCCACCATGATGACAAGCGAATAGTGATTTTTCAAGCAGATCATTTGGCTTGTAGCCGAGTAAATTATACATTCTGCAAGGTTAAAAAACAAAATATGAAAAGAAATAAAAATTACAATAATAAAAAAAAACTATCTTACTTATCATCCACATAGGTAAATTTCATGTCAGGCGAATGTTTAGTCAAAAATGTGCTCGTACCCAAGGGAATTTCAATATTCGATGGATGCGGTATAGGGCGTCCAATTGCCACAAGTACACGATCACCTTTGTTATTGACAACAAGATGACCAGTTATATGTATGACCTGTTAATAAACAAAAATATTCACTTTTAGATAAATAAAATAATAAAATAAATACATAACAAAAAATTAGATATTAGCAATAAGCAAGCTTTAGTTCGATTCACCTATCTACTTTGATATTGAATAAAGGATTCTTGCTTAGGTTTGTGCATTAAAAATTGTTTACAATGACTGCAACACTGACTAGTAGAACAATGAAAATATTTCGACCTCTAAGCCATTCTAGATTTATTTTATGAGCATTTAAAATGCATTCTAACAGCAGCAGTATCTAGTAAACCCTTTATAGAAATCGTCTTGTGAGTACACATAGTATATTTTTATAAATAATTATGTAGAGTTAATGCCTATAAAGGAGTCACAATTTTCTTGAGGTTTACATGTAACGTAAGATATCCTATTTAATGTTTAGTAAGTCACAAAAATAGGCACACTTCTACATATTTTTTTATGTTTTGTTAATCATTACAATTCATAACGGCAGAAGTGTGCTTGGCGTCTACATAATGTAATTTCCTGAATGAAAACAGGGTACAGGATAGTCGTTTGTGCTCTGAACAAGTTATATGCAGCACTTAATAAGTCAGGACAGGTTCGAACATTCACAAAGTAAACTAGTTTCATCGTCCCTAAGAAAGTATCTGCACTCTATATCTAAAGACAGTTCTTTTTGATTAGGGTGGAATCTCAGCCGACTGTGACCAGAAAGATCAACTGAAATGTACATTAGTCTATGGGTAGACTGGTCGAACTGATTCTTTAGCCTTTGACAAGGCAGAATAATGTAACCAGTAATAAGAACTAAAGTCTTTTAAAAGCGTTTCTCAGTTCAACCTACATAATAAATAATCCCATACAAACATATTAAAAAGAGTCATTTCTGAACAGTTCAGCGAAAACCTCATTGCCAAAATTACCTCTATGACAGGCGGACGTGTAAGTAAGCAAATTAATATGATTCTATGAGGGCAAAATGAATAATAGCCTAAATAGTGTACAAGTGGCAATTATAGATTGTCACAAGTTGGCCTATGACATTAAGTAAAATAAATTAAACGATTGTATGAGTGAAAAATGCCTAATAGCGGAAGAGTGTTCAAAGAAGTTTACAAATTTTAACCATAAAAAGGTCAAGTTCGATTTATAAATAAGCATTAAACATAAACATAACACAAACGATATCCTAAATACGACATAAAATCCTATTTGATATCTACCATTTAATATCTCAATTGGCTAAATTTAACCTCTATATTTAACTATGTATCTCTTCCTAACAAATTATACCTTATACGATGCGCTCTTTAGATTAATGCTACGTCCGCGACTAGTTAGTGTACACTTTAAGCGTACAAACAAATCGCGATGATGCGTAGCTATTTCATCCTCAACACTTAAACGTTCCTCTTTAACTTTATCAGCAGTAATGCCATTGCGTTTAATATTCAGGGCTTCGCGTAGTTCAGCATGATCGCATTGATGACTGTATTCCCAAATTTGTTGTCCCAGAATATCAATCTGTAAAATAAAAATGAATAGCATTAGCACAATTGAAAATATATGGGAGAAGGGTTTGAAAAAAAGCTTTTAATAACCTTTGTTATGCCCAAATATTCGACAATATTTTCGGAAACATAAGTTATGTCGCCATCATTGGACAATATAAGCAAAAAACCATCCATTGTCTGTTTCATTAGCTCACTAGCTTCAGCGCATTTAAGCAAACCATCATCGTCATTGAATTCCACTTTCGGTTTTAATAACTGACCAGCAGCAGCAACAGCAGCGTTATTATCAGCATTTTCCGTATTATTATTAACAGTAACAGCAGCATTCAATTCGCCGCCAGTAATGTCCTTCAATTTGGGAACTGTAATACAAACAAAAATTAAGATCGGATATTTACATTTAAGTTTCATGCTACTTACACAATTGCAACATTTCACGTATCTTCAGATAAGAAATGGCAATACGCATTACAGATGCCTTATCCAGAGCACTGACATCTTCATTTTTCATTGGCAAAGCCTGCGCCAATTCAGTAAAGATTTCCGTTTCTTTGGAGCGACGATCACGCGCAGCATGACGTGATTTTTCTTTACGTTTTTCATTGTTCCTGCAAAAGAATTAGAACAAAAAAAAGGTTTAATTAATTTTATTTATAAAATAATTAAATTTTAAACGCACGCCTCTTCGATGTTTGAGAAGCTCATGATAAACTGAGACAGACAACACTGAATGGAATATTTTTCTAAAACTATCTAAGAAAGAACATCGTCGGTACACAGCATTCCAAAACAAGAGCGAAAGTGTAATTTTTAGCAAATTTGCGTCACAACAACAATTATGGCTTGAGGAGGAGAAATGTTGTTGCTTTAGCCGGCGATCACGTACGCCGCGAATGTTGCCATCGAAACCAATGCCGCTCTTCAAAGCCTGTTCAAAGCGTTACAACAATGAGGCAAATAACCGTATAAAAAAAAATTTAAAAAAAAAAAAAAAAAAAAAAAACACAATACTAGCTCACAAATAAATTTATTTAATAAAATTGCGCGAATAAATATTTTTTTTTTTTCTTTTTTTTCGTTTCGCGCATTTCAATGCACGCGAATTATAATTAATTGAATGCGAGAGGTTCACTCATTGTGTAGAACTAGAATGGTTCTAACAACGGCTGAAGTGGGCGTCGTGGGAATACGAGCCACAAGCAAAAGCAAGGCTTTATGACGTTGCAAAATTTTTGCGTAAATTTGCAAATTTTATTACTGTGCTCGTTTTTTTTAAATTGATTGAGAGCAATTTTTCAATTGAATTGAATTTCGAGTAGCAGAACAGACTCAGTTCATGGCAAGCAAGCACTCATAAAAACAATTCAAATCAGTGGAAGGCATTAATTAATACTGCAATCAATATTTGAATTTTTGTAAAAATTTAAATCTGTGATTTTAATTCTTAAATAGTTTGTTTACTTTATAAGATTTTTTTTTTTTTTTTTTTTTTTTTTTGCATAAGAAATTTAACGCCAAAAAATATTTTAAAGCTGTAAGACTGAGGCTTTATGTGAATAAAAATTGCGACTTTAAAAGAACCTGTTCTATATTTGAGGTTATTATGTCCGTCGCAGAGAACTCAAAATCTAAGGCTTCTCCAGAGCAGTGATCTACACGATCTCTGTTAAAGTATTTCACAAATCAATTTTTAAATAATAACAAGGAAAACCGTAACTTCGGTGGAACCGAAGCTAAATACCCGCCACACGAATCTTTGAATAGTTTATGTGCGATCATCAGTGGCCTATACACATTTATAAATGTACTTTTTCATACAAAAGTTCGGGAATAATCGGTAAGTTTGTATGGGGGCTATACATAAAAATGGGCGTGGCATCCTGGTTTTGGAACTGGATGATATAAGAAGTATTTTTATCCAATATTGAGTGAATACATTCATAAATAATACCTATTTTTTACAAAAATTGAATGGGGTATGGGGGCTACACCTAAAAATGGGCGTGGCACGTTAGTTTGACATTGAAGACATAAGAAGTATTTTACCCAATTTGGAGGAATGCATTCATGAATAAAAGCTATTTTCATACAAAAAATCGAAAAAAATGAAGTTTGTATGGGGGCTATACCTAAAAATGGGCGTGGCACTTTCATTTCATACTTGTTTTAGTCGTTCGAGAGAAAAGCTTAAGTTCTGAATTTCAGATTAATATCTTTTAAACTGACGAAATAAACTGCGAAGAAACAAACAGACGGACGGACGGACGGACAGACGGACATGGCTGGATCGATTCGTCTCGTCGAGCTGATCAAGAATATATATACTTTATGGGGTCTCCGATGCCTCCTTTAATGCGTTACAAACTTTCAGACAAACTGAATATACCCTTCACACTATGTGGCGGGTATAAAATTGTAAGCTTAACAGTCATTTGTGATATTTTTAAAATTATTTGTTGAACACTTTACTAATTATTTTTACCAGGGCTGCAAGCCACAAACAAATTGGCAGAGGTTCGTGATGCCATTAAACCGCTCGTACGGTTCGCGAACCGGTTTTAGTGATCGGTTCGCTTCGGTTTATGTAGACTGTTCGAAACGAGCCACATTCGATTTTTCGTTTAAAACCATTTTCTTTCAGAGAAACTGGTTCGTTTTATGGTTCGGAGCGAACTCTTCAAAATTCCGGTTTGCAGCCCTGCTTATTCATATGTAAATGTCCCTCAGTCTTTTTTTTTTCTTCTTTAATAATCGGCATGCTTCAAAGTTTAATCACACGTGTCGCATAGTACAATATATTGTATACTGTGTTGCGTTTCATTTAAGTAGCCTAATGAACTCGTTAATTATTGAACGAAATACAATAAATTCAACACCAATTCTATAAATATTTTAAATTATTAAATCTCAAAAAAAAAAAAAAAAAACTGAATACAGTGAAAAAAAAAATAATAAATTTATATTTAAATATTTTTACTGCTACTGTGCAAACCAATTGATTGTCAAATAAATTTTTTTTGCAAAATAAATTTTTTGTTAGAGTCCAAATTGAAAAGAGAAAAGTTGAATAAACTTTTTTCGAATGTGCAAAAAATATCTACTCAGTTCATTCAATAAGAAATTTATGAATGTATCTCTCTTCAAATTGAATGTATGAGAAATTATAATATAATACAAAAAAGGAATCATTGAATGTATAGAATCACATTTAAATAGAGAAGAAGGAAAAATAAATACATATATTTTTCAGACGAATGTAATGTGTGTCATAATATAAAAAATGTAAAGTGTGTTTCAAAACAATGAGTACAATAGTGTAGAACTCAATACATTCGAATACATTTTACTCGAATTTCATATGAATTGAATGAATGTTTAATTTAACTTATGTACACACTGTGAGAAACTATGTTTTAAATGGATTCTCAAAGACTTCTAAAAATACCACCTCCAAGGACAGTTCCGACTAATTTTGAGTACAATTTTGTCGAGAGTAAGAATCTTGCTTCAAAATTCTGTCCGTCATTCAGAGCACACTCGCCAATATTCAGCAAAAGTATACCGAAAGTGTCCATACCGATATTAAGAGTATATGACTAGTTTGCAGAATCACAGACACAAAGGCTACAATTGCACAATCGACATCAAGTCCACCTGCTCAAAAAATTATATATTTATTTTTAATATTACTAAATATATTTAAACAAACGTATCGACTATAAATAATGTAAGTATTTAATGATATATTAATTATATTTATATCTTTCTACGTGATTTTTGTTTGTAGCCAAAAAACATTATAATATAATATATTATGTATAACACATGATAATTTTGTCAACTAGATAATGTTTGTATATAGCCAGCGCAGCACTACTAAGAAAGTATATATTAGAAATAAAGATTTATTTATTATATTATATCCACATAGTATACTACTCGTAAACTCATCAATTTAGCACGTCGCATAAATTTGGCAAATAAAATAGAAACATGAAAATAGCAAAGCATCACATCACAGAAAGTCATGTGAAATTAATGAGCGAAAAACTACAACAAAAAGCACTTTAATGAATAAAAATCAAAAAAATTATCTAATATAAAAAAATTCTCGTGTCACAGGGTTTGTAAAAGAACTCCTCCGAAACGGTTTGACCGATTGTTATAATATTTTTGGTATATATTCAGTGGGCCTGAGAATAGCACGTAAACTATTTTTTATACCCATAATTGGGATGGTGGGCGTGGTCCCAATAGAATCTATCAGAAATTCATCGAATATTTTCGAAACAATTCAACCGATTTCAATAAAATTTTGTAAATGTAAATTTCTTGGTCCAACTTAAAACACGACGTTCCCTTTTGGATATATTAAATATTTGCCAAAGACTTACACCAAAAATCCCAAAAAATTAGTTAATTAATAATTTAATTTTATTAATATCAGCTACTGCCTTGCATAGCAACAGAAAAAACCTACATATTAAAAATCATATCAGTCACTGAACTAACCTTCAAAGTTTTGAAAAAGCTTAAATAATCATGCGAAAATTTTGAGCAAAATTTACAATGCCGCTAAATTTTCAAAGTTCTCATCACTGCCAATCAAAAGAATATTAAATGTCTCACTCAAAGAGGATCAATATAAATCATACGACATGTTGTCTGCGCTTTTACTTTTTGATAAGTGGCGCGTACTTTACAATAATTTATAAACGTTTTCTTATCAAATACAAAAACTATAAAACTGTAACACGACACAGTTTGATTTAACTGAAAAGATATGTCAAAATATCAAATCAAAATCTAAATAAACGAAACAAAATTAATCATTTCGACAGTATGCATTTTTTTAAATCAAAGTTTTGTAACATTTTAAAAAAAAAAACAATTACATAAAATTATCGCCTCCGGTAGAAGACACCTTGAAAGGCATCATCCAGATGAGCTTCCACTAAGTAGTGCCCTATTAAAATTTTGCTTTTACTTTCGCTTTAATTTTTAGTCAATTTTTTTTTTTATTTTCCTAATGATTTCCGCTATAAAATTTGTTTATATTAGATAAGATTTTTCTAAAGACTTCAGTAGACCGGCTAAAAAAAAGACATCCACTTGTAAATCAGCGTAGACATTTATAATGTAAGTATTCTGAGTACCTGAATCTGAGTCAGAATTCAGATTTTAATCTTAACTTAAAAGAGTTAAACATTTTCTAATTTTTGCTCATTTGTTCCAATTTCTGATCTTGTGCCGAGAAACAGAGTAGTAAAATCTAATGTATTTTGAAATTTAAAGTTGGTTCTCATTGTCATTATAACGTCAAAAAACTGACCCTTTTTTGGAAAATGTTGTTTTTAAGTGAAAAAAATATCTTTGAATCCATCACTTTAAAATTTGAACAAGGAAAAACGTTAACTTCAGTAGAACAGAAACTCAAATGCCCGATCCTTTATTTAGCTCCAGCTAAAGCAGATTAGGTGGATAACTCTTGGGTCAAAGGGGTAGATTTCACGTGGAACAACACAAAAATTGGGGTTCGAATGGGAAACTCTTTATAGATTGGTCGATCCTTGGAAAATGGTAATATTCATAGGAAGAGAGTAGAAGTTGTTTTACCCAGATTGGAGAGAATATATTCATAAATAAGACCAATTTTATTACAAAATTTCAAAAATAGGCTCTAGATTTGTATGGGGTCTATACCTAAAAATGGGCGTGGCACCTTGGTTTTGATATTGGACATGACATTTGAAGTGTTTTTACTCAATTTGGAGTAAATACATTCATGAATAATACGTACTTTTATACAGAAAATCGAAAAAAGTGGTAAGTTTGTAAGGAGACTTTACCCTAAAATGGGCTGGCACTTTGGTTCTGACATACAAACAGCCTAGTATCGAAAAAGCTTAAGTTTAAAATTTCAGGTAGATTTGTCTTGTCGAGCTGATCAATAATATATATACTTTATGCAACCCCCTCTTAATGCGTTACAAACTTTCCGACAAACTGTCAGCAGTGATGTATTTTGAATATCAGAATCCAAATTCGTGTCCAGAGATTCGAAACTAATCAATTTTTTTTTTTTTTTTTTTGAAGCAAACTTTTCTATTTTACAAACACTCCTCAAACCTATCATGTACTCAGGGGTGCCACCTAATTGTGATTTGGGCTTGTATCTAAATATGAAAGCAAGCTAAGTATTAAATTTAAATTGTTTTTTATTTAATATTTTTTTTGCTTTTCAATTATTGCATACTAATAACCCGTTTAAACAAGCGTCAGCATCTGTTTAAATAAACAAAAAACACCTGCAGCCCAAACTTGTTAAAAATTCAAAAAACGTTTGAAAATTTTATACATACTTTGTTGTTTATGTTTCCGGTAGAAATCCTAATCAGAACATTGATTTAATGTAAATTAAGTAAACTCAAAACAACACCAAATCGAAACAAATGAAAAAGTTTCAAAGCTGATTTATGTATTTTTAAGCCAATAAAAAAAAATTGAAGTGAATGCATATTTTAAGCATATTAAAAAAAACTTAAGTATATTTTGGAAGATCAAGAATTGATCAGCAATATATAATAATACTTAAATAATGTATCTTCTAAATGTCTTCTTGTGCATGCTGAGAGTTTTAAATTATTTTTTGCTTTTTAAGATTTTGGTTTATTTGAATAAGTTAGCAACACTAATGTCAGAAAGAAATAATTTTATGAATGCAAAGATAAAGTTTTTCCAGTTTAAATACTGAAATTCATATTATTTGCTATGCTATACTGCAGAACAACATTCGAGACTGTTGCAAAACTCATAAACATATCTGATTCAAGGAGAACAAGCATAACCTCTTAACACCTTTTTATTCTAAATAACTCCAAACACAAAAAAAATAATCTAATAAATATCCAAAAATAAATAATCATAAGTGAAGTGCGGCGTTATCAGCATAAACAAAAGAAAAACAAAATAAATTTTATACCAAAGAAGCAAGAAACACTGCAGTTGAGTAAGTTCGACTGTAAGATACTCTGTACATATTTTTTATAGAAACTACAAACTTGTCTTATTTTATGTGATCATTAAACAGATCTGTTAAATAAGAAGAATGGAAAATTAGACATCGTAGATCCTACAAAAGTATTTTTATATTCCTAATCAGTTCGACGAGATGAATCGATCTAGCTTTTTTCAGCTATTTATTTAGCCCTAAGTATTTTGTGTGTCAGAACCAAGGTGTCACGGCCATTTTTATGTATTGCCCTGATACAAACCCTTTTTTTATTCGTCCTGACAATCTGATCAATAATATATGTACTTTATGGAGTCTACGATGTCTTCTAACAAACGTTCCGAAAAACTGATAATAACCGTTCACACTATGTGTGACGGGTACAAAAATATAATAACAAATTAATTTCAATAAATTCACTTAAAAGCTTTAATTAAATTCCACCCGCAAAAGCTTTAATAATCTTAATAAATGTTTAAAATAAACAAAAAGAACGCCGAAGTCGAGTATGCTCGACTCCAAGAAACCCTGTTATCAATTTTTATTCACCTTACATTATTATATTGGATTGTTATACAAGAAGTCAAGAAATTGGTTAAAATTATATTGGGGCATTATATATATTATACCCATAATGCGATCTCTCATTTGGACTATTGGAGCCATAACTCATTCTTAGCAGTTCAAAGATTATATAACACAGAAAAGATCATGAAAAAACAAAAATGTTTGGGGTAGATTTGTATGGGGTGTACCCCTTAAAATGGAGCTAAAGAAAAGCCTTTTGTAAAGGATCACTTTACGGTTTAGGAGAGTCTAAGTATCGAACACGGTGGACCTATCTCTTATAGTCGCCGAGATAATCGTTTTCATACGGCAGACTTCTGGACGGACGAACGAATAGACAGACAGACATAGCAATATCGAATCGCCTTTGAATGCTGATCAAGAATATATACATTGTAGTGTCTATCAAACCTCCTTCTACCTGTTATATACATTTCACAAACATAATATATCCCTTTCCCTTCTAATACAGGGTATAATAAAACTCGTTCTATTTTTTATTATTTTTCGGAAAATTAGAAGATGCATCGGAGACCATAGTATAAAGTAAAGTATATATATTAAAGATGAGCTTGGCGAGACTTATTGATATAGTTGTGCTCGTCTGTTTATTTCTACGCATTTCATTTAAAACATAATTAAAGATATCAAGTGTAAATTTGGGAACTTCGAGTTTATATATGTGTAAAAAAGTTATTATCAATGAATTCACTCCAAATTAGCGCTAAAAAAAATGAAACTTCGTCTGAATAAAGCGTCCGAATCAATGTCTCATAGAATTTTCCATATAAAATTCTAAATTTATTAAAAATAAAAAATTAAATAAATATCTCAATATCTATAATCTTTAAGTTTAAATAAAATTCAAGCCAGGCACACTTTCTGCACAATTTCAATTTGAATAGCGTGCGTCACACGCTTTCATCAACGTAAATTAGTATTCCCAACCATTTTAAAGTAAACAAACACTCAAGGAATAAACAATGAGCCATATTCTTTTTTTTTTTTTTGTGGTTTTCTTTTTTTTTTAATTTTGGAGAAACCCACGATGCAAAAACTAGCTTTTAATGCAGCTTAAAATAGATAATAATACCTCAGAGTTTATACTTGAGTTTATACTCAAACGTTTCCTTTTTATTATTATATAAGAAAAAAAGGTAAATTCTAGAGAAACCACAGACTTATTAGTAATTTTTCTTGATTCTTTAATTTAATTATAAGAAAAATATTACAATCAACTAGAAATTGTGTTGTTTTATTGAATGTTGTCCATAAGAATGCGCTCAGACACACAAATACTGAATTTTGATCAAATTTTTACAATTTCTATTTTTTTAATTTCATCTGCTTTTTTTTTTTTTTTTTTTTTTTGAAACTCAATGAAGTTTTGAAACTATTTTCAATGCAATGTCTAAGAGCGCACCCTAAGTAAAATATAATTACCGAACCGTAGTGCATTCTATTAGCAAAGTTCGTTCTTTGTCTATTTAAAGCTTTCTGTTGTTGTCTGAATATGTAAAGCATTATTCGGAATTATTTTAAAACAACGTGTTCGATTAAAATATGTATTTGTTTCCAAGGTTATTGACATAAAAAAAATGCTAATAATAATTATTGCTAAAAAATATTTAAATTAAGCTCTTGATAAGATATTTTATATTGTATATTAACAATTTCATACCATCTCATTTTTCAAATAAACAAATAATAGAAAATTATTATTTAACCCTTTATATGGTTTTATTGCATATCTGCAACAGTTAGTTGGATGTTATTCTCGACCATTTCTGAAGAGAAACATCGTTATCCGGTTATAAAAAAATATTTATTTTTCAGTTTTCTATATCAAATCTACGAAAAAGTGTTATTTTCCCATGTATAATATATAGGCAAACTTCAGGGGCTTAGCGGTACCATTAAATATTATCCGATTAAAAAAAAAAAATACGGGTCTTCTTATTTTCGTTTTAGAACAATCCTAGTTGGTGGGAGCATAAACATTTTTGGACGACCCTATTGAATATACACATATGCATATGTACATATTATCGGTGTTGTTCTATATACAAAATTTCCAAAATCCTTGCTTAGTGCTTACTTTCATCATAAAACGAATCTACAGTATAAATTTCAGCTTTTTATCTTTAGCTGTAGTCGTGTCTTCCGTCATTTAGTCACTGGGTCAGGTGAAAGAGATTTATATACTATATAGAAGATAATTTTGGAAAAATATTTTAATTATTATAAGAAAAATACGTTTACTATTTTCCTCTCGACTGCACAAATAGGTTTTTTCTTTAAACTTTAAACTAAAACAAAAAAATGAGAAATCACGATTTTAAATTTACTTTTCTATAAAATACAACAACGAAAAAAAAAACTTAACCCGACACACACCCATTTTTAAATAGTTAATATGCGATCAAAAGTGGCTTAGATAAACTTTCCAGATATGGTATGGGTCAATGGTCTGATACATTTCGTGTTGAAACACAATATTGATATAAAATTTTTAGGTTTGTATTAGGCTATATGTTATAGTGGTCCGTATCATATCGGTGGTGTGTACATTGGATGTTACTAGATGTGTTTTTACCCAATTTGGAGTGAATACATTCATAATTAATACATTACAAATTATCGAACATAGTTGATAGTATTTATAGGGTTTGGGTTTTGACATTGGATGACATAAAAAGTGTTTTTATCTCCAGTATTCTCTAAATAAATAGTGTTGAAATAAACAGACGAACGGGCAGACAGACAGACGGACATGGCTATATCGATTTGACTCGTTGATCAATAATATATATACTTTATTGGGTCTCCTTAAATGCGTTACAAACTTTCCGACAAACTGAATATACTCCTTCACACCTTGTGTAACTGGTATAAAAAATATATGAATAGTTTTCATTTAAATAAAATATTTAAGTATAACGACAAATATTAGCTTAGGGTTTTGAACTAGTTTGCTTAACTAAATATTATTGTTTTCTAGGTGTAATAAAAGTCATAGGTCAGTCCAAATAGTAAACAGAAAATACGGGCGACACAGTAAACAACGAAAGTAAAACTTTTTTATAAAACATTCCCAGTCAAAATGTGTTTGTTTCGTATTCAGAGACTTACATAAAATCTTCAATATCCACAAATTGTGTAAATTGACATGGCTCGGTATTATTTGGTGCATATCCATAGCAATAGGCATAGGTCCACGGTTGATTGCCACGACATGGCGCTGAGGCAGTCATAATTGTTGTAGCATTTTGTTGGTTGGCAAAAATCGGTAACAGCGATTGTGGTTGCTGTTGCTGTTGGGAATAACCAACAAAATGTTGTTGCTGTTGCAGCTGCTGCTGCGGCGGCGTATATCTTTGAGTTGTATATGACATGTGCACATTTTGTTGATAAGGATGATGACGTATCGCAGCATTACTAAGAAATTGATTGCTACCATTTCGAATGCCAGCTACAGGAACAGCAGCAGGAATTGGCGTCTGCATTCCATAAAAGCCTTGATTAATATTTACACACGGTTCATGTATTGGTAAAGAGTTTGCATAAAGTTGTGCATTGTTATTGTTAAAATTTGTATTTTGATAAGGCGTTTTACATGATTGTTGTTGTTTTGGATTATAATCATTCGCATAACAATAAGTTTCATCGTAGAAACTATTATCACCACGCGGAAAATTGCAATTTTCCCAAGTACTACAATCGTTAAACATTTTTGTACTTTTGATTTGATTTTTATTTTTGTTTAAGTTTAAAAAAAGAAAAGAAAAATTATCAGAAACTGAAATCACTTAAACATGCTAAACAAAAAAAAACACATAAACATGCTACATTTTTGCGATAATTTGTTAAATTTCGCTAAAAATATTTATATAAATTTCAAACGAGAAACACACACACACACACAAAACACAGACACACTTTTTTATATAAAATTAATATTGTTATTACTTGAATTAAATTCTTTTAATTTTTTATCAAAAATATTTTTGTTTAAAAAAACCGACAGAATAAAAGAACAGAACGCACTACCGTCCAAATTTAAAATGAACGAAAAGTTGTATAATTCGAAAATTAATATTAATATACTAAGTCTAACGAAAGAAAAGAACGGCAACAATTACGATATCAGTTAGATTAATCATAAATGCGAGGGTGGTTTAAAGGGATCTTAAAAACACATCTGGAATCTTTTCACATGCAACGAGTCACAGTTTATCATACAACTGTTATCTTCTTCAAATATGACGCTAGAATGACGTCAATGGGAGCCGTTTTTATGTTATGACAAAAGACTTGTGTATAACAATTGAAAGAGTTTCCAGTCTCAAATAAAATTATTTTCCAAGTCTAGTTCAACAAGCAACGAATACGAAATGTTCACCTTAAAGTCCAAAACACCTAGAAAGGGTGAAAAATGTTTTAGAACTTTGAATCGAAATGAACCACCTGGATCCAGACAAGGTACCATATAAAATCCTTCACAATTCTCAAAGATCATTGAGTTCCTTTTTCAATACAAAACAATACTATCAGCCAGGCTCCCATTTTGGTAATCAGTGTTTTACTTTTCAAATAAATTTTTATAATTCTCAAATAGTTAAAGCACAAAAATATATGAGTTTTTGCGTGATGTGAGCTGGGATGAACAAGGGCCATGAAAAAAAGAAACACTTTATAAATAATGTAAATGTACCTTACGAACCAGTTCTGGCCTTTCGGACAAAGAATATCGATCAAACAGAAACTGCTTTATTGTTATACTTAAACTGTTTGAGAATTAATAAGATTATAAAAATGCTACTTTAAAAGTAAATTACTGGTTTAGAAAATGCAAGCTATTCGAACGATTTATTAAACTACCCTCAAAAGAGAGCAGTAGCAACAACAAAATCTCATACATTTATATTAAATCCGATCGTTGTCGCAAAACACAACATTTTAAAGTGTAAATGTGCGAATGAAAAATAAATATCAAACGAACTTATCATGCTTATCAGTCGACACCGGCGCAAATGCTCGGCTCGCTCACCTGTATATGATAAGATAAGATCATCAACATCATCTTTGCACCCATACATACATATTTACAGTGGCGAAAAACACGAAGCGTAACTACCCATTATCTACCCATTACCTAAGTTCTATTCATAAGTTTCTCTGAAGCATGTTGGTTATTATTTTTTGATTAAATGCGATCGTGTTTCATCGTAAGATACTCCGATGTTTCATGGTAATATTAACCAAATTGCACCAAACAACACAACATTATATTGTAGATAACAGTTAATTTATAGTGAAAACAAAAGCTATGCTATGTCGATAACGCTGGGAAACTTATTTAATAAGTATCACAATTGATAAACGTTTAATTATTTAATCATTGCATACTCTTAAGCGCATATAAATTAAAAGGGGCGTAAACACTGAAACTAGAGGGTCTTACAACAGCGACTCATAAATGTACATAAACCACAAATTAGAAGGCAGAACATAAATAAAAAAAAGATCGACAAAAAATGACCTTAAAAAGTTGAGCTACACCAAAATTGGCAATTTATTTCGGGGTTTTCTCGACCCTTCTCTTGTAACGGATGGTTCAATTTAAGCCAAACAAAATAAAACATAAATATATGTATACACACATTTTTATGTATTTAAAAATACAAAAATTGTTTTTTGTTTAGTATCGACAAATCAAGCAAACTTAAGAGATCTGCTTCGCTTTGTAAATCTTCGTTAAAACAAATGTTCAAAATAATACATGAAATTTTAGTGATTTTAGAAGGGACATTTTCAGTAATAGTTATTGTTAGCATTCTCAAATTTAAAAAAAAAAATTGAGTTTCCAAGTTGCAACACAAATAAATCTAAATTTTTCATGCAAAAACTTTATGTAGTTCACAAAGGTAGTAAAAAACCCTGCAACTAATTAATACGTCTGAGTAAATTCACATTCTAAAATATTCGATTGGTTAGCTGAGAGTGGAGGCTCTACATTCGTATACATACTTGATCCATAAACAAAACATACAAAATTCGTTCGAACAGATGTCGTAATTAATGCTACAATAAATTATGAAGTCATAGGTACACTACTTTTGAATTTTACAAAACTTCGTTTCAAATATTCTAATTTCTTAGAAAACATGTTCTCAAACTATTGTCTATACTGTACATATGTAAGCAGCATTCATTATCATAACTAAAAATAAAATCAAGTTTGTTAGAAACATCTGAAAATAATTTACAACATATTTGTAAATTATAACTTAAGATAGCCACAAAAAGCTTTAGCAGACATAAAAATATTCATATCTTAAAAGTAGACAACATAATCTCAACATATGTACGGCGTAATTTTAATAAAGAAATAGTAAACTCTTCAAATAAATAATATGACTCAAAAAAAAGACTGCAGTGTTTTTTTTTAATTTTAAGTTTAAATAAATTTAAATGGCAGAAGCGAAAAATATATCCATATTTATTGTAGAAAATTAAACAATATTAAGTAAAACCAGTTCATAAAAATAGAAGAAAATTTAATGAATGTAAAAAACACGTTTTAAACAAATATTTTAACATTACGTATTAATTTTTACAAACATTTTATTGTAAAGCGTGGGTGAAAATGTAGAATTCTTTGAAAAATGTGAACAATTTGATTATTCATTTGCCGATATAGCAAAAAAAACGTCACAAAGCTTATCAGAAACGTAAGCGAAACGTAACAGATTAGATAATCTTGACAAAGGGAAAACATGTAAACAACTTGAAGAACGATAGAAACATATCTCAGTTGTAATATTTATTATGGCTTATTAATAAATATAAAACTGAACTTATGTTCCGGTTCCATGCGGTTCCGTTTGTTTCAGTTGTCATTAAAATTGAGGAATTATGATGTCGATAAAATTGTGAAAGTATTCCTGGCGATATGTACTCACGGCTGTCAAGGAGTTAAAAATTGAACAAAAATTGGGAAACCTATAAAGTGTGTATATTTTAAATTTTACTTTAAAAGTAATAAAGTTAATACAATTTTCTTGAAAAAAAATGAAGTAGGGACCATATGATATAGTCGCCCAATCAAATCAATAGTGTACACATGGGGCTAAATTAGATTTATTTTTATCTAAATAATAACAAGAAAGAACGCTGAAGTCCATTATGCTTGACTACAAGAGTCAATTATACCTTCCTTTAGGGTAAACTTTCCGACAAAATTATATTTAAAAAAAAAATATTTAAAAAAAATGGACCAAATTTCCACCAGCGAAGTCCTACTAAATCGCATCAAAATCGAACCTTTTTTAAAAAGGAAGTTGAATGGTGATAACAAGTGAATCATCGCCAAGCAAAAGAGAAATTCAATTGACCCAGTCCAGAGATTTTATGAGAAACGATAATAAATTATTGAACGAAACGGTGCATTGTTGATCTAAATCGACTTATTTTAACAATATATTTAATTAAATTTTCAATTTTATACAATTAAAAATGGATACCTTTTTACTACACCTTACACTACAATAATTTTATGTATTTCTATTTATTTTAATGACTATAATTGTATTTTTTACTGCATGTGTTGTTAATTGTCGGTTTAGTTAATATTCATTTTATTTTTATGCAATTAAATAAAAATTTACAAGTGTTAAAAAAACAAGGAAAAACGTTAACTTTGGTAGAACCTAAGCTTAAATATTCGTCACACAAATGTTTGAATAGTTAATGTGTGCTAATCAGTGGCTTATTCATTTATAAATCTTGTATTTTAAAAATTACTATTTTAAAAAAGTTCAAAAAAAGTTCTGTGTGGGCGCCCATTATATACAAATATTTTTAAAATAAAACTGGGCGGGATACCTTGACTTCGATATTCGATGATATTAGAAGTGTTTTACCCAATTTGGAGTGAATACATTCATAAATAATAACTATTATCAAAAAAAAATTTCAAAATGTGCGGTAAGTTTGTATGGGCGCCACACTTAAAAATGGGCGTGGCGCTTTCATTTTCGAACCTAACTTTGACGTTGCCGAGAAAAGCTTAAGTTTCAAATATCAGCTTTATAACTTTATATCTTGACCGAAAAAATTGCATAAAAATATACAGACGGACAGACAGTCGGACATGGTTAGATCCATTCGTCTCGTCGTGCTGGTCTGCGACGCTTCCTTTAATGCGTTACAAACTTTCAAACAAACTGAATATACCCTTCACACTTTTGAGTGGCGGATATAAAAATAATAGCGTTCGCTTTAAAAATAAAAAGTATTTACAGCATTGACCCCAATTGAAAATCATAAATTTACTTTTTCTTTCTCTGCAAAAATAACGCCAAGAGTAAAAGATACATTTAATGGAATCGTAAAACCTATAAATTTTTTTGCAAGACTAATAGATTCATTAAATGATGCATAGAGATCCACGTAATAGC
Organism: Leucophenga varia; assembly: GCA_018903435.1. NCBI lineage: Eukaryota > Metazoa > Arthropoda > Insecta > Diptera > Drosophilidae > Leucophenga > Leucophenga varia. Next base: position 320,340 of record JAEIFJ010001477.1, on the reverse strand, counting down.
AAAAATCAGTGATCCAAAGTTCTGTAAAGTTCCCAAATATAAACATCGATTAAAGTGTTTTTTTAAAATTAGTATTATTTAGCATTTGTCCATTTATTTGAAATTCCTGAATGGAATGGAAAAGCGTTCTCCTTTTTTAAATATTTCCAACTTTTTTTCTTGAAAACTTTGCTCATAATTAAGATTACGGAATTGGGATTAAATTTTTCAAGATTTGTTTCAAAATTAAATAAAACAAAAATAAAACTTATAATTGTTAATTTTTTTTTTTTTTTTTTTTTGCTGTGTATGTGTGTTTGTGTATGTTCGCTCAATAAATAAATAAATAACGTTGCCCACCTCCCCGCTCTGTCAAGCTCTAAAATGTTTTAATATAATTGATGTTGTTGTTGCTGGTTTCTTTAAACAAAAAAGTAGGTCGCTGTTGCTGCTGTTGTTATTGTTGTTGTTGCTATTTTAGCCAGACATACAAACAGAGAGCAAAAGAGAGGAAGAGTAGATGAAGTAAGATGTAAATATACAAAACAAAGTAGACTGTTCGAATGAAAAGAAAAAACAGAAAACCAAAAGCAACAACGAAACGGAATTTTATTTTAATAATTTTAATTTAATGCATACAAAATATCTATCTATCTCTTTCTATCACATCTTTTTCATTTTGTTTTTATTTTTCACTTCGTTTTTTTTTTTTATTTGTTGCTTTTGTGCGTGTTCCGATGATATTGAAACATTTTAACCAAATAAACAAATACAAATATGCCTTGTTTTTATGTTTCTCTTTTAAACTTTTTCGTTTGATATTTTCATTTTTGTTTTTGTTTTGTCCGCATTTTTTATCAACAAAGTTTTTTTTTTTTTTTTTTTTGTTTTTTGTTTTGTGCAACTAAAAAATTTGATAAACGAAAATTATTATGTAAAAAAAAATTTTTTTGTAGAAAGGAAAAGATTAAAGAAATATTTTTTTTGTTTTATCAAAAATGTTATGACCGATCTTTTCTTTATATGTTCTACAAGAACCAAAACATGAAAAAAATCAATTATATTTTCAATTTTAATAAAATTCAATAAAATTATATTTGTTCAGTGTTTACGACGCCCAAAGAAAGCATGAACAAGCGAATATTATATTGGTCACCGTGATTTGAACCAAACGTCTGTCGTATTTGTCATGGCATAATCTTCCGGTGAAAAAAAAATATTTTTTTTTTTAAAGCGCATTGAATTGTCGCTGCATTCCCCTCAGTGTGCAATGCATAAAATTTATTATATTTATATTATTTTATTATTTTTGTTTTTCATTTCGTTGGCCTCACATGATTCAAGATTGATTTGTTGCTAAGCAAAAGAAAATTCAATGCTTTAAATATTGTCTCGGTCAAGGTAGTCGGCTTTAGTATTCCCTACGCAAAGAATAAAAAAAAGGTTAAACATTTCTTACACCTAATAGTCCACACATACTATACATCAATGTAGCCAAATATGTAATCAACTCGATGATAGCCAAATATGTAATAAAGCCCAAATTATTCTGCTTTTGGTGCTAAACTTCAACCAAATAAAATATCTAAGAATCATATATGCAACCGAATTTGATTTGCCTAGTTCAATTAGGTATAAAAATTCACACATATACAAAATTTATGGTTGCTAAACCTTCGAAATGGATTTCTTTTTAAAATATCCTAAACTAATTGATTCTAAACACGCCCACCGCTCATTTTTCTAAAACTACATATATCCATTCTTTAAAGTTGGTCTAAACAAAACACATATATATATAAAATATCATGGAAATGCTCCTTTCGAGGCAATTTCTCTTTAATATAATTTTTTTTTATTTTTTTTTAAACTTTATTTTTTTATACCATTATAATATGTAAGTTTATTCTTTTTCTAAAAGTTTTTAACTTAGAAGGGGGGTGGGGGACCCCCTAAAGTTATATATTCTTGATCACTCGATGAGACGAATCGATCGTTTTGCTATGCGATTTATTAGATGAAAATATAAATTTTAAACTAAATTAAGTTCGAAAATTTGATTCATGACAATACTCAAATTTTTTTTTTTCTTTTAAAATAGTAACTATTTATGAATGTACTCGCTCCCAATTGGGTAAAAACATTTCTTTTGTCATCCAGGCAAAACCAAGACGCTATACGCCCATGTTTTTTTTTTTTTTTTCCCCCGTATTTTTTTTTTTTTTCTTTTTTTTTAGTAAATTTTACTAAGCTTAAATTAAAAATACTAATTGTCGACTTTAAATCCGTTTTCGACACGCCTATCAGATCAAAGTTTTTCAAAGCACTTACTGAACTTCGTATCCCTGCAAAAATCGTACGTCTTTGTATGATGACGTTGACAAACACCCAAAGCGTTGTCAGAGTCGTTAAATATCTCTCCGACCCCTTTGACACCAAGAGAGGCTTCAGACATAAAAAAAAGTTCCGTCCAATGGGACTAACGGTAAACGAGAGCAAGAGAAAGTACTTGGTATCCACATGCAGACAATCTGCATGACGTAAACGGTCTTTGAGGACAAAGAACTTCAGCTGTAGAAAACTTTCAATTTTTAACTTCTATCGTGACTATTAAAAAGTTCATAAAAATGCTTTAATCTCACTATTTTACAATACCATCAAAATCGATTAAGTTTTGTCAAAATTAAACCGATTTGAAGCGGACAGCCGCACCTAACAATATCAAATCTTTCCTTTTTTTAAATAATAAATATAATAGGTCTATCTACAATATAGGACAATAAATTACAAAAGTTTTCATTGGACTGGGGCACTTGAGGAAGAGTTCCTCTTAGTAGAATAATCTTAGATGGATTATGGATGGATATAGTCAAAGTTCTATAACATTACCGATTATATTCTTCTAGATTAGCGCATTTAACACAGGAGACAGCAACAAGTGCACCACCTTCTCGCAAATGTATAAAACTGTTGCTGAATGCAACTATATACAATATTTGCATCGATTTCGCTCTTTATTAAAAAACTAACTCTTGATTTTAGCCAAAATAAGCAAGATTTCGCAACTTTGATTGACTAAATAGAAACAAATTGCCTTAAGTTCGAAAAAAAAACAAAGATAAAATAAAGTATTTCACAATTTAAAGTTAAAATGTCGTAAACTATTATTTTATTTGGTGTTATAAAATTTTCGCAAATGTATACATCTACGTGGTCTGTTCAAATATACAAATATAAATTTTACTTTCAATCCTCTTTTGACGCTTCCATCTGAACTATCTTTTGTTTAGCTAATAACAATATCCATATGCTCATCTGTTGTTAATCTCTTCATTATTAAAAATAAATACATACAACAGCAAGTTAATTTATTAAATATCTTTCCAATTATCTAAACAATTTATATTAATTACAGGTTAAATACATTTAATTATTTTTAATAAAGGAAAACAATGTAAATATACAACGATTGGATAGATACAAAGATAGCTGACTGATTCAATTAAAATTAAATTACGTAAAAACTAGTTTCACTAGCATATATTAAATGAAGAATAACTTATTGTTTTAGGTTTTCGATTGTTTCCAAGCAATTTCTTTTAGGAATGTGTTACACATACATGTAAAAACGAGTATTTTTATTTTTTAAGAAAGTGTGGAACGCATTAGGAAGACGCTACATAAAATAAAAATACTTTTTAGATAGTTTTTGTTAATACTAAAACTAGGAACCATATTGTCCCATTGGGAGCCACACATTTAATGACACAATACGTAATGATTGGAAACGAGCCAAGGATAAACACTTGATTTTAAATAAGGGCTTGTGACAAGCCAAACTACTAATAGAGGAATTCAACTCTAAGGTTACCAATGCAGAACCCAACTAAAGATCGTGAAAAGCCTCCAAGCCTCTCCTGGGTGAAAATTCTGCGGTAGTATAAAGGAAACACCCATCTATATTCTAACAGAATATAAAGCTACAGCCAGAAACAGGATGTCATTGTTAGGAGGGTACATACTCTCCACAGAACAGGTAAGGAAAACCGAACCTATAAAAATGATTAGATACATTCAAAGACTAGGGATAGAAGCAGAAATCTAACCAATAAGGGCTTACAATACACCTCTATAAATGAATAAATAAAAACTAGGAATGATGTCTTAAATTTGGGATACCGAAACCATTAAGGAGTATCAAGTGTTTTTTAAATTTGAAGTTCCAAGATTAGGAAACAAAAAGTTTTTTGCAAAAACTGGCTTTGGAAAGTCCTAGTTTTTAATATGTGGTGGCTCTATCTCTAATAGTCTCTGAGACAATCCATTTCATTTGGTAGATAGCAGAACGTATTGGATGTACTGATATTGCTAAGTCGAATCTGAATCAGATTAAGAATATATATTCTTTAGGGGTATCATGCCTCACTTTGACTGTTACATAGATTCTCATCGGAATTCAAAAGCGTCGCTAATTTTATTTTTTTAATATGGTTCTATCAAGTTGAACTAGTTCACAGACTTTTTATGAACTTAAAGTCATTTCGTTTTCGTTGGATCGTTGCCAAGCTGATATATTTAAAGATGATCGTGTGAGGCTGTATTGAAACTTCGGTTATTATATCAAGTTTTTCCTCATTTTCATTTATTGTAATTAGAACAAGTTTTCTGTTATTAAACAAAGCTGTCAGCAGCAAAACAAAATAAAATGAAAATAAAAAAAAAAATATGCTAAGCTGAAACTGAGTCACGTAGGCAGCCTTACATTTGCTTAAAGCCTTTTTTATTTCAAGTTGAATGCAATGTTAATTTATTGCATACCGAAAAATTATAAAAATAAAATAAAATACAAAAAAATATATATATATTGTAATCGTCGTTGTATTTGTATGAGCAACACCACAAACAAATCGTTTTAAAAGAAAACAATATTAAAATGGAAAATCAAAACAAAAAACAAAAAACGAAAAAACGAAACAAATTAAATACAAAAAAAAAACTGGTTACTATGCGAACATTTAGGAACCAGTTTTAAAGTTTAAAAATAAATCAAAATTTGCAGAAAAAAAATAAAAACATCCAAACAAGCCAACTCTAAGTGTAATAAGCGCAGCAACAGCAAAACACTGCACAAAATAATTACATATTTCATGAGCGAAAAAAATAAAAAAAAAAAAAAACCTTTGCGGAAATGCGACTGTACAATTTTTTAAAAATAGAATAAAAAAAAAAAAAAGAAAAAAAAAATAGCACCTAGCATTGATTTGCTTAATATAAAAGTTCAACAACATTTTGGGGCCACACGCAAGTGTGCACTTGTCAGCTGCTGTTCAATGCACCTACGTGAAAATACGTTACAGCACACGTTCGCGTGTCCGTGAATTAGAAACGGAAGTTAACTCTTAAATTACTTAAATTTTTTGCTTAGCTTTTCTTTTTGCAAAAGTAAAAAATTTTATAAAAAAAAGGGGTATTTTAAATTCAGTCAAAAAATTGTCACCGTCTAAAAGAACCCAAAATGTGAAATTATTAGATTCATATTTTTAGTTTTCTAATTTAACAATAGAATAAAAAAAATTACCTTTTTTTTTTTCAAATAATATATAAAATTAAAAATTCGTCTTATATGAATCCAGCCGAAATCCCCTTCCTTGCTCGAGTTACACTAAATATACTTTATTTTTGTGCCACCAGTCACACTATCCCAACGCCCAACACTTGCGCTCCTATATGCCAAAATGCCAGGGCTCCAAACCATAAAAAAAGAGCAGTAGTTCAGTTCAGTGGTTCGCGATGCCGCTGATCCGCTGGTTCGGTTAACAAACCGGTCTTTATTCAGTATCGAGCCAAAGTTCGGTTCGATTTAAGTGGTTCAAGACAAAAATATGTTAGTAAAATTTTGACCACTTGATATGAACACTTATTTTACTGCGGCAGCAATTAGTTGCAAAAGTGTTGATAAAAATACAAATATAAACAAAAGATAAAGTTTTTGAGAACTTCTATTACCAGTTTCAACATAACCATAACCATAATACCCCGACGTTCCATCTTTGACGAGGCTACAAGCAAGCAAGTGGTCAGAGTGAAAGTGGAGACTCATGTTAGTCACCGCACATTCCTACCGATAGCAAAGAGGAACATGATAAGCCTCCGAAACTGGAGAATAAAGTGCACTTAGACTTCATTGGAGTCTATTGTACCCAAGCCCGAAGTAAAAATGGTTAGGTTACTAGACCAAAAATCCTCTCCTCTTCCGCTGGAGAGTATCCTTAGTTTAGGCGACATTTGCTCATAAACAAACTTTTTATATCACAATTTCCGTTTCGGTTCATAGCCGTTTCGGATTGTAGCCCCGTAAATCCTACCAATGGATCATACTTCTTCCGTTTCTATTAACAAGCACTTTGATTTTGAGTTTCATTCCTATAGCTATGATACTTGAAAACTTAATTTGTCTGGTTCAGATATTTAAAAAAATTTGACGAATAATCGATTGTAGAGTGCCACACATCATTTCATTATTTCAAATTGATCATCCTTTGATCGTTTCCTGATTGTAAAGAACCCACTGTAAATATTTCATCGGTCCAATAGTTCAGACTTCTAGAAAGAACATTCATACGTTCACTTTTATATGCATATATAATCTAGATTAAATACATTCTTTTCTTCTATATTTTACGCTTTTTCTTATAAAATTAACAAAGTTCTACACGCTTGCTTCTCAGCTGTTTAAAAATTGCTGCTAGATAAGCGAAGGGGGTCTTATTTTTTTTTTTTTTTTGGCAATTGCTTTTTTGCAAAATTTTACTTTTTGTTTCTTATCCGTTCACATTTTTTTTTTGACATTCACGCCACACAAGGTCTCGGTCAATGTGATTCTTTTTTTGTTATTACTATTTTTGACTTCTTTTTCATACTTTTTCTTTTGCTTTTTTTTTTTTTTTTTTTTTTTGTTATTGAAAAATTAATAATTTTTGTTTAATGCAAAAACAAATTATTACGTTGCTCATTTCTATTTCTTGCAATTTGAATGAAATAATTGAGTGATTGGCAAACTCAGTTTGGGCTATATTTGCACTAAGGCATCTGAAAGACGTTTTGGAGATAAGCCAATTATATGGAAGAAAAAAATAATTAAAGATTATGAAAGTAAAAATAGTATTCATTGAATTCGAAATGTTTTTTTTTTTACGAAATAGAGTTGTCAATATTAATTGAATGCAGTTCAATAGCTGAAAAATTATCTGTTAGTTTTTTTCGTTGTAAATTCGAATATAGTGGTCTGACCCTATCTCTTTTATAGTCTTAGAGATAACCGTTTTCATACGGCAGAAATGTATGTCCGGCTTCTGTCGTATGAAAACGATTATCTCGGAGACTATAAAAGAGAGACAGACAGACAGACAGACAGACAGACAGACATAATTATATTGACTCGCCTATCAACGCTAAATAGGGTCTATCATGCATCCTTCTGGCAGGTACATACATATCACAAACTTAATATTCCATTTTACCTTCAGGTACAGAGTATAATCATACAGCTACATTTTGAGCTACAATTTTTCACTCGAACATTTTAAGATGTCCAAAAGCCCTACCTGAAAGTCTTTTCCAACCTTAACTTGAAATCCAGAAGAGATACAAAGTTGTGATCGTATTAAGTAACAAACTTTTTTAAAAATTTACCAATTAAGGCTAATCTAGGAGTTTATTATTGACTAAATAGTAGCAATTTAAAGTTAAACTTAAACGAAAATACTAAAGTTACGAACACGAAATTGTGGTTAGTTCTTGCATTTTAATTGTCGGTTCTGAGTCAAATAGATTTTGTGTTTCTAGAATGATGATCTAGGTAACAAAAAACACTTTTTCATAGTTTGTTTATTTATAAAATAACTAACGCTTAAAATGAAGCTAAAGGATTATTTCGTTTTAGAGACCTTACTAACGTTCTAGAAAATGTATGCTTCAAATTTTGTGGCTCTAATCATTATAATCTAAGAGAATCGTTTGATCAAGGTGTACTTTAGGAGATCTGGCCACCATATTTTAAACTGTTTGTTACACATAGATAAATCATTCTATGCTCGGACTCTGCGTATAAACAGGTAAGCAGTTTTCAAGTATCACTTATCAAGTTATCCCTTCTAAGAATATGCAACCCCTCAAAGTATTTTTAGTCTTTGAAATCGAAACGTTTATTCCTCAGATATACTTTATGGGGTCTCTTATGCCTCTTATTAAAAGATTATTTTTTATAAACCTAATAAACAGTGTTACCCCCCAAGTTATAAAAAGATTTAACATATTGTTGTTCTTTTCAATATGAACGTTGACCAAATGGCTTTGATAGTTTTTAAACCCTATGCCCAAAGGGTAAAAGTGTATATTAAGTTTGTGCGAATGTATGTACAAGACAGAAGGAGGCTAGATAGGCCCTACAAAGTATATATTCTTGATCAGCATGGGAAGGGGAGTCGAACTAGCTATATCTGTCTGTCATCCGTCCGTATGTCCGTCTGTTCAGCTATCTGCCGTATGAGAATTATGATCTCCCGTATGAGAATTATGAGCATACTCGACTTCAGCGTTCTTTCTTCTTATAAATGAACTTAGTAACTGCTAGAAATATTTATGACATTCTGAATATATAAAAGTAATTTTAAAATATCTTAATTTCAATATTAAAATTTCGAAAATACAATCGAGCAACCCATGACTACTTTCCCTAAGACAATGTTTATATGTATGAACACTTTTAAACAAACTTAAGGTCGAAAATCTATTTCCTTGTACACTATGAGTACTGAGTAGGGTACAAAAACAATAGAAACACAGTATTACCGTATTCATTTGCATTGTTTGTATATCGAGATTAAAGTTCATTTAACAAAAAAATCCAAATGAAGCCGATAAAACTATGTGCACTATTTTCAATTAGAAATTCAGCGGCGCTCTAATAAAATATGTATCGGCATCCCTTATCAAGTAAGATGAAGAAAAAACGTAAGTAAAGAAGCTTTAACAATATTGCTGCACTTATGCAATCAGACAAAAGAATGTAAAGAAAGAAATAAATAAATAGAAGTTCGTTGAAAGAAAAAAAAAAAAAAGAATGTCAGAATGAATTTCAATAAATTTTATAAAAATTAGGTCATGCTCACCTTCGTTTCTCCTTCGGTTTGCCGCTTGCAGTTAGAGCAACTGTTGCAGCGGAAGCGCTGGAAGAGACACCTCCATTGGCATTGGCAACCGTATTGGAAGTTGTTGTTGCTGCAGCTGCGGCACCGGAGCGCCGCTTTTGCGCCTCAGCAGCCGCGTCGATTTTATCAATTAAAGAAACCATTTTGTTTTTTTCATTAAATAAATTTGCAGCAGCATACGAATAACATTTAACTTGTTTGTTTTTAAACTTAAATTGTTTTTTTTTTTATTTATATGTTTAGGTGCGTACGTATGTAAATATTTTTGTTTAAATTCACTAAATTGAGACTCTTCTGTATTTGTGCGTTTGATACATTATCTTATATATATATTCTATATTTATGTATATATAGTTGCAAATAATGAATTTTTAATTGAATTTATATTAATTATTTTTTTTTAAACACATTTATAGCGTATTTTTTCGACGTATTATTTTTTTCTTTGCTTTGATTTGCCGTTGTCGTCACAAAACATGCTCAGCTTATATTAAATCAAAACACACACACACACACATACGAATACAAAAGAAACACCGAAGACGTCGATGTTCACAAACACAAACAAACATACCGTTTGATATTATGTATTTTGCTTTTGCTCTTTACACTGGTATTCCTTCAATATACCTTTTTATTTATTTTATTTCTTATAAAAATTTGCTATCAATGCTTTTTTCTAAATATTTTTTATATTATTTAATCACTTAGCGTTTAGTTGTTATTGTTGTTGTTGTCGCTAGATTTACTGGAAAAACACTGCTAAAGAAGAAAGTTTTTTTTTTTTTTTTGTATGGGCAACACTCACGACACTGGCAGCTGTTGATAAATTGACTTTCTTTTCAAACTTTTTTCACTTTTCCTCTTTCGACGTATTTTCGTTATAGAAAAATACACTATATGCGTATTTTGCAGCATATAAATGTAATGTATTTTTTTTTGATCACATATCAGCACTTAAAATTCAATTATTTTCTTTGCATTCACTTTTATTTACAACGAGTCTCATTGCATTTTTGCGTTTGAGGTTTTTTCCTACTAACTCTGCTTCTTCACTGCTATTCAACACAGTGTTGCTTTTAAGCAGTGTTGTAAGTTGACGTATGACACAGCTGATGAACACCTGTTTTTTATTTTGAATGTTTTTACATGTGCAACGCGTTCGAAAATATATTGTCGTTACATTTTTTTAAGCCAAATTTTTAATACGCTACAAAGAGCTGTGGCGCCATCAATGATATTTAAGTCTCACAATAGCAATTCAAGTCTAATCCAAACTGTAAAGTCGAGCTTACTCCTGAAACTTCTAAAAAACAAACAAAACACACATAAAACGAATAAACTATTTTCGATATTTTATTATAAAAATAACGACAAACTTAATAGCAACATTATGATTATTTTTCCAAAACAAATGGAAACATATTTTTAATCTTACGTTGTAATGAAGACTCACTCAGCGTATGTTATATGACTATTTTTAAATGCCGAAATTATTATTGTTCTTTTTCGAAACTGAGGAGGACGACGACGACGCCGTTGCTGCAGCCGACGATGACGCATTCGTTTGAACCGTGTCTATATCGTTTGAGTTTGCACCACCATTCTCTAGATTTATGACATCCATGCCACCATTGTCATCGTCATCATCGGCATTCGATTTATTATATACTGTTGGATAATTCTGAAAGCAATCTTGCATTGTACGGAATGCATCATAGCAATCCGAGCCTTTTGGATCTGCTTCGCTATAGTGAAAACATGAGAATGCATCGCGAAATTCAACGCCACATGGACCTGTTGCCATGCCACCTAAACATGGACAGCTCCAATTGATTTCGCCATCGGCAGCAATTAGACCCTGCGCCGGTTCCGGTGCTGGTAATTCGATTTTGCTTGGTGTAGCATGATCTTCTTTGGTAACAAATATCACTTTATCTTTACCATATTCTTTACAAAGTGAGAATGACATTTTGTATGAAGTTTGTGTTTTTTTTTTTTTGTAGTCTAGTTTTCGTTTTCTTCGTTTTCAAATTCAATCGGTTCCTTTGATGCTTTTAACAATTGAAAATGACACGGTTCCTCTTGATAGTGTCCAATTAATGTTACGGCAATGCGTGTACGTTCGTAAAATTCTTCAGGTACGCGAAAGATAGCACGTCGATGCTTAAGGCTAAATTTGACAATGTCTATTGTTGTCTTGCCACCAATTTCACCGAAAAAACTTTCCAACGAGTTTTCAATGCTGCCACGAAAATATGCCGGCGTAAAAACAACGTGTTCCGGATCGCGTAATCTCCTGTTGCAATTGTTTGTATTTTTGATGAAATTAAAATTGATTGCAGCAGCACAACGTGAAGCGATGAAAGAGGAAAATATAAAAATATAAATAAATATAAATGAAAAATAAAAAAATACTTACAACTGTATGTCCAAGTAATAATAACCGCTCATAGTTTAGTTGCCTGCAAGCAACTAATTTATTTAGGTATTTTTTAATTGAATATAAACAAAACAAAAAAACAAAATTTCATTTATGTGCAGCGTTAGCGCAGTTGTACTAAAAAGTGAGACGAGACAGCAATGTACACAAGTGATGTAATTATTCGAGGTTATAAACGGCAGAGTTGCCAAGACTATGTAAATAAATGCAATAAAAAAGTAAACTTATACAAAAAATAAAATTTAATATTTTCGAAAAAATAATTTTTAATTAATTACTTTGTCGAAAATAAACAAATTTTTGGATTTACATGACAGAATTTTTTTGTTTTTTCATATGCAACAATTTAATTTCACAATTTAATAAACACAATGACTACTCTATGCGAAACAAAATGGAAAGTAGAACAACAACAAAAAGCGTATTTAAAACAGAATTTTCGTGTGAGCGCCTAAATAAAAACAATAGCAAAAAAAATCATTGATAATATTCAGAAAAAAAAATATAATTCAATAAAAATATAAAACAACAATGGCTCAAGCATACGTGGAGCAACGTGATGAGCTTGCAACAAACATTACAGAAGATGATGATTTTCAAGACAATGGCGGACCGCTGCTTGTATCAAAATTAGAGGTAAATGTCGATTAAAAAAACAAAAAAACTACATTAAAACTATATTAATTTGCTGAACACAGGGGAACGGCATCTCTAATCAAGATGTAAAACGACTACAAGAGGCTGGCTTTCATACCGTTGAATCTGTTGCATATACGCCGCGCAAAGCACTTTTGGCCATTAAAGGCTTCAACGATGTTAAAATCGACAAAATTATGCGAGAAGTCGAGAAATTGGTATCGCTTGGCTTTACAACCGCACTTGATATACATCATAGACGCGCTGATATTGTAATGCTAACCACTGGTTCCAGTGAGCTAGATAAATTACTTGGCGGCGGCATTGAAACGGGCTCAATTACCGAAATATTTGGCGAATTTCGTTGTGGCAAGACACAGCTTTGTCATACTTTAGCTGTCACCTGTCAGTTGCCTGTTGCGCAAAACGGTGGCGAAGGCAAATGCTTGTATATTGATACGGAGGGAACTTTTCGTCCGGAACGTCTTACGTCGATCGCGGTGCGTTATAAGCTTGAAAAGGAATCGGTGCTCGATAATGTTGCATTTGCGCGTGCCTACAATACGGATCATCAGACTAAGCTCTTAATGCAAGCGGCTGCCATGATGGTTGAATCACGTTATGCATTGATTATTGTCGATAGTGCCACTGCGCTATATCGTACCGATTATTGTGGACGTGGTGAGCTGAATGCGCGTCAGAGTCATTTGGGTCGTTTCTTACGTTTATTGCTGCGCTTGGCTGATGAGGTAGGTTTTTTTTTTTTGAAAAATGTTTTAAAGTAAAATAATTATTTATTCTATTTAAGTTTGGTGTCGCCGTTGTTATAACCAATCAAGTCGTTGCACAAGTTGATGGCGGCGGTGGCATGTTTGCCACGGATACAAAGAAACCCATCGGTGGACATATTATTGCGCATGCGTCCACGACACGTCTTTACATACGCAAAGGACGTGGAGAAAATCGTATATGTAAGATATACGATTCGCCTTGTCTACCAGAATCGGAGGCGGTATTTGCTATATTGGGTGATGGTATTGGAGATGCTAGGGATTAAATATAACTAAGTTCAGTTAAAATTTTTGACACAAGTTAATTTGCTGTAAAATGAAATTAAGTCACCGTTTAAGTTTAAAACATTTTTTTTTTTCTTTGTAAACTTTTCATTAACTATTCATTGCGTTGTAGAGACATGCAATCTTTAAATTTACCTAATTATGTAAATAACGTTAAATATACAAATACAAAAATCTTTTAAATTAGAAGTAAATATCTTTTTAATTGATTAATATTCCGCTAAAGGATTAGGCATTTGAACAATTTATCCAAACAGGAACATTTTGAAAAATAGAAGTGGGTCAAAAAAATGGGGGAATCGGGACCAAATATGTATATTCGCGCCCAACTCCATAAGTTCTAACATATTTCGCTGTCTACGAATGACGTTCCAGTTTAGACGAAAACATATGTGCGGAATGAATGAAAAAATATGAAACACAACAAAAGTTAAATGCATTTATAGAAAAAAAATGGAAATTAGCACAGAAAACCATGAATTGCTGCAAGATTTGTATGAATTAACTAGTCCACCGCCACACGAAGATCCCAATGATCCACTTTCCGAAAATTTGGAAATTAAATTGGAAAAAACGTTTGATAAACACACCGCACCTAAAGATGCAGAGATAAGTCGCCGCAGCAAAAGAACACGGAATACGACAATTAAACATGAATTTACAACGGACGATGAGGACGACGACGATGATATTAAGCCGCTTTCAACTTTTCTTAAGAAAAACGTAACAAAAAGCAAGAAACAAAAGCGACGACAAAAACGCAAACTACAGACAATGCAGATAGTCCGTACGTAGCAGAGGAGCTTACGAATCGCTTTAGAACATGGCGTAAACAAAGACGTGAAAAAGAGACAGAAGATCAAGCTGAAGCCAGACGCATACGTGGACGCATACAAAACATGAAGTCACGTCTTGTTGCGCATCTACGTTTGCCGGAAAGCGTTATGGAAGAGCGACGTAAACGTGATGTTGAGCAAAATATTATCAGACGCAATAAGCGTCGTGCCAATGAGAGTAAGGATCAAAAGGAGGCACGCAAAGCGACATATGCACAACAAAAACGTTGGGTACGTCACCGGCGCGAAGCAACGGAAACCGCAGAGGAAACGGCCAGACGAAAAATTGAGGAGCGACAAAAGCAAAAACAATACGTACGTATGCGTCGTGCCAACGAAACTGATGAGGAACGTGCCGCACGTAAGGAGAAGGAACGTTTATATCGTGAGCGTCTTAAGTTGCGTAAACAAGGCGAGAAAACATTAGAACAATTATTAGCCACCGCAAACGATGCAGCTGCTACCACTACCGGCGTAGAACAGCCGGCAGCAGCAACAGTTGCAACGTGAATTTAAAATTAGTGTATTTAGTTTTAATATTTATTTATTTTCGTACACAAATATATATATATATATATATATATATTTTGTAAATCAAAATCGATAATTAAAACATTAATTATATTTAAATAAAATCTAAGTCAAATGAAATACCAAATATGGCAAACATTGATTTCTTTTCTATTTTTTTTTTTTTTTTAAAGTATTTATCTAAATAATAAAACGTCAAGCGTTGTTAGAGCTTAAGTAACAAAAAGGGGAAGAGAAAAAAAATTGTATATGAAACGACTTATTTTAACAACAGCTCGATCGTAAAACTAAACTTAGATTTACACTTTACGTCTTTTTTGTCTCTTCAAATTTCAAAGTAGCTCAATTCCATTCGCACGCGACGAATCAGTCATATTCTTTGTGTACATATTATAAATAATAACCTTCTCACAAAAGTCCTCCCAGAAAATGCGCGAGAAATGTACGGTCGGTAGGAATATCCCTTTAAACTTTTCATAAATCTCGCCGGATATATTGCGTATAATCTCAGCTTGCGATTTAAATTCCAATTCATCTTGTAGTTCCATTTGCCACAACTCTAAATTACCAACATAACGACGCATACGACGTATTATATCCACACAATCTGGATTGCGCAGCAGCATCAACTTATTAAAATCAAATTGTTTATATTGTTCGAGGAGCTCAATACATTTGCCAACGTTGGCACGCCGTAAGCCAAGACAGTCGCGCAGCTGCTGTGAAAGTAGTATAAATTCTTTTTCCATATACAATGAATCATCTTGTGCAATTAGTTCTTCAATAAAACGATCGGCATCCTGCTGTGAAATCTCGTTGCGTACCGGTTCCATAACAACGCGTTCCTTGATATCTTCAACATCGATTTGACCAGTTTCTAGGCGTACTTTTAATTCATAAAGTTCAATGCGTGACTTCTCATGCCATTCCTTTTCTTCTTCGTCACTTTGGAATACACTCGGTTTATCGTAGTCTACCGTAATGCCAATACACTTGGCGGATGGTAAATAAACCAATAGTAAACCATTTGTAATCTGTAAAATTGTTGTAATTCAGTTTACAATTAAATATACATAATTCGAATACTTACGTTCAATGGTATAACGCGCTTTTGCATTGGTGTCACTGTAGCAGTTGGTTTGCCACCACCACCTTTGCCAGCTGTGTCTTTGGGTTTGCGTCCTCTACGTTTGGCGCCAATGCCAACGAGTTCGCCACCGTTATTTGTTACAACCGACTCTGCCAATGCCTCTGTTGCTTTTGGTTTTGTATAACTATTTCTTTTGTTATTTGCTTTCGTTGTTTTTGGCGATGCATCTGTTGCATCAACTTGTGCAGCATCTGTTGCCAACTCAACACCTTCCTTCGTTACTGCTGATTGTTGTGGTTGTTGTTCTTCCTCTCCGGTGAGTATAACTCTCTCAATTTGTTGTACTGCTTCTCTAAACTTAGCGCGTTTCATGATTTTATCGTGTGCATATTTATCTTTATGTTCTAAATATGCAAACAAATCATCATGCTTAATAGTAGCTGTCTCGCCAGTGCCATAGAACAAAACGTTGTATTTCTTATTAGTATTGTTGTACTCTGTGATCTTGGCCGGCCACGGTGGATAGCCCTTAACTTTGGCAAAAACATGATCACCGATGTGAAAATTATTTGCCGCTTTTAGTTTGGCCCATAGCTGCGCTGCTTGATGAAATTCGTTTTTGATTGGGATGGTTTGTTTTTAAATGTTTTTAATATATAAATAACAAATTTAGTGCCAAATTTTTTATATTCCAAGCTACTTCGTTGTAGTGTTGGAAAACGAGAAACGTTTGGTTGAACACAACTTTGGCTCAATACAACTTCATAACATAAACAAACACAACACTGGTTCAAAACTAAATAAAAAATTTATATGGAAAATTTTTGTGATCTTAAGATCATTAATGTGTGAGAACATGAGTGGATGAAGGTAATTTTTTTTTTCTAGGTTGTTACACATGTCCTTAATTTCCAAGCCAACATTTTAGCGTCATCTGTCATTTAGTGTGATATTTGTTGTCAAATGGAGTCTTCTTTACTTTTACCGTGGATAAAATTGTGGAGCAAAATGTTTTGTGTTACAAACAAATTCATGTAGTAAAAGGAGTGTCGAGAAGTGGTGGAAGATTTGCCTCGTTCCGGACAATCATTATGACCGACAAAAACGTCGATACAATCAAGAAAATGGTACTTAAAAATCGTCATTTGAGTACTAAAAAGATTGTTAGTGAGGTAAAAATCTCTTATATGACGAAAAATTTGTGGCGTATTGGGTTTGAGACGCGACGCCTAATTTTTACAAAGGAGTTCACTAAAGGCATTGTTTCTCAAGCCAATTTTGACTCCAGCTTCATGAAACGCAACATAACTGGAGTCGAGACATTGGTGTATGAATGCACAAAGCCGTTGAAGAGTTAAGGTAATGCTCACCGTTTTCCTTGATTATCGTGTCGGGGTTCACTCTGGGTTTCTCCCGGATGGTCAAACGGTTAATAAAGAATTTTATTTATACTTTCTGAATCAATGGTGGAAGGACATCTTGTGGTTTTTGCATGCCATCTTGAACCGTGATTACAAGAGTACAAAGCCAAAAATTTAATAAATACCATCGAACCAACACCGTACTCGACAGATTTGGCTCCCTTTCAATTGTTCCTGTTCCCAAAACTAAAATTGCAAATTCGGAGAAGTCATTTTAAGTCGATCAATGCTGCATATTACTGATCATTTCAGAAAAATAAACAATTTACTAGTGAGCTTTAACAGGATTATAGATACAAATAATGGAAAAATAAGTTTCAGGGATTGAGTAAAATAGATTATGGTTGGTAAACACCGTTGAAAAAAATTGACATTTAAAAAAAGAACGTTTAAGTTAATCCAGAGTTGCAGGGGCCACGTTTCAACGGGAAAAAAGCTAATATCAAGGAGCTATCGTTTTCGAAAACTCAGTAAACATTTTATTCTTTTTAGGTCCCACCTATTAGCAAAATATTAAACGGTGTACGCCATGATTACGTTTGGGGTTAATAACACTTTATAATTTTTTCGAAATTAAAATTAGTCCACCTTCATACACTTTTGTCTTGAATGACATTTAATTAGCTGATAACTTATGTTCTTTATGTGCTGTATTGATTGTCTTATTCACACATAATTGTAGAAATTGTAATCCTTCGTATCGTTTGTGCTAAAAGTTCCAACCGTGAGTCTCTTTTTCATGTTATGTATTAATATTGAAAGAATTTGCTTATTGTCACCAATAGAAAGATTGTAAGGAATGTTTAAATTGTAAAAAAAAATATGTGAGAACATAACCTCAATCTCCTCAACTTAAGATAACATAGCTCAAATATAATATTTCAACTTAAGTTTCTTTTTGAAAAGTGCACCGCAGCACTAATTTGCGAATTTAACCAGAATATTAAAAAACCAAAAATTATGTTGAAGTCTAAAATACTGAAAGTTTGTTTGGGTCTAAAAAATTAAATATGATATTTAGATCAACATAATATTTTTTAATTTTCTCCACAAATCTAAAGAGAGAACTTTGTTAAATGAAAATTCAAGATTTTTAATCCGAGAAGTAAATGGTATCGTACGTATATTTATTTAATATTATTTTTTTTTGCATATGTATAGATTTTTTTATGTCATTATTATTAATCTCTAAGTTTTTTTTGAGTAAAGTTATGAGCCAAATATATTGTGTACTCAATGAAGAAAATAACTTAAATTATGTAATCGAAATGAATGTTTTAGTTGCTTAGTAATAAGTCTTAACTTAAGAAAAACTATATACTGAAAACGCGCACATCTAATTTAATTAAAAAATAATTCAATATTTCTCGAAAAACAAAAAAAAATATTATTTTAACTAAAACAGTTTCCCTATTCCAAATCAATACACTGCATATTTAGTGTAAAGTTTCTTTTTTTTTTTTTTTTTTGTTTGTTTTGTAAAAACAAAGAAAATATAATAAAATATTTTAAGCAAAAACTTTTCTTACGGCATAACTTATTATATCATAGTTTTAACAGAAAAACATTCAATCAGTTTGGTCAAATTCCTCTGACAACGATACATTAGATTCGGTGATACTATCATTTAGGGCATCAGCAGCAGCAACAGCACTAGCAGCAAAAGCATTATCCAAAGTCTTAGCCTCAACTAAACTCTCATAGTTTTTCTCATTCATTGTTATACGCACCGTTTCGCTTATATTTTTGGTGTACTCTTTATACATTTTCACCTTATCGCAAAATTCATCCCAGAAATTCTCATGGAATAATGCACCGAATTGATCTTTGAATTTATTATAAATATCAGCAGCCAAACGACGTATTTTTTTCGGCCTGCTCTTTAAATTCAAGCTCATCAAGTGGTTCCATCTTCCACAAATCCAAATTGCCAACATAACGTCGTAGACGACGTATTATATCAACGCATTCCGGATTGCGTAGTAACATTAACTTATTTACATTGAATTGTTTTATTTGGGCCAACAGTTCCATGCATTTGGTGACATTAGCACGACGTAGGCCAAGACAATCGCGTAACTGCTGTGAAAGCTGTATAAAATTACGCTCCATAAATAGACCATGCTCTTGATCGACGAGCTCCTGCAGAAAACGTCCTACTTCGTCCCTTGATATTTCACCACGTTGTGGTTCCATGGAGACGCGCTCAAGTACAGCTTCAACATGTACTTGACCAGTTTCGAGTTTTATCTTTAGCTCGTTTGCCTCGGCATAAGCGCGTTCGCGCCATTCTTTTTCCTCTTCTTCAGTTTCAAATGACTCCGGTTTGTCGTAATTAATATTGATGCCAAAACATTTTGTTGGCATGTAAACCATTAAATAATTATTAATATTCTGCATACAAGAAAATAAAAAGAACATATTGAATCTATTTTATCTCTTATGTGAAGCAATAAACTCACGGTTAAGGGCTTAGCACGTTTCAGCATTGGACTAACAGTTGCTGTTGGCTTGAGGTGTGACTTACTGACATGGGACTTCTTGTTTTGGTTGCTGTTGCCACTACTACTGCTGGCGTTTTTGTTACTACTTGAAGCAAGTCCTAGAAATTAAATGTAATATAATAATTTAAAAAAAAATAATTATTATAAATTTTTACCATGCGTTGGTACACGCCGCTTAGGAGCCGGTTCTGGAGTCTGAGTTTCAGTATCAGCATCAATATGGCGTACATTTGCCTTAGATTTACGTCCACGACTAATTTTTTCACCTGTAGCGGCGACCTCAGTTGCCTTAGCAGCTGGCTCTGGCGTTGGCTTTTCCTTAGGCTTTTCTTGCTTTGTCTCTTTTCTTTGTTTGTTTTCCTTTGGCGAAGTCTTCTCCTCCTCAGCAACAACAACAACATCATTTTCTTTTGGTTCTTTATTTACAGTTATATCAGCTACTGTTGTATTTATGGTTTCATTTGCAACTGTAGTATCGGCATCCTCAGCGACAGCATCTACCGTTACATTAACATTGGCGTCGGGTAAATCGATTGGTGCAGGATCTTCGCCATTGTGTGCAGCACTTTCTATTTGCTCCATAGCCTCACTGAATTTTGCACGTTTCATATTTTTTCGGTAGCAAATTTTGCTTTGTTATCAGCATACAAAAACAAATCTTCTATCTTTATATTGGCGGTTTCGCCGGTTCCATAGAAATAAACATTGTATTTTTTATTGTTGTGTTTTGTGATTTTTGCAGGCCATGCTGGATAGCCTTTTACCTTGGCGAATACTAAATCGCCAATTTTAAAAGTCTTTGGCTGCTTTGTCTTTACCCATCGCTGCGCAATTAATTGATTTATTCTATGTTTTAGAATAAAATTTCTATACGGCACCCGAATTAATACTTTTTTTCTTATTCCAAAGCTGCGTTACTCTGCTTCGCTGCAAATTGGGATACGATACAGAGTTGTGTGTTGCGCAGCGCTATAATATGTACACCAACGAACAAATGTTACTATACAACACTAAATTTTGTTAACACTTAACAACAACAAAAAAAGTTATTACGCGCTCGTTTTTATATTACTAAACAAATGAAATAAAATTATAATAAATTATATTTTAATTTATTTAACATTCGAAACAAGATAATATCATGGTTACAAAAATTCTTTCAAGTAAAAAAAAAAAAATAAAAGACAAAACAAATGTTTCTATATGAATAGATACACGCGAGTGTTAGATTTTTAAGTTAAAGTTTTATTTTGAATCGATCGTTGGTCGTTATTGAAGAGAGGGAGAGAGCACTGTTCTAGTAGCTACGTCCAAAGAGCGTGTAGAACTTCGGTTTGTTTGTACAGCTGGGATGTATACACTTGTCAGCTGCACTAATTTCTGCTGGCTGCTTGAAGGGTATGCAAAGCGATTTAGCACCCATCGCTGGTGCGCCCGGCTCAGCTTCTTCACCGCGCTGACTGTCAGCCTTGATGTTATCCTCACAGCTTATTTCACCGCAGAAGGGCGATAGTAAAATATTCTTCTGGTCGAGTAGCGTGCAAAATTCGGGCCAACTCTTTGTTAATTTCTTATGCGTTTCCAAATCGTTTGTCGCCTTGGCTAACATGCTGTCGTGTATAGTCTCCAACAATTGTGGAATCTTCTTTTCAACGTCAGCAAGCGGTATTGTAAGTTTATCGCCTGTATCGCGTCGTACTGCAACGATTTGGTTGGCCTTCAGATCCTTAGGACCAACTTCAATGCGTATTGGTACACCCTTTAATTCCCAATGATTGAACTTCCAACCAGGTGAGTAGTTATCACGATAATCACCTTCGCAACGTACATCACTGCTAGTAAGTCTACGCTCAAGCGACTTGCAAGCATCTAGCAATTGCGCACGTTCATCTTCCTTGGTGTTGACAGTAATGCCGCACGGTACAACTATCGCCTGTATTGATGCCACATGTGGTGGTAAAACAAGACCTTGATTGTCTGCATGTACCATGATCATAACGCCAATAGTACGCGTTGTAATACCCCAGGAATTCTGGTAGACATATGTTTTCTGTTGTGTTTCAGGATCTTCGTAAACAATTTCAAACATTTTTGAGAAGTTTTGTCCCAAATGATGACTGGTTGCACCTTGTATAGCGCGTCCAGAAGCAGAAATGAAAGCCTCTACGGTTGTTGTATAGTCGCCACCCGCGAATTTCTCCTTTTCAGTTTTGCGACCCTTTACAACGGGTATAGCCAAAAGATTAGTGTAAACCTGTGCATACAAATCCAATATGTCAAGTACTTCCTTATCGGCTTCGGCCTTGTCAGCAAATGCACAATGTCCTTCTTGCCACAGGAATTCACGTGTACGCAAGAATGGTTGTGGATGTTTAAATTCCCAACGCTACAAATTTAAAATATTGTTTAAAAAAAAACGATTTAAAATTTTAAATTTTTAAGCATACGCACCACAACATTGTTCCACTGATTTAACTTGATTGGCAAATCACGATACGACTGTATCCACTTCGCATAGGCAGGATACATAACAGTTTCGGATGTTGGACGCACTGCAATAGGTTCAGCTAAATCTGATTCTCCCGATTTTGTTACCCATGCAACTTCTGGAGCAAAATCAGCAATATGATCCTTTTCTCTTTCGAGTGCAGCCTTGGACACAAAAATGGGGAAGTAACATTCTTTTACGCCCATTTTTGTGATTTCAGCATCAAACCAATTCTTTATCGTTTTCCAAATTGCGAACGACCAATGACGCAAAATATAACAACCCGAAACATCGTAGTATTCAATTAGTTCACCTTTCGTTATAACCTGCGAATACCAATCAGGCAAGTTGTCCTCTTTGGTGGCTTCAAGACCCAAACGCGTTTGTTTCTTTACTCCACTGGTACCATCGGCAGCAGCAGCAGCTTGTTCTGCTTTTTTTGGGCGCTGATTTTGCTGCAGGTTTTTGCTGTTCTTTTTTGGCGCCTTGTGGCTTTTTTAGCACCAGAGCTGCTGCCACCACCACGTCCAGCTACAGGAAAATCAATTCCAGTAACTTCCTTGTATCTGGCTTTCAGCGCAAGCAATTTCTTAACTTCAGCATCGATAACATCCTTTGCGGCATTGTTTGTCTTAGCTGTGCGCACTTTTTCACCTTGCTCGTTAATCTCCTTGGTCAAAAGTTCCTTTTCGGGCGACGTCATTGTTGGTGGACTTAGTTCACGCTTAGTTGGAGCAGATACTGTAGCAACTTCAACTTTGGTATCCGGCGTCCAATCTTTACCACTTAGTTTTTTATATTCTGCCTTAAATGCAAGCAAATTTTTCACTTCAATATCAATTGTAGGCTTTGCTGCCTTTTCCGATTTCAATACGCGTATTTTATCGCCTTGAATTTTAATCTGCTCCAAAATAGCAGCAATTTCGTTGTTGTCTGCACTTGTTGTCAAATCTATTGTAGCTACAGGTGTTGGTGTTGGTGCAACAGTACCCGGTTTCCACTCTTGACCCGTTAAACTCTTATAGTCTGTCTTTAAAGCGAGTAAAAGTTTTACCTCTGGTTCAACAGCTGATTTATCTGCTTTGGACGACTTCAATTGGCGTATTTTATCGCCCTGCGCAGCAATCTTTGCTAATAATGCTGCAACGTTATTAGCTGCTGGTGGATCTGGCGATTTCTCTTGCTTAACGGCAACCACAGCTGGAGCTACAGCACCTGGCTTCCAATCACTACCTGTCAACTGTTTATACTCTGCTTTAAGATTAAGCAGCGTCTTAACTTCAGCGTCAACTGCACTCTTCTCAGCCTTTGCTGTTTTTAGTTCACGAACTTTATCGCCTTGTGCTGCAATCTTAGTTAGCAGTTGACCGACGTCAGCATTTACGTTCGGTTTAGTTTCCACCGCCGCTGTAGTAGTTGGAACAGTGCCTGGTTTCCAATCTTGTCCTGTAAGCGTTTTATATTGTGTTTTCAGTTCAAGCAAAAGCTTTACTTGTGGTTCTATTTCGGCTTTTGGCGCTTTCTTGCCTTTAAGATCGCGTATTAGATCACCCTGTTTAATAATGCTTGCATTTACTGCTGCTGCGTCGTTACTCGAGCTAGTGGCAGTTGGTTTGGCAGCTGGTTGTTCCGGTTTCCAATCTTTACCAGTTGCTGTCTTGTAATCAGCCTTTAGACTTAGCAACTTCTTGACGGCAACGTCAATTTGTTCCTTTGCTACCTTTTTAGCCTTAAGATCACGTACAATATCTCCTTGTTTTGTAATTTGTTGATTCAAATCGTTTGCACTTCCCGACTTTGGTGTTCCGTTAGCAACTGGAGATGACTGAAAATTTTTAAAAAAAAAAAAAAATTGTTATCAAAAAGTTAATTTGCAAAGTAAACGCAAACTTTTTTTGTCTACGTCAGCAGCATAGGTCTTTGATTGATGACACACCACTCAACATGCGTAGTCTTCACTGCTTTATAGCCAAATTTTAAGCCACGAAACGCTCACAACAAAAGTCTGTTGTCGAATGTTGTTTGTGGAGCATTGAAAACAGGTTGTTGTGATCGCATTTGAAACACGTGCTGATCAAGAGAGAGTAAGAGAGAGAGAGAGAGAGTTTACAAAAGATCAACCAAACTGAAAAACAGCTGATCACTTTGTTTATGTGGCATCATACTCCCACAACTTAGTTTCACTCTTATGAATACAAATATTTAGGCAAATATATAATCGGAATAGTGCGCAAAAATTTAAAATTTCTTAACTATTCGTTAAATATTGAAAGATCTTTAAGATCAAAAATATGTTTTTCTAATTCTAATCTAAACATGACATAATTTTAGTGGAAAATGTGATGTTCTTTGACGCATGACAGTTGAGGTGACAGTTAGTAGAAATGTAGTCCATTTTAAAACGCAGTCTTCTACTTGAAACCGTTATAAGGATTCTGTGATTGCATATATTCTGACGTTATTAAAAGCACCCTCAACATAAAGAAAAGCTGCTAGGGTTTACTGTTTATATTCTAAAGACCTTTTTCTCTAACGACCTCATGGAAGGCCGTCGTTTTGTAATTCATACAACATGATCGGAAAGATGTTATCGGGACGTGGACTTTTAAAGGGTGATAAGGTGCCATGTCTACTTTCGGTTACGGATCAAAACTTGAATATAATGTGTATTGTTACCGTTTCTACTCTACTCGAAATATAGAGAACCTCTCTGTTAGTTTTTTGTCTCATTGTGTAGTTTTTTTTGTCAAATAATATAAATTTCGCATAAGCTCAGCTACTGAGTGCACGGAAAATTTACTTACACTCTTACTGTTGTCCTGTATTTTAAGCCCAGACGATGGCATATCCTTTGTGTGACCATCAGGAATTGAAAATAATACCACAGGCGATGGTACATTTGAATAGGGACTGGCAGGAGCATAAGCATTATCTACTTTGAAATAGCCGCGACGTTGCAGTTGAATAATGTCGCCCTTCTTCAATTTCTTAAGTTCTGGATCGCCCAACATGTGTACCTCATCCTATAAAACACAAAAATATTTAAATGTAGTACAAAACAAAAAAATATGTATAATAATTTTACGCTTAATATAACATACTCTAGTTTTATGTCCAATGTACTGTTTGAAATCTTCATCCTTGCCCAACACTGGTTTGCTGATAATGTTATCAAAATAAACGCAATACGTTGGTGGATAAGCATCCTGTTGTTCTTCCACAGCCAACCACGTTAGTTTAAGTGTTTTTTTGAAATCCTTATTATCCAAATTAAGCGTTGCATCAACAGATGTCACTTTGCCGTTGCTATCCTTATGAATCTTATTGATAAGCAAATTACCCCAATTGATAAATGTGGCATTTTCACCTTCCTTAAGAGCCTCAGCATCGACATAGTCGATATAGATACGTGGACCAAGTGTTACCGATTTCTTGCCTAATTTTTCATCCTTGGGATGTACAGGCACTTCAATTTTTTCATATTTGGCGCCAGCAACATTTACAATTATGCGATTGTCATGCTCGAGTGCAGTATAACGTGGTGCAATGGGATCAATAACTTTTTTATTAAAAGCCCAAATTTTATCCCAGTTCATAAAGACAACCGATTTACTTGAACCTTGTGCAATAATAAATTCTCTTAGACCTTCAACAGTCATGCCACGGCGTATGATGCCACGTACAGTGGGAAAACGAGGATCATCCCTAAACAAACGATTTTTTTTTAGTAAAAAAAAATAATGTTTCATATATCTATTTTGCTTAGTTCACTTACCAACCATCAACCAAACCAGAATCCACAAACCAAGTCAACTTACGCTTGGAAAGCACTGTATTTGTCATATTCAAACGACTATATTCCCAAATGTAAGGCTTGCGTAGCTTCAATGCATCAATAAACCAGTAAAACTGATCATCACGATCATGATATTCCATTGTACGCAACGTATGCGTTACATTCTCAATGGCATCGACAATCGGGCAGGCAAAATCATAAGTTGGATAAACCCTAAAAATAAGCAGACTTTTTATTTGTACATGTTCGAAAGGTTTTTTGTTTAAAGCTCTTACTTGTATTTGGTACCTGTACGTGGATGTGGTTCATTCTTACATCTGTATATCGTCGGATCACGCATGCAACCATTCGGTGAGGACATATCAATCTTAGCACGTACACAACACTTTTGTCCGTACTCAGAACCCTGAAGCATTTCTTGCCATTTGGAAAGATTAGTTTCAGCAGCTAAAATTTTTTCAAAACAAAATTATTTAAAATAATTTACAAAATTTTTTAAATGTTTACGTACAATTTGAACGATTCTGTGATTCAACACGTTGTTCACGCTCCAGTTTCATTTGTTCTGGTGGCGTATCATCGACATACGCCTTGCCCTCCTTTAACAATTGCACACAGTAGTCCAGCATCAAATCAAAATAGTTTGAGGTGTGCGTAAAGACATCTGGTTTAATATTTAACAGCTCCATATCACCAAGTATAACATTTTCGAATTCGACTGTCTCCTTAGCTGGATTCGTATCGTCGAAGCGCATTATTAATGTGCCCTGGAAAGCCAGCGCATAGTATTGATTGAGTAGCGCAGCTTTGGCATGCCCAATGTGTAAATAGCCGGAAGCCTCTGGTGGAAAACGTACCACAACTTTGCCCATCTCAGCGCCAGGTAAATCAACAAATTTACCTTCCTGTTTACGCTCACCGGGCTTAGTGGCTGCTGCTGCAGTACCATTTGATTCTTTTGCGTTATTACTGCGTTTAACACGTTTCGATGATGCACGAGCCTCTTCTGGAAGTAACTGCAGCACTTTTTGTATCAATGGCTGCGCTGCTATCAGATTATACCAACGTTGTACATGTAGCGGTATGCCTTTCGTTGCAAGAAATTCATAACGCGAATGCATTTCATTGAAAAGCGCAAAATCGGCAATGGTTAATTTATTTGCTACCAAATATGTAACCGGTGCAATTGATTTATCCAAAAAGGTCATGGCCCATGAAATATCCTCTTCGCAGGTCAACGAAAATGATAGCCAATGGTCGATTTGTGTACGCTCAATGGCTGTTTCGCCGTAAAGTTTGTACTCAGGTGCAGCGCGTGCCAACGCGCGTAGCACATCATTATTTGAGTGACACACCAGACGTCGTCCATCAGGAAATTGCAAAGATGTTTCCTCCTTGCTCCAAACAATTTCCACGGGCACGCTAGCGTTAATAAGATGCGCCGTTGCTAAGCCACCTAAAATAATAATAAATCATTTTTATTAGCTTATATTGTTATCGCGAAAAACTGATGCAATTTCCGCTAGTTTTATAGATAATTTTGCGGGGGGTTTTATTGAAATGTATTGCTCTTCTTGTTTTTTTTCCCTTTTTTGGGGCTGTGCTGTGCGTGTGCAGCGGCAGCCGTACCAGCAGATAACCTCAAAAATGCAATGCATTTGTTTATTTTGAAATTCGAAATCTGTTGCTTACTTATTGGTGGATCATTAACATTTGCATTAAGTTTTATCGACATTCTCGTTGTGTTATATTTTGTAAACTGAGTTTAAATTATGAAATTGCACAACTTAAAAACACCTTACACCGCTCGGCTGCCACACTACAAATTCGTAGTAGTTGATTTGTTGTTTCGTTCGCGTTTTATCCGATTTATGCAATCGGTCATACAATCGATTACACGGATAAATTCGTTGTTTGAATATGTATTGGCGCTCGAAATTAAGCAAGCAGCAAAATATTGATAATTTGTAAATTAAAACTATTAATAGAAGAGCACCTTACGGGTATCATTTGATATAAATAAATAAATAGTTTGATTATATGATATATCTAATATGATATTGTATAAATTCAAAAACTCAAGTAAAAGTTCTGCATTGAGAAGTGCGTTCCATTTTCATTTTATTTCGTTTCAGGCTTGTTTTATTTTGTTGTTGTATACAAAATATAACAGACTGCATATATAGTACAGTGGCTTACCGCTTATTATATGCAGATTTCAAGTTATCATTTTAAAACCAGTGGCATCGTACGATTCACAGCTTATTAAGCGCAATTATCTTCATATTTTGAAAAAAAAAAAAATAGAATAAGAAATATCAATATTTTTAGTTATTTTTATGGCTTAGAATGATTTCAGGTGATAGTACCTTAGATGGTAATAGGTGGAGACCGCTTCAGACGAATTAGGTCAGCAAAATCCCAGCCTTTTGCTTAAGATTAATTTCTTGGTCTCATCGGAGCTCGTCAATTGTTTCAATACTATCGGCACTTAGGACCAAGTTAATAATCACAATATTTAAGTTATCCTTTTTAATGTATTGAGACTTGGATAAATGCAAGGTTTCGTAAAATGTAAGCTTAAGTCATTCCGTAGAAGCGAAAAAATTGACTTTAAACTCATTACCGAAAATTTCCACGTTTTAGTAGACTTTTGCCTTCAAATCATGGCCTTTCGCATATATTAGACTTTTAGTTAAAATCCCGTGATTGTTAGTATTGCAAAAGTGGGCATTTATACTGCTACCTAGAGAGGTTTATTGTACATCTTTACTGGCTGATTTTAGCCCTAGCCTTTAAATGTATCTAATAATTTTCACAGTTTCAGAATTCCTAACCTGCATTGTGGAGAGTGTGTATTCTCCTAACAATAACAATGTGATAGAATATGGATAGGTGTTTTCTTCATACTGCCACAGAATCTACACTCAGAAGAGTAAAACCAATACATGTAGGTGTTTCCTAACTCTGCTGTGACCCGTTAGGAGACCTATCATGATCCTTAGATGGGTTGAATCCCTTCATTAATAGTTTGGCTTGTCGCATGCCCTGCCTTAAAAACTAGTGTTCATCCCTGGCATGTTTCCTATCATAACGTATTGTCTTATTAAGCGAGTGGCTTCCAATAGGACAATAAGGTTCTGGGTCTATTAGGGGAGTTTAAGCATCCTTCCTGGCTAGTGCTTCTGCTTGCTCGTTTCCTGGGATTTTTGAATGCCCCCGCACCCACAACAGTTGTACCCTGTTGTTTTGTCCTAGTACTTTCAGGGTGTCAATAGCCTCTTGTACGAGTTTAGATTTTACTATATCAGGCTGTAGTGCCCGTGGTACATTTATTAGTTTCTTAAAGTTTGGAATTTTGATTTTCAATTTGGATAAGCACTAACTAGACGGTACTCCATGTACTTACATACATATGTACTTCCAGTTAGTTTTTAAACGGACATTGAAAAAATACATAAGGAAAAAAGTATCTACTCCTATGCAGTATACATATTTATATGTACATACTTATGTACATTGCGCATAAATAAGCTGATAAATACATTTATGTATATACAAAAATATATATATTTTAATATTATATATGTATGTACATGGTATGTATATGTTTGACCTTCACAGCTACTTTCAAAGTTCAGCAAACGTTTATCCTAGCCAAAAATTTTCTTGTAAATTCGTTTAGGCAAAGGACTTAGAAAAAATATACGCATACATACATAGCAGGTAAAGAAAATTTTGTGTGTGTGTGTGTGTGTGTATATATGTGTGTGCGTACAAACACCACCGACCAACGCTATGATTTTTTGTGCAACATGATCACATGGAAATTTAGATTGTCCCAAAAAAGATAAAAGTATTTTTACACTCTTCTTTTTTATTTATTTTTTATTCTTTGCCTTATCCCGTCATCAGAAATGATGATAAAAAGTGAGAATTATACATTAAAAAAAAAAAAAATAAAATGCAGATTAGCGACGAGCTCCTTTTATTGAAGACTTTCCGGAAAAACTATTTTTGAGGCTATGAATATTTCACTGTTTCTAGTAAAACAAAAACAGTTTTCACACAGAAATCTATTAAAATGTTTATTCTTTGTTTATATTTTTAAATTTTCTGATTGTGCATAAATTTATGCTATGTGTAGGTATACAGTATATGGTATATATTAAATATTGGAATACTCTGGAGTAGTTAATGTTTGTTAAATATTTTGTTTAAATATAAAAAGGAGATTGTTTGATTGATGTCACTACATCAGACTTATTTATAAAACCGAAACGAAGCTGAGAAATTTTCCAATGCTTTACGATATTAATATACCCTACGCCCTTAGCATAAGTGGGTATATTAAATTTGTTTGAAACAGGGCTGCAAACCAATAAAAAATGGGCAGTGATTCAGTTTAGTGGTTTGTAATGTCTGGTTCGGTTCACAAACAGGTTTTTAGTCAGTGTCGAACCACGGTTCGGTTCGTTTCAAATGGTTCAACTATTTTACTATTGCGTAAAAATTCTGCAATCTCGAGCAATGTTACTTACATCTTCTGGTAAAATCATCGTACTTAGCGCTATTCATCGAACCTAACGAAATATTTAGATTCCTCTAATGTTCACACGGCGAACTGAGAGCAATAACTTAAAATTATTGTTGTTTTTTTATTTGCTGAGATGAACTGACGATTGGAAAAAAGGACCACTTTAAATTATAGACCAACCCAATCTATTGGTTTAATATTATAACGTAAATGACAACTTGTATTAACAATTTCAAATTTTAGCATAAACTCAAAAAACACCGTCACTCAAGTAAATTTTAGATTATATTATTTAATATTCAAATCTAAAAATGAAAAACTGGTTCGAATCAAACCACTTTGCCTTCTATATTGTTTGGTTTTCTTCAAAAACGGTTCGGTTCATGGTTTGGAGCAAACGCTCTAAAATATTGTCATTCTGTACAATAACCGTTACGATTCAAAACCAATTGTCAGCCCTGGTTTAAATATCCGTTTCCGCAAAATCAGTTTTTCCGCTGTTTTCTGTCCATCTGTATCCACAATAATATATAAGAAGCAGAGACTGGACAATGCGAAAAAGAAATGTTGGCCTTGGGAGCTGTAATCATGTTATCGTGGGAGATGTAATTATTCGTCATATCCAATCTCCGGTTCCAATCTTTCGTCAAATTTTGTCGCCCTGTGTTCCTTTCTTTTCACTCATTTTTACAGGTTATTTCGAAGTCGAGTATGCTCTAATTTTTTTCTGCTAAAGATTTTCCCTTATTATGGATTTTTCTCTATTTTCTCTCAACACAGCAGAACTGTTGCTTGGCTATGGAAAATGTTGCCCAAAAAAAACCGCCCTTTCAACAAAAAAAAACACCATTGCGCATATGTTTTTTTTTTTTCTCCACTATAACACATACATAAATTTTTGAAAATATATGTATTTTGTAAAAATTAATCATTTAAAATTTATAAAATAATAATTTTGCAACAATCGTTTTGAAGTGCATTAAAACTTCGTTTCCAAAAAAAAAAAAAATAATTACGCTTCGCCTTTGTTTTGTTTTGATTCGATTCTATTCGATATAGCTTCTCAGTTTAAAGACAACACTTTGTTGAAATTGCACACACATGTATACATGTAACGTCGGCTTGTGCGTGTGTGTGTATGCGTGTGTATCTATATTTCGCTGCTCTTGTATTTTTCTCATCAAAACTGGCTCGCTGCCTGCCTGCTCTTATGAATTAAAAAGTTGCCGGCCAAGTAGAGAACGTTTCATTCGTTATCCAACCTTCGAGGAAACAAGTCGTTAAGTACAACAACCGAATTGTTCGTGTTATTACACACACAATCTTTGTCTATCTCTTTTTCTCTCTCTCTGAGTGCATTGCTAATTTATATATACAACAAATAAAAACTTAAAAAATACATACATACATACTGAATACAAACTACGCGTATAATAAAAAAAAATTTTACATAAATGGATAACGAAAAAAATTTGGAAGATGGTAGAAATCCTTTAGTAAATCGAAAAAGCTGGCCTAAAACAAAACAGGAAGTAATGGCTAATAGCAAAGACTCTTGGACATTTTTACAATGCGATGATGACAAGGACGATGACAGCAAGGACAAGGATCTTCCAAAAGAGACTACAAAGCAAATGACTGTGCATCCGCCGAAGAAAGTGGAGCGTATTCAAAGTAAAATAAAACGAAAAAAAACACTACCACTGAAATCAGATGAAAACGAAGCTGAGAAAAATTTTATGTGTTATTCGGAGATGACAAAATATTTGGAAAGCAGAAAGGTGTTTGAGGATAATCCAGATGACGATATCACTATAATCAGCGATAGTAGTGATTCATATGACACCGAAGAGGAAAATTTCGATAATACTGCAGTACCTAATCCACAATTGACACCACCCGAAATTCATCAATATAAATGTAGTGGAGTACCAAACCTTGTTTTAGACGAAGGCAGAGAAGTTTATTCAAACTTATGGCGCATACAGTATATGGAGGACTCAATCAGAGATGCTATTGCAGCTCGTGAAGAGGCTATATTGACTGGCATATTCAAGTTCGTTTTACAGGGTTTAATAATAGGGATTATAATATTCTATGGCGCTCCCTATGTATGGAATGAGATGGCAGGCGCTGACATAGAACCCAAAGTAGCAGAAGCAGAAACGCTTGCTAAACCAGTTGATGAAGTACAAAACAAACTAGAAGACTTGCAAAAACAAATTGACATAATGCGCCATGAAATCGAACATATTTCACATGTAACCAATTATTTATATTTGCGTAATGATGATACACCACCAGCTGGTATGTTTGAAGAAACTCCAAAGCGTCCCGCTCATTACAATAACTTTGGTAGACGTATGACTGATCATTTTGAGATTGATCTCGAGGAAGAGTTTCAAAATCTTTATGAGCCGAAACTTGATGCAGATTCCAAAAAAAAAGGACTCCGATAAAAATAATTACGAGCAAGACTTTGAAAATTTGAATAAACCGAAATTTGAACCGAACTCGCGCCATCATGCATCAAACAAAAAAGGCGATGTCTATGACAATAAAGGTAAAGTTGATATTGAAATAATAAAAAAAAAAAAAAAAAATTAATTACCGAATTTAAAGAATTTCGTTTACGAAATATTTTATTTTTTTAATAGAAAACATTAATAACAATGCTAACAAAAAAGCTGCTAAAAAGGAGACGGTATCGAATGGCGAATGGCAAGAAAAGATGATGCGTGAACGTGAACTTGTACGACGTCTAAAAGCTGAAAACTGGTTCATCGAAAGAGCCAATAGTCGCGAGCAGATGCGTTATCATTTCTGAAGATTGTATACCGACATGAGTACCTAAATTTTGAAACAAGCTTAAACCAAGCCGAAAAATGATGTACCAAAAAATAAAGACAATTTTAAAAAATACTTAACACATTTATTTATTTATGTATTATTTGAAAAAGTAGTTCTTGTCAGGTTTTTTATTTAAGCGTTTCTTTGTGTGTTACGAATCATAGTACGGAAACGGAATCAACTTTTCATATGTACGGCCGAGTTACTCTATTAAAAAAGACTTAAATTCTGCTTCCAATTATTTAAAAAAAAAAAACTTACAATGACATAAAATAATTAATTTAAAAAAATATATATTTAAAAAAAAAAAAAAAAAACAACAGAAATGTTTACGAAACGGTTCACTGCTGGTTTCACTGTAACAGATGACGCAAAGGCCAATCACTGTAAAACGGCACTATTCACAGGTAAATGAAGAGCACTGTACAGCTTGAATGGAGCAGATATGTTCGCCATAAGTTCAAGCAGCACTACACTTAATCTTCTCTCATTCACTCATATACATATATTTTCGTGCCTACTTCATTGTGACACTGTGAAAAAAATAAAAAAAATAGTATTTACATTTATAAAATTAGTTGTAAAAGTATTAAAACATAAAGTTCATACAATAAAGATGGTATGTAACATGAAAAATTCACTAAAATGAGTTTTATTTTGTTGTAAATACAAAATAAGATTTTGCTGGCCAAGTATTTCGGCCACGACATGCATGCATGCATATGCATAAGTGTGCATATGTTCGTATGTGTATGTGTGTGTTGACTAATTTGACTATTATAACAACTTTTTTTTTTTGTTAATTTTTACACATTTAGATGCTTTTTATGTTGCTGTTCAGCCGTCAAGGCAAATTGCGCTTACAAAAATGGTATATGGCGTATCCAGATAAAACAAAGAAGAAGATTACACGAGAATTGGTTACAACAATACTGGCACGTAAACCAAAAATGTGCTCATTTTTGGAATGGAAAGACTGCAAAATTGTCTATAAACGGTAAACGATAAAAAATTTTATTAAATATAAATGATATTTTAAAATATTTTTAAATTGTTTTACAGCTATGCCAGTTTGTATTTCTGTTGTGCCATCGAGCAAAACGACAAATGAGCTGCTGACGCTGGAGATAATACATCGTTATGTTGAGCTGCTTGACAAATACTTTGGCAGTGTAAGTGCCATTAAAACAGTTTATTATTGACCTCTATACTGCTTGATTTTACCCTGGAGAACGTAGTAATCGAAGCATACATAAAGGAAATATCTTTTTTCGGTATGTTTATTACGTAATGCACATATTCATCAGTGAAGAGGAACTCGTCTGTAGTGTTCTTTGTGATTAATTGCATACATCTTCAAACCCATTCTTGCACCATTATTATTAAGGAATTCTGTCTGTACGCCTCTGGATTTGTGTGTGTGCGTTTTTATTTCTAACATGTCTTAAGTTTTCTATCAGCTGGGCCTTAACAACACTCCATTGAGACACATTTCAGAGACTCTGTCTCTCAGCACTGGCTATATCATCCAGGACTTCGGCAGTCTAAAAACTAATTCTGCCAATTTGCCCGAAAACTAAAATTCATTTTAGTCGCTCTGAATTAAGACTACTTAATTCGTATCTTACAGTTCACAATTTACTCAGATTCCACCTATATAAAAGGGTCGCTGAATTTATTGCCCAACCCTTCTAACTTAGATACAGTTAGATCACTGTATTTTAACCACAAAACATATCAGACTTTTCTCGACGAAGTAGATTCTCATAGTACGTTTCCATTGGCTAACTCGCGTTAACCTGTTGCTATCGAAAGCAATGCCTACTATGGACGCAAAGTTGTTCAAAATAAATTTCTGGGAATGAATAAATATAAGAAATATTTTATACGATTGTAGTAGTCCTTGCTTTCGATAGCCACAGGTTAACGCGAGTTAGCCAATGGAAACGTACTATCAGACTCATCAAGGCAGCAGAAAATTCTACAGTCTCATAACCTATCCATACTTGGTCAAGGTACAAAATACCTTCTTTGGTGACAGTACCCATTTTCCCAATGGGAAGCGCGCCATGTCTTCATTACGCCCTAAGTGCAGAATGTAGACATTTGAAGGCTCTGTGCGCCTTCAACTTCACTTTGACCACTTGTAGGTATATTTTGCGTCCACGGTCCAGACACTACGTCAAGCTCTTATGGGTATGGTGAGTTGTCTATGGTTTCTAAACAGAGCATTGTTCATTTTAATTCTGCACACAATTACACTTCTAAGACTTGTTCGTAACAATCTCTCCCCAGTTTTGAACCTAAATCTGACTTTTAGATTGAGTAACCGTACATACTTCAAAAATCTCAGAAAATAAACGCCAGCGTTTAAATCGAATCAATGTTCTTATAATTTTTGTGCCTACCAGACACAGTTTCAGTACAATCTCGCTCTAAAATATAAATAAACTAAAATTTTTGTTTTACATTTTAGGTCTGCGA
Source organism: Leucophenga varia (assembly GCA_018903435.1). NCBI lineage: Eukaryota > Metazoa > Arthropoda > Insecta > Diptera > Drosophilidae > Leucophenga > Leucophenga varia. Next base: position 284,460 of record JAEIFJ010001477.1, on the reverse strand, counting down.
ATTGGATATTATTTTCAATTTTGAAAAAGCATATTTTATATTGGATGAACTACTAATTGGTGGCGAAATTCAAGAGACTTCGAAGAAGAACGTCTTAAAGGCAATTGCTTCGCAGGATCTGCTACAAGAGGTCAGTACACCCGAGACATATGATCTGTAATGCATAGATAATATTAATTATGCAAAAAAAAAAAAAAAAAAAAAAAACTATTTGCTGTATATTGTTAAATCTATTATTTACCAAAAAAATTATCTCCACAATTTTTTTAATTTAACATTTCTTATACTTTAATAACTTGGCGATAATTTCATGCATAACACATTTCACAATTAATTAATTTATTCCTTTTAAAAAAAAAAATCTTTTATTATTTTGTTTTGTTTTATATTTTTTAATGCTATGAAAACAGCGCTTATACAAAAATTTATTTAAACTAATTGCAAAACAAAACTCTCTTAACTTTTATTCTATTACTTTCTTTTATTCTCTTAATTTTGCAACCAAAAAATCTTGTTTAATAATTTAACACGAATCTTACTCTTGTTAAACTAATATTTTTATAATTTTTAACCACGTTATGAACAACAACAGCAAGAAGAGTATTTCTATACTCTACAATAGTTTTGTTTAATTTGAAAACAAAAAAAAAAAAAAAAAATGTTAATAATATAATATATAATTATTTATCTATGTTTAAATACTAAATGTTTTGGCAAAATTTTTATAATTTTAAAACAAAAATATTCTAAAAATCTTATAAATTTATGTATATTTACAATGTGTATAATAAGTTCAAATAATATAATTTATTATGTTTATATATTCTTTATCATTGCATGCCGAATGTGAAAGTCCTACAATTGCATCTTTTGTTATTGCAAAATGCAAATTTAATTTTTGTTATTTTTTTTTTCTTTTAACATAATAATGTGAAAAATTTTTTAATTGTTAACAGTATTTACTTGCCATACTTGAACATACATATATTTGAAATATTTATATATTTGCGCTTCAAGTAATTATTTAAACTTAAGTTCCGTCCACAAAAAGTCAAAATGCCATTACATAATTTAAACAAATAGTAAAATATATAGTCAAATTTTAGCATATTTTGTAATACATAAAAACATTAGCATTCGAAAAAAAAGGTATTTATTTATGTTTTGCATGAACAAACTGCATTGTAGTTTAATTGTATCGTTGGGTTTGTAGTATTTGTATTTGTTAGTCTTGCATAATCATATATCTAATCCAAATTGCATTAATTTATTTGTTAAAAAAAATAATAATTTCATAAAAAGAAAAAAACCAAATGTTAACAATTTCAATGTGTAACCAAAAACCCCCTTTTTCTTGTTATATTAACGCTTACCCCAAAATCCGCAACTGCATAAATTGACGTTAACACAACAACCACAACCACAGGACTTCAATGAGTATCTGAATTAAAAGATTGTGTAAAAAAAAAATAAAATATATTATATATATATAATTTTTCTTCCTATATAAATAACACTTGTCATTTCTCTAAGTTATAAAATATAGAAATATTTATATATACAATTTTAAATTAGACAGTAAAAAAAAAAAAAAATATTCAGGTAATAATAAAAAAAAAAAAAAATATTTATACAAATACAATTGTATAAAAGTATGAAATGATTTGCTAAACTATTATTTACAATTAATATTTTAAAATTCTATGAATGATCTTTAACTAAATTGGCATTACTTATTCTTAATATATTGACTCGATATATAGATCATGCTTATTACTCTTTTTTAAAATATTAATAAATTTTAAATCTATTTTTTTTTAATTTTTAGCAACTTCTAATTTAATCTATATTTTAAGTAAAGTAAGGTCTTAGCTACTGATACATTTTCCGTATTCCTCGTTCCCAAAAAGCTAGCTCCATTAGCAAACTTTTCAAGCCTTTAAGCCGTTCTGTATAGCTTCTACTGGTAGAGTCAGAACAATGTCAATGCTGATAAAGCCTTCAAAATAAAATTCTCCATAACCTATGGAAAACAAAGTTTATCAAATAACTGCTTCAACAACAAAATCCATTTTTCTGAGTTTAAAACTAATAAACTGCAACAATTTAGTTCCATAAAAAACTAGATATCTATTTCTTATTTAGTGCTGATGCTTCTTGTTACTCTCATTGCTCAATATTTATGTCTAGCTCAAGACTATCTTATGGATTTCAGGACTTCATAAACTAAACATGTTGTTTAAAATTGTCAATGATGACAACACGCGTTCATTGTTGAAAATTTTTTGACAGGAGAAAAGTTTATCAGAGATAAGTTTATTTTCTGTCTAAATAAATTTAACTAAAAACAAAAAAAAAAAATTTCCGTTAAATTTTGCCATTGATTTTGTGCCATTTGAAGCCTATATAAGGCGATTTTTTTTAAAAGAGTTATATAGTATTAAGCAAAAAAGGAAATCCTAATGCCATTTAGTTTAAGATCCAATCTACTTTTTAATAAATTTATGAATATTTGCCATAAAATTTTATAAGTTTAAAGTTTATAATTTTATATATTGATTATATTCAATTAATTTCGAATGCTTACATATTGCAAAAATAACACCATCCTTTTGTTGTGTTTTTTTTATATGTCCCAAAATGTTACGTTACGTTACAGAAGACAATCAATATTTTTTTCGTAGTTTTCCAAAGGTTTTTAACTTGCAATTAAATGCAGTATTCCGCAGCTGTAAATACATAAGCGCTTTCTAATCCACAAAAACTTGAATAAACAGCATTGTTCTTAATTCCACTTTCGCAAAATTTTTATACAAAGTGAAATGAAAGACTTTATATTATCAATTAGTAATGATTTAATTAGTTCGATTTAAATTTTGATTAAAGTCTTGTGAAAGTGAATTTGAGAATGCGATTTAATAAAATCAAAAAAAAATTGGTACATGTTAATAAAAACGCTTTAATTGTAAATCATAACAATATAAAATACGCGCACTTGGTGATAAATATAAATACATAACTATCTAGATATATAGTATATACAATACATATACGATATATTAAAAAAAATACATCAAATAACAAATTTTATATACATACGCTTTACATAAACCACGAAACACATACATAAAGCCACAGTAAATTAAAATCAAAGCTAAACAAATCACACATAAAACTCACTTTCACTCACTATCTATTCTTCTCTGTACTCCAGGATGAAGCTGTTGAGGGCACTTTAAGAGACATTGGACTACTTTAAAATAATTTAAAAAAAAAAAAAAAAAAATAAAAGAAAAGTATTTTGCGTAAAAGCAAAGCTAATGTATAAAAAAAAAAAATCACAGAAATACGTAATAGTAATTAGCTAAAAATTATTGAAAATAGTTAATAGCGTTTTTGTAAATGCACATCGTGCTGCACAGCTGCCTCTAAACACAACAAATTTTAAGCAACGTCAATAGCAGCAAAGTTGAGTTATAAATCACAGAAAGCAATATATGCAAAATAATATTAAAGTACTTAAATAGAGGCTAAAAATATGCAAATAAAAAAAAATCATTTCTAACACAACATAAACTTAAATCAAGCGTAGAACAACACATATTGGCATTGGATTAAGAAGTTCTTATTTTTCAACTTTTTTTTATTTTTTTTACTACTTACCGCTTTAGTTTCGCTACACAATTTCATGCAAAACTTTTTTAATACCTTTTTTTATTTAATTCTTAAAAAGAAATAAAAATAATTAATAAAAGAAAATTTTTTAGTATAAAATTGTAAAAATGCAAACATTCCGTTTAAAAATTTTTTAAAAATAATATTTAAAAAAAAAATGTGCAATAAAATTTTTTTTTTTTGAAAATACAGAAACAATAAAAAATATGCAATAAGCTTTTAAATTATATAAAAGCCAATAATAAATAATTATATGGAATAATTTTTTTTTTAGATATAAAATAGTTTAATATGTTTTTAGTGCAAACGAAATAAATGTAATTTTGTTCGAAAAAAAAAAAAAATAAAAAAAATTTTTTTTTTAGGCAATTTTAGTTTTTTTTTTTTCTATGAATTTCACTTTGAAAACTACAAAATTGTTTATTGACTGTCTTCTGTGCGTTTAAAACAAAAAAAAAATAAATCTCCTATGTATGTATTTCTATCAAAAGTATCTGTTGTTGCTGTTGTACTATCATTATCAAAAAAATATGCTTTTGTTTCTAATTTATATAGACGTAAGTTTCTGCTTAGTTGGTGTGACTTTATAGCTTAAAAACAGATATGCACCGGTTCTCTTTTTGTTTTTATTCTATGTGGAAGCAAAGTTCTTTATGTATTTTGGTAACTATTTGTTTTTGTGTATAGAGTTTGGCTTCAAGAAATATGTATCTTGTACTGAAAGACTTTGAAGACATAGAAAAAAGGTTAGCTATACGATCTTTAAGCTATGTCCGTCTGTAGAAACTTTAAATATTAGTTGTAGCTAGCATATAAATTTGTCCGTCTGTACGTATATTTTGTGTAATCATTTAAAGTATTAAAACTTTGGTTTAATCTAAGTTCAAATATTCTCTTATTTCGTTTTTTGAAATAATTATTACACTCACTATAAAGAATATGTTAAATAATATTAAATACAGAGCACCTAGAGTAAGAGAAAGAGATAAATATAGGTGGCTAAGGGGAAACCCCATATAAAAAGAAACATTATAGTGAAATATGTATAAAAAACTAATAATAAATAAATATCTCCAATATTCCAAAAAATTCTCAATAAAAATAGTATATTGAGGGACTCTTGTTTTATTTTCCTTTCTGTTAAAAGTTTTTGGTACTCGATAGCCAAACTTTAGTTTTGTATAAAATAAACTCAACTCACTCACAGTCTTAAATGTATTTAAGTGTTTTCCTTTTTTTTCCTTTTAAAGGTTTGTAAAAATTATATGTAAAATTGTTTGAAATTAATTATTTTTAGTAATTAAAAAAAAAAAAAAAAAACAAAAAAAAAAAAAAAAAAAAAAAGTACCATCTATACTTGTTCTTTTTTTACTTTTAGGATGAGACTCCTCAAAGTTTCTTCGATGATCATGGTCTTGGATAAACAAATCAAATTTCAGTTGCCTTAAAAAAAAAAAAAATTAAAACTTTTTAAAACACATAATTTTTTCATGTATGTCCTTAAATGATTGTATGCGCAAAAATCTATCTATACAAATTATTTTTACAAATTTACACTTGTCATAAAAAGAAAGAAAAATCATATAATATTTGTTATACATTACAATGTTTGCTGAATACAAGTTATATTCATAGATACACGTACTATATATAAAAGCTCAAATATTTTTTTTATTATATATAGCTATGCTATAAAAAAAGATACATATTAATATTCATTCCGACTTTTAAAATTGAACTGTTTATGTCCCAGTTTTTAATCTAAGTTAAGACACTTTTATAATTAATCTAAATTTTAGATAAGCGATCGGAGCAAAAACGTGTATCCTGGTGCGTATACCGTATAATTTTAAAGATGTTTGTCTGAAAATTTGCATATTTTTATTTCTTACTATACCTACTCCTAAGTATAGCTCCTATGCAAATTTGTTTTTATCTGTCCGTTTATAATGAAAAAAAGTCTATTAGTCTGCCTACAAAAACTATCAAGAGCACAAAACATCTTTAAATATTTTTCAACATACAAATATTTTCTTTTTTACAAAAATACAAAATTTTCATTATTTCATCATTAATAATTTTCCAAAGAATATTATAGTATTTGTTTGCAGTTCCTTTTTATAGCTACTTGGTTTAAAGCATAGGAATAGCTGTTCTATTGTGTTATCAAAGACATTTTCTACTTGTATTTATGTAGTTATTTTTGAGAAACTTATTAAACTTAAATGTATTTTGTAAGCTATACACATGTGCTGAATAAAGAAATAACTATTGCATATATGTAACTCGTTTTTTTTTTTTTACAAAATTGAAGATAAATTTACGAAAAACATTTTGTAAACAAATTCTATATTTTATTCTAGAAATGACATACAAATATCAATAGCTTAACTCGCAAAAACAAAATAAATATTAAATTGATCTATAAAGCAACGAAGTCCGCCGAACGCGATCAATTTCCGAAACTACGTATTTATTGATATAAAAAATTTTATTTAAAAAAGTTAAAATCATTATGAGTGAATGAACATCGACTCTTAGCTCTATCATTGACAATAAAAGAGATACTAAAGTGGGCCACTGAAGCCGGTCTTGGTATTAATGCGGATAAGACGAACTCATTCTCTTTACCAAGAGACTCAAGGTACCGTTATGGAACCCGCCTAAAATATACAACATACCATTTACGCCTAAGAGTATTGTAAGATATCTTGGAGTAATATTGGATAGCAAGCTAACGTGAAAACCCAATGTGGAAAAAAGAGTGAAGAAGCATTCCAAATGATGCTGAGCAGCACGTTGGGCATCTCTCCAAAATTGATGCATCATATCTTCTCCGCGGTTGTGCGACCAATATTGTCTAATGGAGTTCTGATTTGGTGGAAAGCCACAGAGGAATCCACATACCTTAAACTCATGGAGAGAGCCCAGCTACAGACACTAGTCTGTAACACGGGTGCGCTGAAGTCCACCCCAACTAAAGCATTAGAAACCATAAAAAATATCAATCCTCCGGATATATACGCTCATCTTGTCGCACAAAAGACTGCACAACGTCTCAGAATAGTATGACACATAAAAACTTTGGACACAGTAAAGTGGACAGGGATTCATCCTCAGCACTGTCTATATGATCCCAAAAATAAATTTCACTCGCCTTACAATCTCGTTGGGACCAGAGGACAGAGGAAACAAGGGTTGCAGCAACATGCGTTACACATCTTTACTGACGGATTTAGTTGAAGGTGTGGCGGTATTCTGCGCTGAGCCGAATATCAGACTCTCGTATAAATTACCGGACCACTGTAGTATTTTTCAGGCTGAGGTTTTCGCAATACGGAAAGCTGCAGAGGTAATACAACAAATTCAAGATCCGCATGAACGAATGAGCGGCCATCATCTGCTCTAGAAATAAAGGCATCTCTTAGGACCAAATTGATCTATGTGTGATTCCCATCATAACCATGACCTATTTAAAAAAAAATAACTATAAACTGTTACCTACAAGCATTATAGCCTTCCGTTGGATACCAAAAAATAAAGCACCAAAATAATGAACCTTTAAACCCTTCGGCAACCTGCAGTTTTCATAATATCTGGCCATGGGCGTACTCCTAGACATTAAAACACCTCCTCTTTTAATGGCGTATGTGACTAATTTAAATTTATAATAAACACGAGGTGTGTATTATGACAGCGTTAAACTCGTTTTGGGATTTCAATAGCTGTGATTCAAAAATTGGATGCACTTTTAATGACTACTCTATATTTTTGTGATTATAAGGCATTAGATAAAGTTTTTTTACATCGATATTTCATGTTTTACTCAAAACTTATATGATACGATAAAACGTCAATTAGAAAAATAGAATTGGTGTTGTCATTGGTTTCGAGAAGCACTTTCAGGAACTGAAGTCAAAATAATATCAAAATTACCTATATTTTAAACATACCAGTGCTATTGGCTAAAAGGAATACAATATTATCTGGTAACACTACGCTATATAATGTTACCATATATTCTATTGAGCATTACACTGGCTTATCTTTTCCGCGCTTTTTAAAATATTGCACGTTCTGTATAAATTCAGCTGCACATAAGACGCACCCATAAGTGCGAGTAGTATTAGTCAAAATTTAATGAACGAAAGAGAGCAACTCAAATGAAACAAATTGTTGATTTCATTATAAAAAATGTCTGGAGATTGAGTATTAGAGAGCGGGCGCCAAACTTTTAATGCTGCTACTGCTGCTGCGGCTGCTAAAGAGCGCGCAGATATCCTTTTATACAAATTTCACCACACACATACATATACACAGGCATGCATACACACATATGCTGAAAGCTTATATTGTATAAAGGAATTTCCTCTTTTTCTATGCTTAATTTTCTGCAGCTAAACTCTTTCTCTCGCTCTCGCTCTCTCGCTGTCTGTCTTGCTAGCTATACAAAAAAATAATTTATATTCAACATTCAACACTTTGCAAGTTTTGAGCAATTTTCATACAATTCAGAGCACCATCGTCTTCAGCAAGGCACACACAGCAACTAGGTGTGCTCTTCGTGTACGTACGCACTCAAAAAAAAAAAAAGTTTTTTTCACACATCATAGAGAAAAAAAAAAGGAAAAGAAAAAAACGTTTTGAAAAAACACTTTTACAAAACAATTAAGGAATTTTCCAATACGCAACTAGTTGAAAACAATTAAAATTCGTGAAAAATTTTAAGTGCAAACGTAACGACAAAAAAAATTAAAAGTGAAAAAAAAAAAATTGAAAGGAAAATCTCCAAAACGCCTCAAAGTGAAAAAGTGTGAAAAAAAAGTTTTGTTGGTGCATGAAGAAAAAAAATTTCCTATATGTATCTATAGCGTGAAAAAAAGTTTTCATTTTCATCATAAAATGTGTATATATAAAGATTAAAAAATTATAATAAATGTGTAAATAATTAATTAAATAAAATAATAATAAATTAAAATGAAACAAAAAAAGAAAAATGCTGTAAGAAATATATTAAAAACTTTTTTTTCCCCTTTGAAATGTGTGCAAAAATAATCGAACGAAAAAGTTTTTGAAGCAAAGAAAATTGCTTTTAAACGAAGAAAAGATATATGTATATATAAATATATATATTATATATATATAATATACATATTTGAAAGTATATATTCGAAACGAAAAAAAAAGTTGTCGCAATAGCAAAATACAAAGTTCAAAAAAAAAATTTTTTTTTTTAAAGAAAACGCCTAAAGTGCAATGAAAATTTTGTTAATTTGTTATATGAAAAAGATGAAAAAAAATGAAATGAAATGCCAAATATGTACTGAAAATTTCGAGAAAATATATACATACATACATATATATATATATATATAAGAAATATTGAAAAGCAAAGAAGCAATCAAAGTTGCTAGCAACAGCAGCAGCAGCAGCAGTAGGAGTAGCAGAAAAAATTCTCTATCTATCGCGAATTGCTCGTGCCCGAAAAAGAGTAGAGAGCCAAACAGCAACAGCAGCAGCAGCAGCAGAAGCAGCTGCAAAATAAAATTTCCAGAGCAGAGACTGCTGCTGCTGCTGCTCTGTGTTAGATCCAAAAGAAAGAAAAAGAAATATTGTACAAATTAAAATGTGGTGTATATTTGAAGTGCCCGCCTGAAAGTGCCACGAACCATATACAGAGTCCATGGTCCCAAAACAAAGGCGCATCCTTCACTCTAAGAAATCGAAAGATTAAATTTTACTTAAATATTTAAACTTTGAGTGATATTTATGTTAGTTTTTAAAAGAAATAATAAAAAATTATTGGTAGTATAGTGGGCATAATTTCCAAACAGGATTACAAATAACCTTCAAACTTTAGATTTCGTTTTAGAAGTTTTTTTTTTTATCATAATTTATTTTTTTTGCATTCCGAAAAAAACTTTTTCGCAAAACCTTGTTCAATTTTCTTTCTTTTGTTTCACATATTCGTGATTTATCCTTAAACTTGGAAAATTTTTCAGTGTTGCCTTTTATACGCACATTATTTCATTGCTTTATTGTCGTCTACGTGAATTTGTCGTGGTGAATTCTTAAATGCGCATGTCCTTAAAATTACAGGATAATTGCATATACTAAAGGAATAGCAAACGAAAATGTGAAAACTGTGAATTTTTTTTTGGTTATTTTATTAAAGAATTGTTTAGTAAACTTTTTAAAAATGTCTTCTATAACTTTGTGTTTTAGAACTTCAGCATTTTCTCAATTGTCAGGTATATTATGAAACTTTAAAGGAATATTAAAATTCCCTGAAATAGTTGTCGGAAATATAAAAAAAAAATTCTATATATAAATTTTTTATCATTGCATAAGATAAGTTTTCAATGAATCTTTGTAAAAATTGTTTGGAATACTGTCCAGAATCATCAAATATTTAGTTTACCTTAGTTTCATTAAGATAAACTCAATTTCGAATTGATATTTGGTGCTAATATTTTTTGATGTTTTTAATATTTGATGGTATTCCTCTATCTAAAAGCGTCCTTTTAAAAAGATTACGATTTTCTTTTATAAATCTCTTTTTTTAAATTGTTTTTTTTTTTTTTGGAAGATTAAGTTGTATTAAATTGAAATAGTTTCTATGTCTAACGATTGAATTTTGAGAACTATTTTAAATTTGCTCATAATTGTCGAAGCATTATTGACTTAAACATACCAAATCCAATTTTAATGTAGGCCAAGAATAAATCGCTTAAAACTTGCGCTTCTCAACTGTTTTGCTCATAATTGTCGACAGTTCGTGGTTGTCTTTTATTGAATCGTTAAGAGGTCTCTTAGACATTTTAAATGGTCTCCCTAACTCAAAAAATTCAAATTAGAAAGACGGTTCGAAATGTACTAAACGACCAACGAAGTAAACAAAAAATTTCGTAATACGCTGAAGCGGATTTCTTCTAAAAAACTAGGCAAATGCGCCCAGTCTATTCATTCCGAAGATATGGCTTTTTCAGTTTCCTGGCATTCATTAGGCCAGGTCATAAATTTCGAAATCACTTTTTAGTGCTCACTTGAAAGCTAAAAACAAAAAACAAAAATTGGTTGAAAATTGTATTTTCGGTCCACCAATGGGTCCCAGGTCTAAATATCGGAAATACCTTGAACACATCTGTACATCTATCAAATGCGCCCAGTTTCAAGGCTCTACGTATTTTTATTCCAAAGATATGGCTTTTCCGGTTTCAAGGCATCCATTAGGCCCCATTAGGCCCCGGTCAATATTTTCCGATTTTGGATTTCAAAATTAACTAACCATCTTTTCTGCACCTTCTCCTGCCATTTTATGGCAATCGGTCGAGCCGTTCTCGTGTTATGGAGTTACAATCAAAATGCACACTTCTTTTTATATATGTAGAAGATTTTGCAAAAGAAAATTTCTTTGTTCCTTAAATAATATTATATTTTTAAACAATTTTCCTGTTAAAAGAAGAAGGTATAAAAGGAAATTAAAAATTCCAAACTTTTCCATTGCGAAAAACTTAACTTACTTAACGCCTCCAGTAGTTACTCGGAAAAACCCATTCTTGCTGTTTCCATTTTAATATGCTCTTTTACACGCTGTTGATATCATATTTTCCAACTTCTATTATTATTTCATATACATATGTATAGTATGTATAAATTCAATGGGGCTATGTATCTGAAATATGTATTTTCATTTTGCTCAAAATTAAAAGTGAATTTTATGCGCGCTCTCTCTCTCTCATTGAGTATGGAGCACCAAATACACCATAGTTAAAAAAAAACAACAAAACAGAAGCACATTTCCCAAAAAATTTTTTTCTCACCATATAAAAAAAATAAACTTCCTATCTTCTGACAGTTTTGGTAAAAACTCTCCCGCGCAGTAAATGCTTATTTTATCTTAAAAAGAAAAAATAACAAAAATAAAAAACAAAAAAAAAATTTTTTATTGCTTTTGGGGGTGCGGCGCAAATTTCAAATAGCGAGAGTGAGATAGACAAGTACAAAGAGAGTCGAGTAGAAAAGCCGAGCCGAGCAGCATCGAAGTATTGCTCTGCACAATTATGAGAATATGTAATTTTTTTTTTTTGTTTTTGTCTTCAGTGTATTCTTTGGTGTGGTGTGGAGCGAAGTGAAAGCGGTGTAGTGTGTATGATTTGGAAATGGATTAAAAGTTGGAGTAGTTTTACGCGTGCTGCGCTGCGCTGCTGTTTTCTGTGCTGTCACAGCTACTGTCACTGCTGCTGCTGCTGCTGTTATTACAGCTGTTGATTTTGTGCAAGTGGTGTGCGCGCGTTGCGAGACACAAGTTCGCCAAACCCAGTTTAACTAAATATTTATTTAATTTAATAAATACAGGCAAGCGTCGGTCGTCGTGCAAGCGTTAAAATTTAATTAATTGTAAATAAAAACAACTGTAAATTTGGTAAAACAAAAAAGAATTTAAACTAAGACAAACTAAATAATCAATTTAATAAATGATAACATTCATTCAACATAAGTGTTTTTTGCTGCAAGGCAAGTCAATGTATAAATAAACAACAACAAACAAACAAAAAAAGAAATTAAATAAAATTAAAATTCATAACCAATGGATGAAAATGCCGCCGTCGCCGTCATTTTTATCGTCTTCTTCTTCGTTGTCGTCGTCGTCGTCGCAGTTGTCTTTGTCGTCCTTGTACAAATTTGGTCCACAGCTCTGTTATCAATCAAAAAAAGTACAGCAAAATCAGCAAATAAAGTTGCAAAAATTGGTGCTGCAACTTGCAACAAAAATATTCACATCGATAATATTGTCGTCAACGATTGTGGTGTTATATCTTTGCGTTACTTTAACTTTAAACTACGACAAACGAAACGGAAAGCTATAAATTTAGAAGTGCAACAAAAACAACAACAACAAAAAGAAGAAGAAGAAGAAGGAAAATTTGTACAATTGGAAAAACAATTCGAAAAAGTTTATAAATTAATCGTTTCAAATTGTATTGGATTAAAGCAGTTAAAAAGATTTTCTATGTAAATAATAAAAAAAAAAACACACACACACACGCGTACGTCTCCCTCTTATCACATTCGTACATCGCAACGTTCTCAAATCAAATCGTTGTACTTCTTCATCATCAACGTCGCGGTAGTGAACGACGTCATTTTAAATCGATCATTCGTTCGATCGATTGATTAATCGTTTCAGTTGCGATTAAAAAAAAAAATAAATAAAAACGAAAAGAGCACAACGTAGAACGTTGCAACCACACACAAGTTGTAGTATACACAAAATGGCGGATGGTGGGCATTCATTTGTGAAGAAGACATTTCATAAGCCAACGTACTGTCATCATTGTTCGGATTTACTTTGGGGTCTAATACAGCAAGGCTACATTTGTGAAGGTAAGTTCAAAAAAATATTACTTCAACTATTAAATGTTTATAATTTTTAACAATCATATTCAAATCCTTGTGAAAAAAAGACCTGAATCTATATTTTCTTTTGGTCAAGCGGGATTGTTTTTGCGAGTCAGACTTAAGGTTTGCTTTGAAATTATTTTTATTTGTTGAGAAATATTTCAACCATTTCCATATCAAACCAAAAAAAAACAAGAAAAAACGTTAAATTCGGCAAAAAACTCGAACATTGGAGGTTACTTTGTATAGGGACTATATGGTCTAGTGACCTTACCTTTTTTCAATGAATATGCTATGGTTAGCTGATCCTTATCGAATCTATACTGTACGTATGCATAACAAAAGTTTTCACCATATTTGAAGCAATTAGTTTAATAAATAACCTTTTTTATATAAAAACTCGAAAATAAGCTTTGGGCTTGTATAGGGGCTATATTCTATAGTGGCCTAATCCTTACCAAAGCTTTTGTGTAGAGGTGTGAGAAAATTATTCAATTTGGAGTAAATACAAATAGGCGGTAGATTTGTATGGCAGTTATGCCTAAAAATGGGCGTTACACCTTTTTTTAACACTTTAACTGCAAAGGGCTGAGAAAAGCTATAGTTCCGAATTTAAGGTCAATATTTTTAAAAATAAGCGAATGAATCGCATAACTGTAGACAGACAGACGGACATGGCTAAATCGATTCGTCTCGTCGAGGTGATCAAATGGGTTTATGGGGTCTACGGCGTCTTCTTTAGTGCGTTACATACTTTCCGATAAACTTAACATACCCGTTTTTATTATGTGTAACGGGTATAAAAAAAATTACATATACGAAATTTCAAAAATGTTTAAAAAAAATGTTCGATCTATTTTAAAACACAAATTGAGGTAGTTAATAAAAAAGGATCGACGAGGATGGGACTCGAACCCACGCGTGCTTAGCACATTGGATTAGCAGTCCAACGCCTTAACCACTCGGCCACCTCGTCCTCTTAATTTATGGGCGGTTATTAAACACCAGTAATTTGCAGACACATAAGCAGACAGACATAAGTGGATATTTCGAATACATATTTAATTATTATGGGTAAGATTAGCTAGCCACGTATTTTTTCCGTTATAAAAGTGATAAAAAATGTAATGGAAAGAAAAAACTTCGAATCAATGAATAACTTTTATGTGTTTTCATAAGTTTTTCTGAACATCTTGTATTTGGTAGTAGTATTTTGCATTAAGTTTGTTAAGAACGAATAAATACATTTTTCGATCTGATTTAAAATATTTACAAAAAAAGTACATATTGGAAACAATCGTAGCGACGAGGATGGGACTCGAACCCACGCGTGCTTAGCACATTGGATTAGCAGTCCAACGCCTTAACCACTCGGCCACCTCGTCCTTGTAAGCTTTTTCTAGTAATTATTTAATTGAAATATGGTTCCCCAAATTACCATTTTAAACCAAAAATTGTAATTTACATTGACAAATCGAGTTGTAAAATGTTTTACATTGTCGAAAAAAAGGGAAATGTTAAAAGAAGCAGAAACAATAAAACAGTCTACAAAGTCAATATTAAGCTCAAAACTTTGGTTTTGAGCTTAATATTAAAAGATGGAAAAGTTTGTAACCCATTAAAGAAAGCGTCGTAGGCCTCATAAAGTATATATTTTCTTGATCAGCTTGACGATGCGATTCGATCTTCGTCCGTCGCTTTATTTCTACGCGATTCATTCAGTCAGATTTAAAAGTACTGTTCTGTAGTTGCAAACTTCAGCTTTTCTCAGCTTTATAATGTTAAAACCAATGTGGCACACCTATTTTTAGGTATGTCCCACAAGATTTTATAGTCCATTTTTTTTTGCACGAAAATAGTTATTATTGATGAATGGGTTCACTGCCCCAAGTTAATTTCACCGATTTTTCTTCATTCCTCCTTACCTCTTCAGGAATCTGGTTATATCCCGGGGAACAACGGAGTTATTCTGAACACAACTACATATTTGCTTTAATTTGTTAATAAACTAGACACATGAAAATTTATTTTTCGCGTCATTCTTGTCCATTCTTCTTTTTCTGTGTGTTTCCTGAAATATTTAATGGTCAGAAACTTTATAGTTTAGAGGTATATTTTACATTTTTTATTGCATTTTTCCACATAGAATAAGAACTTAGTGCTCTTTCAAAATTATATCTATTGGCTTGGGTTAGTTCATGTTTTCTATATGTTGACCCAAACTTAAGATAGAATTGAAATCGTTGCCAACAGGTCTCCAGAGTGTACAAAACACAAATTCTGAATAGCCCTGGTCTCCGCAAGACTCTCCTCGATCTAGTGAAGTCCGTCTAATCCCAATGTTAAATTCCAATCGTTGTTTTTCGGGGAAAATATTTTAATCTTAGAAGCATTGCATATATACATTTGTAGCAATCTGTGCATCTATTCAACTATGCTCTGCTGTCAACAAGACAACTAGAATTGTAGTCATAAATTTTAGAGACAGTTCGATCCTTAACATTATTAAATTTCATTTATTTATTAATAAAAATAAATGATTTAGTTTTTATTTAAAAAAAAAAAAAAAACTTTTGCAAAACTATTTTTTATAATTCCACGAATTGTCGTTTTATACTAAAAACCCACAAATTTGGAATAACAAAATGCTTAACAATTAAGAATTTGTGTAGTACCAACAATAATTATTTCATTTTATAAATATTATACATTTTAATTATCTTCTTCACAGAATTAAAGATAATTTAAATCTAAAATATATCTACAGGCAATTTCCGAAGCGTCAATCGCTAACAGCACATAAAATTGAAACCAGTAAATCGGTTTACTGTGTGCGGCGCTGCGCTGCTCTATCAAAAGAAGATCTATTCAAAAACAATTTTCAAATCATTTTTCAATTGCCATAAAAACGGATTGTAAAAATAATTCTAAAGTTGTTTCGCGGTTCAATCGTCCAAAGCAAACGTTCGTTCTGTATGCTGCTGTACAAACGAATAAAATGGAATAAATATCGAAAACGAAAAAAAAAAAAAATATATACATAAAAAAAAAAAAACAAAATAGCGCACAGCAGCATTAGTATACTAAATACTATGAAATCTATGTAGTTATTATTGTGGGGGCGGTAGAGGGTTTATTGTGCTGCTTATTGGCAAAAGAAACGCCTTTAGTCTATGTATTCTATGAGACGATAAAATCGGTAGCGGCGATGGCGGCAAGTGGCCGTTTGAACTTTTCAAAAATTTAATAGCAAACAACTTCTGTGCTGCGACGTCATGAGGTGTTATAGGTGTAGCAATTGTATTGGTTTATGTGAGTGTGTCTGTGTGTGTGTGTGTGTATAAGATACAAAGTGATAGACTGATGCACATAGCAATTGAGAAAAGAAAAAGAAATCTATACGAAAGGTTGCTAGGGGAAGATTCATATTGTATACATGTATACAGTTTGTATCTAGATATATTTTTGTTTGTCAGTGTGCTGGAACGTTGCTCTATAAACTACATCGAAACATACATTTATATCCGTTTGATTGTGTTTCGGTCGTTTTATCTGTGGCGTTTAAGCGCCAACTTTGGCAACCATGCCCAATTGAAAATGTGTTAAACTTTTGCGATCTTTAGACTTTTTGTTTATTTGTATATTTTAATGTTAATTATTTATTTAAGCTTTTTAGTTGATTTTCTTTTTATTTGTTTTAATAATATAGCTTCTATAAGCTCTGCCACAAGGTGTTACAAACAATTATTTTGCATATTCAAATAGTTTTGCGATTATTAGAATAAATTTAAAAAAAAAAAAAAACGAAATCTTTGGATGTAGGAAAATCAATTTTGTAGTTATTTGCAATATTATAACTGACCGAATTGGAAAACCCTATTGCGACTATTTTGTTTTGAGTGGTACTATTTTCTATTTAAGAATTTGACCATTTTGGTTATTTCAAGACACTATCAAATATTACCGTTTATACAAAAGGGCAAATAAAGCTGTTGTGACATTTTTGAACGTCGAAACAATTTGTTTACCTTCTATCACAAATAATTTGTTTCTTTCAAAATACAGTTCAGCAAAACTTTCGAAGAAATTGCAGTGAGAAAACCTTGTTGAACTTTATCCCTTAAGCACGATAATGAGGAACCCATTATTATTTGAATACTCAGAAGCTGCCACAGAAGAGTGGCTGTCTGGTCTGCTCTGCAGTCTGGACTATCTCGGAGACTATATAAAGATAGTCACCAAGCTTGAAACTTATTTACTTAGGGCAGCCCATATACAAAAAAATGTTTATGAATACTTTTTTATTACTAATTGTAAAAACACGAAATTCGATATGAATAATATCTATGATAATCGTAAGAAAATATCCCAATCTAGATAAGATCAGACAATTATTATGTATGGAACTCTTACATAGCTGACCAATTTTTTTGGGTGTTTTTTTGTCTACCCCATTCCCATATTTTCAGACATAATTGGATGAAGGTGAAAATTGGTTCCAAAATTTGAATTTCGAGAAAAATTGAATTGTTCAATCAAATCACTATTTTCGTCTTTTTAAGATGTTTAACAAATTTTAAAGGCTTTTCTCGGCAGCGAATAGATTAAATTCGAGAATAAAAGTACAACGCCCATTTATAGGTACAGCTCCTATACAAACTTACCGCTTTTTCGATTTATTTTTTTATAAAAATAGTAATTATTTATGAATGTATTCACTCCAAATTGGTTGAAAACATTTCTTATGTCATAAAATGTCAAATCCAAAGTATCACGCCTATTTTTAGGCGCCGCTATACAATCGTATAGATTATTTTCGAGTTTTTGTATGACAATAGATAATATATATGAGTATATTCACTCCTAATTGGGTAAAAACATATCTCATACTATCCTATGTACACTCAACCGATATGATAAGGATCGGGCCACTATAACATATAGCCCTTTACAAACATGCCTATTATTTTCTGATATTTTCGAAAAAAGATGTATATGTTATATCTGTATTTTAGCCTTAAAATTTGATACCAATATTGTGTGTAAACTTGGATGGTATCAATCCATTGACCCCAACCCATCCCATGATCACACAAAAACATTCATGTGACGATAATAAAGCTTCGGTTCCATCGAAGTTAACATTTTTCCTTATTTGTTGATAGTTGTTTTGAATAGAAAAATTAGTAAAATTGTGCAAAAAATTAAAAAAAAAATACCAGTTCTAAAAATACCAAGATTTTTAAAATACCTGGTCACAAAATCCTTTGACAGGAAAAATGTTAGGACATGAGTAAATTTTTATTTTTTGTTGTTAAGGATCGGAAAAAGTATGATTGATTGGAAAAGTTGGTCAGATTTCGTAAATGATTTTCCTGGAAAACAAAAAAATAAATAAAAAAAATAATGAAATTTTAATTACCCACTATTTCCGACTGGGTACAGTGTGTCTTCTGTCTGTCTGAGCATATTCAACTGAAGCGTTCTTTTTTATTATTAATATTATTTTTTTTTTTTTTTAATTTTTAAGAAAAATATTTTCTTGAATTTTTCTACACATTGACGCGATTTAAATTTATTTCGTGCAAAATATTTTTATGTAATTTATCAAAACCAATTTGGTTTTTGTCTGTTACACTTTTGATTGATGCTGTTTCTTGCAGTTCTTTTTCTTCTTTTCATTTTGCAATTTAAAATTTATTTGTCAAATTATATTTGTGCGCATAAAAATAGTTTTTAAAAGATTTTATTTATGATTTTAACGAAAATTTTTCTAAAAATAAGCCTGAAAGAAGTAAAATATATATTTTTTTTATTAAAAAGAATCTTTAAAACGTGTTGCAGCTTAAAATATTTCTTGATTTTTGTTGCAAGAATCTATTCTGAGCGCGTGCAGCGCATAAAAAGTTTAACGAAAAAAAGTATACGCAACGTTGTACAAAAAAAAAAATAAAATTACGTTACAGTTTGCGAGTATCTAATTTTATATTTATTCTTTTTTGTAATTTATTTTTTCTTTGTATAAGAAAATAGATTGCCACAAAAAAAAAAAAAGAAAAAGTTAAACGAAAGACAAGAAAGCAGCTCTATGGCGTGTGTGTTTGTTTTGCCCTGGAGCATAGTAGTGTGCTCAAACGTTCTACACTAATTGAGTTGAAAATTTAATTGCGTACACTAACACACACATGCATACATAGATATATGTATGTGTATGTGCTTACCTTTGGATAGAGCAAGCTATATGCACATTCAGAATAGAACGAGTCCTGTAAACCAGCGTCAGGTGCACACATACATATGTAAATATAACCAAGTCATCCTACCCATGCCCAATGCCACCCACATGACTTTCAAAGCAATCGACCAACCCACCGACTGGCTGGCTGGCTGACTAAATGAATGAGCAAGTACGCAATTTAAGAGCAAGGTGTGATTGAATAGTTTTGGTAAAGTCGAGATTAGATTTGTTTTATTTAAACTAATAAATGGAACACCCTTTTATTATTAATTTTCTATAAATTGCTAAGTTATAAATTTAAGAAACTTTTAAATCACACCTTGCTTAAAATTTATATGCATATATATGTGTGTGCGTCATAGAGCACACAAAAAATACGTTGCACCGAGTGCAGCTCGCCTGCGTTTCAAAACTAGGTCAAATCCGAAATATGCAAGCAAGTTTGCTAAACGAAGATGTTGCCGTAGGCACTATTTGAATTGGGTTTTCTGACTTTTTGTTTGTGTTTTTTTTTTTCAATGAAGCGCAGAACGATGACGACGACGGTGTAAGATAAAGCTTATAACAATAAGCGCGCACCGTTTGAGGGGGTTGGGGTTTGGTTTGGGGTTCTGTGTGCAACACACAAAACTAACATGCCGGCTGACTGCCATGCCACGAATGTTGTCGTTGTGCCACTGTTAATGGCAATGATGAACGATTTAGACATTGCCGATGCGATGATGATAATTACGATTACGATAACGCAATGATGACGATGGCAACGAAACGATAGCGTTACGGTGAAGGGCTAAAAGTGCGTCATCAATGGCCGCCATAATACATGAATGTATGCGGCGGCGGAACTTCGAATCGACGTTGGCTGTCGACATTGTTGAAATGAAACAACAAGCGAACAAGGAACAATACATATGTATGTACGAACTTTTGGTGCCTGACTGAATGACTCTCAGTTGTACGTATGGCTAAAATGACAGACGGACAGACAGACGGACAGATTCAGTGACGTTCATGCTGCCTGTCGATTTATTATGCATACTCGTATATAGGGGTCGATTATAACAATTCTTTTTTTTGTTTTTTGTTTTTTTTTTTTTGCGTTCAATATGTGGCGCGAAAGATGTACAACACATTGTATTGCAGTTCCCCATCATTGTTTTTTGTTTTTTGTTTTTTTTTTTGTATCTATATGCTGCTATGACGTTGTAATTTTACACAGATACATACACTCAGATACGTCAGCGCTGTTTATAAACAAAGAAAGTTTGCGTTAGGCTAAAGTGGTTTTTCATTTTATGTGTGTTTATACTCTCCAGATATACTCGTATCTACTATATCAGTGATCTATAGCATTATGCTCGATCTTGTATACGCAAATGATCAGCAAAAAGTTGCGAACAGACGAGACAGACAGATAGACAAATAGGCAGGCAGGCAGAGATTACGACGCACATTATATCCTTCACTGCTGCCTTGAGTGTGTGCTTACGTTATTTTTATTGCTGCCTTAATGTATATTTAAGATACTTTTATATTTGTAGATACATTCATACATCAGTGTGTGTTGTGTGTATCTGTTTAAATGTTTGTAGCTGCTCATTAATGTTTATAATTGCAAACGTTAATATTATGATTTTTAATACGTTTTTGTTTTATTATTTTTTTTTTTTGGTTTTTTTTCTTACGCATTTTTTGTTTATGATCGTTTTAGGT
This sequence comes from Leucophenga varia, assembly GCA_018903435.1. Lineage (NCBI taxonomy): Eukaryota > Metazoa > Arthropoda > Insecta > Diptera > Drosophilidae > Leucophenga > Leucophenga varia. The sequence goes on along the minus strand of JAEIFJ010001477.1, from coordinate 263,432 downwards.
TTTTCTTCTCTTTTTTCTTTAATTTTTATTTGTTCTTATGTGCTAAGTATAAATTATTATTTTAATTTTATGAATATAAATTTAAAATATTATTAAACCATACTACTTATGAATTGTCCTCGCTGCAAATTGGTATAAGGATTTTTTTAACCTAAAACAACATGGCGTATACATAAATTTTGTTTATATGTAGCGATGGCAGAAAAAATATTTGAGCGATTAATCGTTTGACAGACTAATCAATTAAGGAAATTAACCGATTAATACTAAATTTACGATTAATCGTGCCATCTCATTTCATATGCATATTTTTGTCTACGTTTTCAAAACGTTACTCCTAAAAAGAAAAATTAGTTTTAAATTGAAAGACTAAGTGAATGTTTAAATGCTTATAACAATTCTTCATTTTCAAAGCAAATTTTAATCAGCAACGATCTTATTTTCTTCTGCAAAGATTATATTTGAACTTCAAAAAAAAAAAGAGAATGTTAAAAAGTAAATTCTTAATTTAGATACTTTCTATAAGCTTAGTTTGGAATCAAATCTTATATTCTCTGGTGAAATCACTTTTTTCAAAACTCAAAAAAAAAAATTTCTTTAATTAAAAAGTTCCTAATTCTCAAAAACTAACTCACTTTTTAATATCAGACTAATATCTCCCGTAATTACAAACATTTTTTAATTTACGATCTCAGTAAAAAAAATCTTTTTCAAATTAAAAAGTTAGTGTCTCGAAAATCACAAAGTTATCTTTCATTTCAAAAATGTTTCTTAGCATTGTATATGACAAAAACTGCTATCGGTTACAAATTGAAAGGTTATCGGTCCAACCAAATCATAAAATGTTGTTGCTTTGACTAAATTTTCTGCTCTTCTTTAGACTATTAAAAATTACAAAGATATACTCTATAAACATCATAAAATAAAATACAAAAATATTTTTATGTAATCGACAGTAGCATTTTATGAAATTCTATGAATTTGCTTTTCATTTCACTGATTCGGATCTGCCGATTTGAAAACGAAAATATTTTTCGATTTGAGATTGCCGGAGCACCAAAATTTGCGATTTAAAAAGTAAATCAAAATATATTTGCGATTGTGATTACGGGAGCATGGAGGAAGCATTAATAAATGTAAGGCTATAAAATTGTCGAGTTTACTCAACTACAGTGCTCTCTCGTTGTTTCAATTATATTTTCACACGTGTGCCTTTTCGTAAAATATGGTAGAGACTATTAGCTATGATTCTGTAATTAATCGTTTTTGCGATTTGTTGTGTTCCAAAATAACTAAATATCGGTTTAATCTGCTGACATATGTATATGTACCACAGATTTTTAACTTAATATCGTTTTTTATGTTTAAAGATTTTATGTTTGTACTTTTTAATATAATTGATTCAGAGTTTATATCTTCATACATATGTATACAAAATAGTAAAAATGTTTTCATGTTCGCTATGGACTTTAAAACCATACCACCAAAGATTCCCACACCGGTTCCATTTGAAAGACAACAAAGCAAGTACAATATAATTATAGACCACTATAATAATGCATTAGGCACATTTGGTTTACTCATGAAGTCGATCTCCGACTTTTCTAATACAACATTTTTTTTTGCTTTTTTTTGTATGTTTTTATACTAGCCCCAACATTTTATGGTATCGTTTCAATCAATCAAAAAAAAAACTTGTTATTTTTTAGTACTTTTTGTATTTTTTCATGCTAGACCCAGCTTATTTTGGTTACGCTGATGTGAAACGTAAAAGAACCGAGTATCCGCTAGTTCTCAATAAATAAAAACAAAAAAATACAAAGCAACAACGATTTGTGATTGGATTAGACCGATAACTTCTAAGTTTGTAACCGATAGCTGTTTTTCCCCATATGTAATGCAAAGATACGTGTTGAGAATGAATCATAATTATTGCGTTTTTCCAAAAAAAACGCATTATTTGAAATCGGAAATCGCAAAATTGTGTAGTTACGGAAGCATGGCGCTTTAAAAATTTGTAATGTCTTTAGGTTTTCTAAAAAATTTTCAAATTTATACATACATATACTATATATACATACATAAAATGTATTGTATATAAAACGTAATTGTTGTTGTTATTGTCGTACGCATGTTAACTTGTTCAATTACGACATGAAATATTTAGTATTTTGAGACTCTATACTTCTGTGATAATTTGCTGCAACTTCAGCAGGAAATTTGCTCGTTTCATACATTTATGTTATAGAGCAATGATATTTTTTTTCCTTTTTCTTTTTTTGTTTTTTTTTTTATTTATTTATCTCTTAATTGCACGCTCAGATAACAAACAGAAAATATTGTATGAGAGACATAGAGAGACAGAGAGAGAGAGAGAGAAAAATGAATAAAGGCACAATAGAGGCGAGAAATAAAACACATACAAAGAAAAAGAAAAAAAAAAACACAGGGAGCGAGAGAGAAAAAAAACAGAAAATATAAAAGTAAAAGTGTGGGTGAATATAAAAGAAAATTCCTTAAGCTAACATAATTTCCCACGTAAAAATATTTCTTTATTTATTGTTTTTTTTTTTTTTTTTGTTTTTGCTTTCTTTTGCTGCGCAGACAAATACAAAAGCAAAAGGAGTATAAATGCAAACACAAATTTATATTACATATATACAATAGCATAGATATACATACATATATATATTATGTATATGTAAGAATATAGAATAAATTTCTGTATACATAATGAATAACGTTTGTAAAAATATGCAATATATTGTATATATTTAGTAAAAGTAAAGTTTGTTTTTAAATACAAATGTATATATAAGCATAAATATATAATGTACTATATAGTCTATTTACATTTATTTAATATTAATTTTTTTTTATTTATTAACAATTTTCTTTTTAATTTTCAATATGAACAAAATTTTCTATTATTTATTTTTACTGGGCGTATGCGCAATATTTCTGACGCTAAACTGTTGCTTGCAATATTACGTATACGCCGCGTATACTGATTGTATTCATTACACACAAAAATTATTAAATTTAAAATATAAATTTCTACTTAAATTCTAAATTATTTCGTGTAGCATATTTAGAGAACAGAGCACGTAAATAGCTCAAAAAAAAAAAAAAAAAAAAAAATTCGTGTCAACGTCATGTTATACGAAAAAACGTTTGCATGCAACATGCAGCAACAACAGCAGCAGCGTCTAAAATTTCTTTTGCTGCATTTTCAGTCTGTTTTATTGACACATGCAGGCAGGCAAGTGTTCAAAAAAAAAAAAAGAAATGTTTTTTTTTTTTTTAAATTATTTTAAAAAAAAAAAACGAAAATTGTAGTTTTTCGTCATCGCCCAGAAAAATGCTAGAGCAATGAATGAGTTCATTCATGACGTCAGTACGAATAAGCTTCAGGTCAGCGGCCTAGATTCATTCGTTTTGTACGTTCGTACAATTTGGTTGCTACAACTTGCTTGCATAGACGTAAATAGCTGAATGTACCATACTATATATACAATATGATATATATATGCATATGCATATGTATGTGTTATATGTATGTACATAAGTATATGTATCTTTTTACGTACTGTATCTAAAAATAGCTACAATGATATATCATATAAACAAGCAGCACTTGCCAAGAGGTCAGCGTTAGCAGCGCATCCTTGCAATTCTATTACTCATCTCGAAACTGCTTCATTTCTAGTCAAGTCGAGGTTAAAAGTGTACAGAGCATATCCTTTTTTTTTTTTTGTTTTACATAAACGAAATTTGTGCATTCATTGAAACGCTGCTGGCATTATGCTATTTTATTCATATTTTTGTATTAGTTCAGTTTAGTACAAAGGCAAAACTTTTTGGTGGTTTCCACTTAGTTTGCTCTTTGCATAAGGTGCAATTCAATTGGCTTTCTTTTTGTTTTTGTTATTCTTATTGTTAACTTTCTAAAGGCCACAAAAAAGTATTCGTGTTTCTTTTTAAGCCAAACAATACATATGCATATTGTATATTTTTGACATTGTTAGTTAGTGTATACCAATAAATTCGAAACATACAAAAAAAACTCTTCCGTGAAATTTTATTTTTATACAATAATAATATTTTTCAAGCCGATTTCGGTTATGCTGACGCAAATATCAAAAATATATATTTTTACCTTTATTTTGCATAAATGTCATTGCTAATTGCTCTTTTGTTGCTACTTTTAGCATTCAACAGAATCATATTATTATTATTATTATTATTGTTGTTGTTCTTCGTAGTTTTATAATATATTAAAATGCAACAAAGTATTTTTTATTTTTTTTTTTTTTGTTTTTAATTTTTTTATTTTTTTTTTAAAAAATTTTATTTTTTTTTTTTTTTAATTTTTATAATTAATAAAAAAAATTTTAAAAAAAATTTTATAAATTTTTTTTTTTTTTTAAAAAAATTAAAAAAAAAATATTTTAAATAAAGGAGGGTTTTTTAGAGCATACGATTCGTTTTTCTTTTTTAAATGTTAACAAAATTTTATTTGGATTTTGTTATTTTTAAGCAAACAAATTTTTTTATTTATAGCAAACGCCTAATGCGATTTAATTTCGACTTTGTAAAAATAAATACAGGCTTTATTTTACCCCAAAACTCTTCGATCCGCAAATGATGCTGCCATTCACTTATTGAAACTGAAACAGCGTTGAAACTAATTTTCTGAATCTGTACGCATATAAGTACAAGTTTATCAAAATATCGTATTTTCTACGGTTCGCAGAGGCGTGTCACACAAAATCTCTTTTGGATGGTTTCGTCTCTCTTCTGAAATTGAGTGAAATATATATTGTATAAATTGCGCTTCAGCCGATTGTTGACCTTGGCAGCAGGCAAGGTTTCGCACCAGCGCTAATGTAATGCTACAATATACCAGTTTGGGATACCGATCTTGCGGATGTCTTCCAAGATCTGGTGCTCCCAACGCAGCGGCGGACGTCCTTTTGTATTGGATGTTCCTGACTATGTCGATGTCAGTATTTAGCTCGTACAGCCTCAAAGCTGCAGTTCTCTGTCCTCAAAGACCGTCTACATCGTATAGATTGTCTACGTGTGGATACCAAGTACTTCGTCTTGCTCTCGTTCACCGTTAGTCCCATTGGACGGGACTTTTTTTCAATGTCTGACACAAAGCCCCAGTGAAAGCACGATCATTTTTGCCGATTATGTCTATGTCGTCGACTAATAAGAGCATATGTGTAGTTCCTTTGTAGAAAATATTACTCGTCGGGTCAACTTTTGGTCATTGTATGTATTCAGGAGATTCAGGAGGTTGAAAAGTCGCATGACAACGCATCGCCCGTCTGTAGCCTCTCTGGTGTCAAATGGGTCGAAGAGATCCTTCCGACCCCGACAACGCTTTGGGTGTTTGTCAGCATCATAATAATAAGAGGTGAACGATTTTTGCAGGGATACGTAAGTCGTGCTTTGAAAAACTTTGATCTGATTGCCGCCTAAAGAGATATCCAAAAAAATTTCAGTTCTCAAAATTCATAAGATTTCAAAATATCTTTTCCCCATTAGCAAATTTTAATTTTCAGTTGAATTTTAATTCAACTTCAAAATTTTTTAAAGTGTAGTCAAAAGCAATAGAATCAAGGGACAACTCAAGTTGGGGCTCAGTGATAAATTTGTATGGAGGCTATACCCAAAAAATGGGCGTGGCAACTTGGTTCTGACATACAAACTGCATAGGATCAAAAAAAAAGCTCAAGTTTGAAATTTCAAGTCAATATTATTAAAACTTTCCGAGGAAAACGCATTGCAACAGACATACAGACGGACAGACAGACAGACATACATACAAGAATTTTCCCCAATTTACTTACAATTTAAAAACTGATAATAAAAATATACAGAAACTTGGTTTTGAGGAGCGGAAAAGGTAAAGCCTTTTAGAAACGGTAAACTTTAGTTATAATTCTGATTCTGTAAATGTTTAGACAAGGCTTAATGAAAAAGAGATTAATAAAGTTGTATATGGTTTTCCAATATTATTTGCTCATAACTAAAGAGTTTAAGCCATATAATTTCTATGAAAAATCATAAAATTAATAAATCGTTATACTTTATTATCTTTACAGTTTGTAACTTTATAGTACACGAAAGATGTGTTACCAGCGTGGTAACTCCGTGTTCCGGCATAGCGCCATGCATTATAAAGGTAAATAACTCTGAATGAATGAATACAAACTGAATTTTTAATTTATAAAATATTCGTTTTTTTTGTTTTAATTTCTAAAGAATCCTGTACCACATTGTTGGTCCGAGCCAACACATCACAAAAGAAAGTTCTGTACCGTATGTCGTAAGCGTTTGGATGAGACGCCAGCAGTGCATTGTTTAGGTAAAATACAAAAGAAATGAAAAACAAACTTAAGAATAAGATTTATAATACAATACAATTTTATTTTATTTTATTTCTTGTTTCTATTCTTTTCTGTTCCCCGATGATGATAATAATAGTTTGCGAATATTTCGCGCATATTGAGTGCCAAGATTTTGCTGTGCCCGATTGCACTGAGAATGCAACATACGTGCCCGGCAAAGAGCTATTGAATGTCAAGCATCAACATCATTGGCGAGAGGGCAATTTACCGTCAACGTCGAAATGTGCTTGCTGCAAAAAGACTTGTTGGTCATCGGAATGTCTAACAGGTGTGTGTTTGGCTTTTGAATCTATCTTTATTTGTGTACATATTTCACAGAAAATTCCTTTTAGTTGCTTTCAAATCTCTTTTAAAATTCAATGAAATAATTTATATAATTCACAATTAGTTTAAACTATATTTATAATTATTATTTTTGAAATAATTTTTGAACTTATTATGAATTATATTTATTATTTGACTGAATTTAAGAATCGATTTGAAAGCAACCGAAAGAGATTTCGTAATACAACTGTATAATTTCACAATGAAAGCGAGAATACATTTTACTATTTTTGTTTTTTAATAAATCTTATTTTCTTTTTCAGGCTATCGTTGCGAATGGTGTGGTATGACTACACATGGTGGATGTCGCATGTACCTGCCAACCGAATGTAATTTTGGTATACTACAACCTATATACTTACCTCCGCATTCAGTTTCGATACCACGTACTGAGGTGCCAATTGAAGCGATAATTGGCGTGCAAGTTAAATCAAAAACTACACTAGTGCGCGACTACTCATGTCGTAAGTAGAATTCGAAATTATTTATATAAAATAATTATAAACTCATGTGTGCGCCTCATGTTTTGGTTAAAGAACTGATTTGGATATAATTTAACCGCAAACATAAAAAAACAAAAACAACAAAAAAACGACACTAAATAATTCACTGTTGTAATTTATTGTGAAAAAAAAAACTTTCAATTTCTCATTTGCACACAAAAACACAAAAAAAGAGTTCAACACATTTTTTTTAGCGCATTTCAGACAACTTCATCAACATACTTCATATGTAATTTTGATGTTGTATGCGCCATCATAATCATCATTATCATCTTTCAAAATTCAGAAAACAAAGCATTTCAAAATAAAAAAATTCTATCAGTTTCATTAAGCATTTTTTTTCCTCCAAAAAATCACCAAAAATGCAACAAAAAAAAAAAAATACAATAAATTTTTGTTTGAATAATTTTTCTAATATTAATTTTTTTAGGCTTAATTTTAATTTTTGTTTTTTATTTTTTAATTTTTTTTTTTTTTTTTGTAATTATTTGAAATTTGAAACTGGAAAAAAAAATTTCTTTAGCTGAATTGAGTCGTATAGAATATGATAATGATTGCAACAAAGACACCGAGCATTTGCCCGATTTAAGTCTGCGTGAACTTTTATTATTGCAACGACAACGACTTGAACAATCGAAACAAATTTTCTTACTTTCAACGCCACCCTCGCCGACTTCATTTGGTTCGCTCTCGTTTTCGAATTCTCCAATACCGCCGCCTTCGCCAACATTGACAGTGGGTGAGACTTCAAATTCATTGGCTGCATGTGACGAGGACAATGTCGATGTTGACGTCGTTGACGTCGATGAGGTTGTTGACGTCGATGACGTTGTTGTGGTGATGATGATGATGATGACGATGATGAGTACGATGACGAAAAGAATCCAACGGAGGAAAATACTGAACACGACAGTGCATTACAGTTGACTACATCGATTAGTAATAATCCTACATCGAAAAAAACAACGCCTACAGCAACCACAAAAACAACAACTACAACAAAGTCAACTACTACTACAACAAAAACTGGTGGTTGCCAAAGGCACATAGAAAAATCACCATCTGCCTCATCATCGCTGCATTTATTATATACGAATATATTTCGTAAATTACAACATGGACGCCGTAAGCATCTCACATCGAATACCGATGCTGACAACGAACATGAAAACGATGATGACGTTGATGTTGATGTTAAGGATGAGGATGACGATGAGGATCGAGGTGTTTGTGATATTAGCGGCGGCGATGCAAGTGATGACTATGATCATTGTGATGTAGCGCTACGCAAGAGACGCCGTATACCAACAGTGCCGGATATCAGCGATGCCGATTATCACGGCGATGTTGAAGTTGAGACTGCAACGCACGAGAGTTTCTATGAAACTTCCGATACGGGTGGTGAATTAACCACCACCGATGATATTGACTCGAGCATGAATCTGATTAGTAATTTTAGCTATAATAGTAGTAAAAGTAATTCATCGATAGAGAAACGTAGTAGTATAGATAAGCGCAATAAACTGCCAAAGGATGTCGAATTTGCTGCCGCTGCTGCTGCTGGTGACGCCACAACTAGAAAGCCCCACGCGTTATTAGCCGCTGCAACATCCAGCACTAGCGCTACAGCGTTAGGTGTTAAAACAAAAGCTGCAAAGACTGGTGCTATTTCAAAGCCAAAACCTATACTCAGTCCACCGAAACGTGGTGGTACAAAAGGTGGCTCAGTTAGTTCACCCAATTCAAGTGATTGTTCATCTGCATCGCCAATACCGCCGCCATTACAATTATCACCGGTGGGACGTAGTAAATCATTTCAGGAACCTGGCGTTAAACCAGTATCACGACAAAAAAAATATGGACGTCTCTTTCTGCGAAGACGTTCAAAACGTTCACCCAAGAGCGGCGGCACTAAGAGCAATTATAGTCTCGATCGTTTGTCACAGAATATTGAGATTACCATACAGGATGAAGATGGCAATTATCAGCCATATGATGATAATTATTATACGCTCACAGCAGCCAAATGTACAGATGGTGAACATGCTGATGACGATGACGATGACGATGATGATGATGACGACGACGACTTGACGTTGATGTTGCTGCAGCAGCAGCGAACGTTGTACTCGATGAGCGTACCGCTGCGGCAGCATTTAAACAATATTTAAAACTGGATCGTCGTCCACATAGCTGTAGTGATGATATGTCCGGCGATATTAGTGATGTTGGCAGCAGTCGTAGCCATGATAATGAGCATGTCTTTGGACGTTTACTGAAACGCATGCGCCGCTTGTCAATTGGCTGGCATAAGCCACGTTACCATAAGCGTAGAGGTGTGTTTTACTTAAACTAAATAATAAAAATAATATTTTTTTAAATAATGTAAAAGCATTTTAAATTGGCTACTTTTCAATTATTATTATCCATTTGTTTTTAATAGTAGTTTTTTTTTTTTCGTACAATTTTTATTTTTTTTTTTGGTTTGTGGCTAATCATTATTTTGTCTTCGTTTTATTTTTTTTCTTTTTTTGTTGGTCTGTTTTAAGAACAGTTATTTTTTTTATTTTCCACTGCAAAAAGAAAAAAATAGTTTAAAAAAAGAACCACTAAAACATACTAATCATATTCATAATGCAGCACCATTTGGCTCATCTAACTTATCAGTAGTCGTAGTAATAACACTTGCAGTCAAATAACATTTTTCGCATTCTTATAACAATAACAAAAAATAAATGTACAATGCATGTCATCTTATAATACAAAAAAAAAAACTTAAAAAAAAATAACGATCTAAACAAAAAAGAACGTCGAACTGAAGCGTAGACTCAAAGACGAGATATCGTGTAACCATAAAATTATATTAAGGGTATTCACAGATCGGTGTTAGTTATCATATGGAACTGTGAACGCCTTCAATGGTCATAGTTTCCTAAAAAAAAAAAAAAAAAAAGTTATAAAAAAACCAAAAAAAAAAAAAAAATAAATAAAACAAGAAAAAACGGTAACTTTAGTGGATCCGAAACTTAAAAACCTATCTTTTATCTGGGAATACCTTAAATATATCATGTTTTGTTCTAGATTTAAATTTATATTTAGAGAAGTTAAAAAAAAGGTTTTTTTTATTAAAAAATATCAAATAACATCAAAAATGGTGATCATTCAGAATAAATTAATAATTCAAAAAAAAAAACAAGGAAAAACGTTAACTTCGGTGGAACCGAAGCTTAAGTACCCGTAACACGAATCTTTGAATAGTTTATGTGATCATCAGTGGCTTATATACATTTATAAATATATATTTAAAAATAATTACTATTTCATACAAATGTTCGAAAATAATGAATAAGTTTGTATGGGGGCTATACCTAAAAATGGGCGTGGCACCTTGGTTTTAAGTGAATAGTTTCATCAATAATAACTATTTTAATACAAAAAGTCGAGAATGGGCGGTAAGTTTGTATGGGGGCTATATCTAAAAATGGGCGTGGCAGCTTGGATTTGATATTGGATGACATTAGAAGTATTTTTTTCCAACTTCGAGTAACTACATTCATAAATAATAGCTATTTTCATGCAAAAAATTAGAAAAAAACGGTAAGTTTGTATGGGGGCTATACCTTAAAATGGGCGTGGCACTTTGATTTTAACACTTGAACTGCTTAGGACTGAGAAAAGCTTAAGTTCCGAGTTTCAGGTCAATATCTTTAAAACTGAGCGAATGAATCGCATAAATACAGACAGACGGACGGACAGACAGACGGACATGGCTAGATCGACTCGTCTCGTCGTGCTGATCAAGAATATATATACTTTATGGGGTCTACGACGTCTCCTTTAATACGTTACAAACTTTCTGACAAAATGATAATACCCTCCACAGTATGTGTGGCGGGTATAAAAAATGAATAAAAAAATCTACCCTACATTATGAGGCTTGAAATAATTGATATATCCGATTCGCATTAAGAAACTTTATTGGGGTTAGTATTGGCAAACGAAGATTTAAACTCTTGGCAACTCTTTCTTAACAGATCTTTCGGAGGGGTCAAAGATCTAAAAAGCAATTCAGGGTGATTTTTAAAAGTTATTTTTTGAAAGATCTTTTTAGAAGTCTACTATATTAGTTTTACAACAAAATGAGAACTGTAGTATCGCAATAGATCACTTTATCGCCTTCGGTTGAGTTAAAAAAAAAACTTATAAATATCTAACAAACTATATAGAAATATGTGTATGTACGTCTAACATTGCTTACTAATCACGCTTTAACTCTAAAATCAAACTAAAACCAAACTAACATTAATAATAATTACTTATTTATTTTGTTTATTATTTATATAAGAAACTAATAAAAAAACATATTTTTAACAATTTTAAAAATAGCACGCAGTATATCTGAAGAGTTCAGCAGCGGTGATACACCACGCTTTAAAGATGATGAATCTGCTAGTAAAACAGAATCCACACATGGCGTTAGTGCAGCTGGCTGCAGTAGTGGTGGTTCGTCATCGCACTATCGTGCTGCTGACGCTGCATCCTCGACAACACATAAATCGGAAAAATCCGATAAGGATCGAGAAAAGAAGGAACGTGAACGTGAAGAGAAAGATATTGGTGAGTTGGAATACTGAACTTAAAATACTAAAAAAAAAAAAAAATAAACAATTTTCTTTACAGAAATGATTAAAGTTTTTGATGGTAATAACTCATTTAGACGACAACAGTATCGTGTTATTATTGTACAACGTACCTATACGCTGGAACAATTGTTAACAACCGCATTGCGTGCATTTCATATAACACGTGATCCGCAGGCATTTTATTTAACCGATTTATATGCGCCAGCTGGCATGGAAGATGCACCATTACAGGATCCACAACCTGTACTCAGTTTAACACATCTTGAGGGTAAACGACCAGCTATATATGTCAGGTTTCACGATAAGGATAAAGGTTTTGTGCGTGTATATCCGGGTAAATTACAATGCTCGATGGAGGATCCATTTGTTAGTGTTCCTGTAGATAATACAACAGTTATTAAGGATTTGATACGTGATGCATTAGATAAATTTGGACTACATGATAATCAAATTCAGGATTATAGGTAAAATAAAAAAAAACGTTTTATGCTTCATTAAAATTGCATAATTATGTTCTTAATTTTTTTTTTTTTTGAAGATGTTCCGAAGTTACACTTGATCGTGGTGTCACCGAACGCATACTCTCATGGAATGAACGGCCCTGGGATATTATGAAACAATTGGGCAAAGATTCTATACGTCAAATGGAATTGATGCGTTTCTATATGCAACACAAACAGGATCCGCATGGACCAAATATTGCACTCTTTGTCGGTAATCTACCTACTGGGCTTTCACAACGTAATTACGAACAGATACTCAATAAGTATGTAACGGATGAGAATAAATTTATTAGCATTGGACCGATCTATTATGAATATGGTTCGGTGGTGCTAACATTTGAGGATTCGCAGAAGGCGGTGAGATTAAAAACAATATAAAAAAAAAACAAGAATTTAATATATTGAATTATTTTTTACTCAGGTACGCGCATTCTACAATTTACGCGAAACCATTATTGAAGATAAAAAACTATTGGTCCTATTGTTGCCAAATATTGAACCAAGTATGGTCCCACCGGATGTACGACCGCTTTTGGTCTTTGTTAATGTCAAATCAGGCGGTTGTCAAGGTCTTGAGTTAATATCGAGCTTTAGAAAATTACTCAATCCGTATCAGGTCTTTGATTTGGATAATGGTGGTCCATTGCCGGGGTAATACTCAATACTCTATAAAATGCCTTAAATATCTTATTGTATTGTTTCTTTTTTTTTTTTTAGACTTTATGTATTTCGTCAAATAACCAATTATAAAATCTTGGTTTGTGGCGGTGATGGCACCATTGGTTGGGTGCTACAATGTCTCGATAATGTTGGCCAAGATTCCGAATGCTCTAGCCCACCATGCGCCATTGTTCCACTTGGCACTGGTAATTATTTTCCAAGATTTTATGTATAAATTTTTATTACTCTTGTTTGTTTTTTATTGTTTTTTTTTTTTTTTAGGCAACGATTTAGCACGCGTTCTCTGCTGGGGTTCCGGCTATACTGGCGGTGAAGATCCATTAAATTTGTTGCGTGATGTTATCGAAGCTGAGGAAATACGTTTAGATCGTTGGACTGTTGTTTTCCATCCTGAAGATAAGCCCGAAGAGCCGGCGCTTAAGGCGCCATCAAATACAACTGGTAAGAAGAAGAAGGCTCACCAAGCACATCTATCGCAACAAACAAATCAGCATCATCAATTACCGGCTCTCACATCGAGCGATATATCAGGTCATTTGATGTTTATTATTTGACAAAAGTGAACAAAAAAACAAAAAACAAAAAAACAAAAAAACTGTTTTCTACTTTTTTTGGTATTTAATACTACTACTACTCCTCTTACTTCTACTTACTACTCCCAAAACCCTTACGATTTCCTAACTTCTAAAAAAAACTTCGCTATTACAATTTTTAACAAATATATACAAGAAAAAAATTGTTTCTGTACATTTATTTCACTTTCTGTAAAACGTTTAAGTTCTTTTTAACTATTTTTTTTTTTTTTGTGGGTGTAATAAAAATTGCACACGTCTGTTCTGGCATTCACTTGCAGCGAATTTTGTAATTTAAATTAAATTAAAAAAAGCTTAGTGAAAACCAGCACAGACGTTAATAATTTGTTGTACAAATCGTAATTAACAAATTGTTTAAAAAAAAAAAAATATATATAATTAAACCCGTGCTAAATTCCTGTAAAGTAAATTGTTCCCAGCTTTTCATAAGTAAATATAAGCTTTAAAAAATGTAAAAGCAAAAAAATATCTTTTGTATTTGTAAAATATAAAAGATTTTTTTATTAAAAAAAAAAAAATTGTTAAATAAAAATTGGTATCTGATGATTATGCTGTTAGTTTCGATGTGATTATGATGTTGTTTAGCTTTAAACTATATTTTATATGCATGCATATTCCAAGATCCCAAAACGTATTTTGTTTGCAATATGATTTCGTTTGAGTTATTAAAAGTGCAAAGCCTCAAAAGCGCTACGAAAAAAAGGTAAGAATTGTATATTAAAAAAAAAAAAAAAAAAAACTCACAACAAAAAGTTGCAAATAAAATATTTAATAAAAAAATTCTCAAATTAAAAAAATACAAAAAAAAAAAAATCAAAATAACTCAAAGACGAGCCATAATTTTGGAGACTGAGTAATATCCAAATTTTTAAATGTTCAATGTCTTCATTATCGTCCTGCTTTCGTGTGATGTGTTTGGTGTCTATGGTGTACATACATATTTAAATAATTAACTAAATTATAATTAATTAAATTATATTAACTTAAAATATGCATATTAACTACTCACACAGGTGGTGCACAAAACGAGGATAATTCACAGATATTCGTTATGAACAATTATTTTGGCATTGGCATCGATGCAGATCTTTGTCTGGATTTTCATAATGCACGCGAAGAAAATCCAAATCAATTTAATTCGCGTTTGCGCAATAAAGGTTACTATGTAAAAATGGGTCTGCGTAAAATTGTTGGACGTAAAGCCGTTAAGGATTTGCACAAGGAATTGCGTTTGGAGGTCGATGGCAAATATGTTGAATTACCACCGGTTGATGGCATTATAATCTTGAATATTTTAAGGTAATCTTTCAAAATAAAAATCTTATTTATTATTATTAAAAATATTTTCCTTTTTTTTTACAGCTGGGGCAGTGGCGCTAATCCCTGGGGACCCGATAAGGACGATCAATTTAGTACACCGAATCATTATGATGGCATGCTTGAAGTTGTTGGCGTTACTGGTGTTGTGCATTTGGGTCAAATACAATCAGGCATACGTACTGCCATGCGTATTGCACAGGTAAAATATTTATATTATATTTCGTAACAGCCTTAATTCGATTAAAAAAAAAAAAAAACTAAATCCTTATCAAATGTTTACTCGTAAACAGGGCGGTCATATAAAAATACATTTGAATACAGATATGCCTGTACAGGTTGATGGTGAACCTTGGATACAGAGTCCTGGCGATGTTGTTGTTTTAAAATCAGCACTTAAGGTAAGTTTTTTGTATAACACTTCTAAAAGCTTATTAACTGTAAAAATTTTAATACATAATATCAACCAAATATATATGTATATATATAAATATATATAAGATCCTTTCCAAATTGCTGCATGTTTTTTTTTTTTTTTTTTTATTGTTTTAGTAAATTGAGCATGCGTTTCATTTGAATATTTTTTTTTATTTTAAAAATATACAATATGTATATAACGCTTTTTATGCATTTTAATTTGAATTATAAATGCATATAATTTATTGAGTATACTTTAGTACAACTATATAAATACTCAAACAGATAATTAAATCATTGTACTCGAAACTTAAACTCAATCAACTTATGCACTTTCAACTTTGGAATACTTTAAAGTTTTAAATTATATTAGTTATTTTAATTATTATGTATTTATTTTTGAATTTTTAAGTTTTTCTTTTTCTGTGTACACAAATTAACAAAAGAAATACTTGACAAGAAAGTTACTGCAAGTTAATACCACCGAAACCAAACATTATTTGTGATGTTTTGAATTGCAAAAGTTGTCATTTAAATAAATTTTTAAAGGAATATTTTCTCAGTTTTTTTTTTTTTTTTTTTTTTTTTTTTAACAAATTACAGCAACTTGATGCATTTTATATAATTTTAATCTATTGTAGCACAACAGTTTAATAAACAAAAAAGAACGCTGAAGTCGAGTATGCTCGACTGCAAGATACCCTGTACCCAATCTATATGTACCTTTAGTTAGGTTCTATTTGACTACCATACCTCATTGAATTGGATTTTCATAGAAAAACTTAAAAAATGGGGTATATCTTTGAATGGGATTATACCTTAAATTTGGTTGGTCCTACCCATATTGGTCTATTTCATTGGGACTATCATAGACATAATTTATACTAAATTTAAATTTTCTAGAATAAAAAACAATGACGTTTTTATGTAAAAACCCAAAAATTTGGGGTAAATTTGTATGGGGGCTAGTACCTTAAATTTGGTTGGTCCTACCCATATTGGGATATTTTATTGGGACTATCATAGACATAATTTATACTAAATTTGGCAACTTTCTAAGAATAAAAAACAATGTCGTTTTTATGCAAAACCCAAAAATTTTGGGGTAGATTTGTATGGGGGTGACTCCTTAAGATGGGTCTAGAGAAAAACCGTTAGTAAGTGCACACTTGACGGTCTAATTCAGATTCTATGTTTATTAAAAGCTCTACCTCTTATAATCGTTTTCATACGGCAGACAGCATGACAGACGGACGCACAGACGGACGGACGGACGGACAGACAGACAAAGCTAGTTCGACTCCCCTTCCAATGCTGATCAAGAATATATATACTTTATAAGGTCTATCTTGCCTCCTTCTGTCTGTTACATACATTCGCACAAACTTAATATACCCTTTACCCTTTGAGTACAGGGTATAAAAATCTTAAATCGATTAATGCAGCCATGCTTTCGTAATCGCAAAAATTTTTCGATTTACGATTCAGTATTCGTACAATTTCAAATTATTTGTGCTTCGGCAATTGCAAAAGTTATGTTTCATTTTTAAAACGTTTCATTGCATTTACACAACAAAACTGTTTACGGTTAAAAATTTAAAGATTTACTTTTCATTTCACTGACTCGGACTCTGCCAATATGAAATGGGAATTATTTTAACATTTTGCGATTGAGCAGCAAAATTTGCCTTTTAAAACGTAAATCGCAAAAATTTTACGATTACGATTCGAATGGAAATAGAACAGCAACAATTCAATGTTTAACAAAATTCGTCATTCCAATTTGCCACTAATTTTTTTCTAAGTTTTTTGGTTGGAAAAAAAAAAAAAGAGTGGAAAAAGTAAAATATTCACAAAAATTTAAACTTTTCTAAAAAAACGAAGAACTCTTGTGTGATAATTTTCTAATCAGCTCGGAAGAGAATCTCAACTTTCTTCTTTCTATTCAAAGAAATACAGCTTTCTTAAAACTAGTTTAATTGCTTTATGCACTTTTTTTTAGATTAACAAAATTAATAAATAAAAAAAATAAAATAAATATTTTTTAGCCTCTTTAGGATTGTATTTAAATAGTATCATTATTCAGAAATGAAAAGTGGCAGCTCAGAGTTATACTTTTTATACCCGTTACACAGGGTGTAAACGGGTATATTCATTTCTCCGAAAGTTTGTAACGTATAAAAGAAGGCAACGGCCCCCCAAAAGTATATGTATTATTGATCCGCTCGATCGGTCGAATCGAGTTAGCCATGTAACTGTCTGTCTGTTGCGATGCGTTTTACTCAGACAATCCTTAAGATATTGATTTTAAACTTAAGTTTTTTTTTGGTCCTAGGCAGTTTGTATGGGTCAAAATCAAGGTGCCACGTCATTTTTAGGCATAGCCCCTGAAAAGATTATTTCTGAATGACAATTAAAATTTTACCCTAGTGAACACTATCGAAAGGGTAAATTTGTTCAAATTGATAGTGAAAATTAATCTAAGCACCTGGTGAGCATATAAAAATTGTTGTGTAACGTGTATTTCAGCTTCGGTTCCATCGAAGTTTACGTTTTTCCTTGTTTCTATTCATTAAGTCTTAAATAGGAACCTCAAATTGCTGTAATTTATATAATTTATAGATTATTTTGTGTTTGTCCCATGATTATTATAATTATTTTTTTTTGTTCCTTGCCCTAATCTCTTGTACGTTAAATTAGATCATATTCCTATTTGAATGCTCTGATATAAAGCAGTCTCTCCCTATAAAAGGTTTTACGTATTTTGTATATATTGTACTTATATAATTGTGGTTGGCAGCAAAAATTAAATGGAATAAACATAAAAATTAATTTCGTCAATAACTCTTCATACTTTAAGAAAAAGATCTCGTGTACATATTTGGGATGTTTTTAGTTTTTAAATACACTTAATAAAAGTCCTAATACTTTCGTATGTGAACCAGAACTGAACATGCATTTTGAAACTGTTTCTTTAAGAAGGTACTGGGTGCTTAGACGCATGAGTGTTTATTATAAAATATATATTCTCAATTCGTAATAGACTGTTCATAGTCCAAATTGTTCCTACTCAATTAGACTTTAAAAACTACTACAGTAAAAGAAGTTTTTAAAAAGGAACATTTGATTGATTTTAAGTCAAACTTGAGGGCATGATCATTTCACTTGATCTGTATTTTTTTTTTTTTGTAACATTTTTGTACATTTCAATATTAACAGTTTAGTAAAATTTTTGTTTATATACTACTGGGTCAATTTATCGTTGCAAATATTTACAAAAAATAAAATTCCATGTCAAGGCCCTGCACTGTGTGTTCGTTCAATTTCATTTTGTTCCGTGTCAAATATATTTTCACTCGTTTTAAGTTCCAAGTACCTAAATGTGAACATAGCAGTGCTTCTTTTAATTTTAAATATAAATCAGAAATATAAATTCCAAATGTGAAAATGGTAAAAATTATAATAAAATGCTTCACTCTATGCATTTCCTTAGTAATAAACTTTATGGTTTAGATTATTTCTTTAAAACTGATGTAGGATATTCAAGTCAATGGGCTACTTTAAGGACATTCGCTACTAATTGCTAAATATTCCAACAAACATAAAAATAAATAAATGTATGAAGAGTATAAAATTCTAACAAACAAATTTAAAAAAAAAAAAAAACATGTAACTAAAACAAAAATAACTACTAATAATAAACTCTAAAATATTTAAGTAAGACGCAATTTTAAAGTATTATTCGTATTAAATGTGTGTGGGTTAATGATTTCAGTAAACAAAAAAAAAAAACAAAAAGGCAAATAATTTGAGTTAATATTTGAATATGTGTCGTTGTACTACTTTAATAATAATGATTGATGATAAAATTACGTTTGTATGTATGTGTGTGTATGTGTATTATATATATACAGGCCACCATGTTGAAGAAAACCAAAAGTAAGCGACGCCTAACTGAACCGCATATATCACCAGCGGTTTTAAGTCTATCTGTGTCTGCAACAGCATCAGCATCATCGGCAATACAAGGTAGTGGATCGCAACAGCAGGGACAGCAACAACAACAACAACAACCGGAAAATGGCGATAAGGAGTCAAGCAATGTCGGCACATAGAGACCACGTCCGTCCGGTCCAAGTTTCTTGTTTTCATGTTTTCTTTAAATTAAAAAAAAAAAAAAAAAAAGTAATAATAAAAATATAAAACAATAAATTTTCCTAGTTTAAAATTTAAAATCAAAAAGCTGCTACTAAAAAAACTTAGTAATTTAAAAAATATTAATAAAAGAACAACACCAATTACTAAAACAGTAAGAATTTAATTATTTAAAAAAAATAAATATATAAATTTTAATGTTTGCTCTATTAAATTGATATTACAAAATAGCCACTTAGTCAAATTTGCACAAAAAAAATCAAATTCCTCAACTTGCAGAAACAAAAAAAAAAATATATATATATATAAAAAATAACAATTATTAAAAACGTAAAATAATCTTAAATGTTCAATTCATAAATACTGTAAATAAAAATATTTAAACTATTAAAAATATAAAATTATGTACAAACCAAAAAAAAAAAAATTCTACAAAAATTTGTGACTTTAAATTAAATCAAAACAAAAAAAAAAATAAATAAAACCACGAAAACACAAAAGGAACATCAAAACGTTTAGCTAATTGTTTTCTATAAGCTCGAATTTTTATTGCCCACCCAAACTATTAAAAAGAAAAAAAACCGACAAACACATACGCCAATTCAAATCCTATTGAACACCCCACATCACTACACCAACTAACTAAAGCACACCTGCCAAACCCACCGTTTTACAACACTCTGAAGCAATTAGTTATAAAATTAAAAAAAAAAAATCGTAAAAAAAGAAACACAGCTTTATTTAATTTAATATTTTTCTTTTTTTTTATTTTTCAATTAAAACTATCTCTTTTTAAAAATCTATAAAATTATAAAATGTTTTTTTTTTTTTTTTATTATTTTTAATTCGCTTAAAATATAACTTAATCAAGTAGTAAGGAATGTTTGAAAATGAAACACGACGAAATGCTTTGAAGCGACTACTCATTGGCACGAGTGAAACAAAAATGTTTACGTTGCAAGCGTGTTTCATGTTTCAATTTAAAAAATGCTTTTATTCTTAATAAATAAATTATTAATAATAAAAATTAATATGCTTATGCCTTTGCATTTAATATGTTTTTTTTTATTTAATTTTTTTTAATTTTATTTTGCAATAATTTTAGCTAATGCATTTATTTTTTTTGATATAATTAAAAAAATAAATAAATAATTCAAGCCTGAATTGCGCCTCATAACGAATATTTACAATAACTTTAAATTTTACTCGATATTATTAAAATATTTTAATTTTGTTTGTATCTATACAACAATTTTTTTTCTCTTCTTTCTCTCTCTCTCTTTCTCTCTTTTTCTTTTTAAACAATGCGTACTATATTCTAAAAAAAAAAAAAAAAAAAACAAAATACAAAATATAAAAATATAAATAAATTAATAATAATATTAATATTAAAACAACTTAAAACACTAACATTTTATTTTTCTTAAAAATTGTTTTATTATATTGCATCGGACGGCAATTAAATTAAAAAAAAAAAAACAAAATTTTTAAATGTTTCAATGTTAAAATAAAAAAAATCCTAAATGTAAATACAATTTATAGGCAACAATGTTAAAAAAGAACAAAAGCAAAATGAAACGTCGTAATACGGAACCAACTATGCTGGCCGGTACAGCTACACCGCAATTATCGTTAGCGTTGCCACCGACAACCGCCGAAGGGGCTGAAGCCGATGGTGAAAATGCTGCAAATAATACGGATTTCTGAATATGGTATAGCGAGCGTTTGATTTAACGTGCTAAAAACAGCAATTAATAATAATAATAATAAAAAATTTAAAGAACAAAACACCAATACCCAAATATAATTTAATTTTTTATTTCTTTTTTTTTATTATTTGTTAAAATCTAAATAAAACTATAAATTTTCAAAATCAAAATTACAAATCAAAATTAAATGTAAAAATTAAAAAATTAATAAAATAATAACAAACACAAATTTCAGTCTGAGATTAGTACGTTAAATACAAATAGCTCATACAACAAAAACAACAAGAACAACAACAACAAAACTGCTGTCCATAGTCAAGTAATATCTAAAATTAAAAAGTACTTGCGAAAAAATAATAACAAAAAAATAATCATTTTATAAATTTAAAAAAAAAAATTACACTGTTTGCGAAAATAAAAAAATTGCAAAGATGAATTTGAAAATTTGCTTACAACACACAAATTAATAAACAAAAAACAAAAAAACAACAAAACTTAATTTTAAAACAAATAAATTTATGTTCCTCCTCATTTTGTTCCTACTTCAAGCAACAATTTAGTGATACACAACGTTAAAAAAAAAAAAAAAAAGATCAGCAGCATGCATTCCATGTGAATGGCAAAAAAAATTAAACAGAAAAAAAATCGCTCGTTAAAAATAAAATACAGTACAAAATTGATTGTTATTTGAAATGTTTATTAAAAAAAAATTACCAAATGTGTCAAAAAAAAAAAAAAAAAAAAAAAACTTTACAAAAACAAACTCTCAGCCATGTCGAAACAAATTTTGCAAAAAAGTACAGCAAATGTGAGTAAATTTTTGTTAAATTTTTAAAATTGTTGCATAGCATGTCTTATGAAAATAAATTGTGTCTATACAAAAAAATAAATAAAATTAATTGTTAGACAAAAAATGTATGCTGTGAAGTAGCGAAAATTGAATAGTGCAACAATTTGCATTAATTTACTCCGCTGCTGTATTGCATAAAAAAACTAAAAAAACAAGTTTTTATATTTAAAAAAAAAAAAAATTAAGGAATAATTCCATACACTTTATGCATTTGCTAATCGTTTTAAAAAAGAAAATTCGATTAGCTTAAAGTATTTAATCTATGCATTTGCATTGTATGATTAACAAGAACAACAACAACAACAACTAAAAAAAAACTACAATTTCAACTTAAAAACGCTTAAATAAAAAAATTAAAAATTAAATCAAATTTTTTCATGTCAAATTTAAAATTTTTTTTTTTATTGTACAATAAAATCAAAGCGCAAACTGTTATTAAAACGCACGGAAATATAATAACAGTACAAGCGCATTTTTTAAAAAAATATTTAATTTAAAAAAAAAAATTTTTTTTTAATTTCAATTTTAAAACAAATCAACTCGTTGATCTGCGATTAAGGGGCTCAGTGCATTTGGTTAATCAGAATGAATATAGTTTCCGTGTTTAAAATAAAAATAAAAAATTTAAGTAGCAAATTATCTACAATATTTAAGAAAAACAATTTATAGTGCTGCGAATATACAATTTGTCGCCTATAATAATACATTTTTTAACTAATTATAATAATAAAAATCGTGTAAAATATAAATAAAAAAAATATATATGTAAGACAAACAATATTTTAGCTGCGCTATATTCTGTTTAAATTGTATATTTTTTGCTAGTTTAAATTAATAAAATGATTAGCTAACTGCACAAAAATCACAGATTGCAGTTGATTTTAATACAAAAAAAAAAAAAAAAAAAATATATTAGTTTATTTATATTTATTTAAAAAAAAAAAAAAATTAAACAAAAATTCTAGCATAAGTTTAAGAAATATAAAAAAAATTGAAGAAATCCATAATATAATTACCAACAACCAGAAGTAATAATACCAACAAAAATAAAAAAAACTTGAACAACTAAAAAAATAAATAAATAAACTAATTATAGTAATTGATGTAGTGTTTAATTTTAAGCCTAAATAAAATATAATAAAAAAATTATAAAAATCCAAAAAAAAAAAAAAACAAAAAAAGAAACCGAAATGAATTATTCAAAAAGTTAATTCGCAAATGAAGAAAAAAAAAACAACATTTTTGAGCGCAATTTGATAATTATTAACAAAAAAGAAGAAGAACAACCAAAGAGAATGCGTAGTAATTAAAAATAAATAATAAAAAAAGAACTAACAAATAAAATAAAATGGCATTACTATTTTTCTGAAATTCTTAAACGTAAAAAAAAAATAAATAAATAGCAAAATAATATAAAAAAGAAAAAAAATAGTATAAAAAAAAAAACGTATGGAAATGAAACTAACAAAACCAACATTGTAAACCACCAAAAAATTAAATTAAAAAAAAAAAAAAAAAAAAATAGTCAGAACAATTTTTTCGAAGTAACAAAGTAAAACAGAAACACACACACAGACACACTCACACACTCAGTCAGTCAAACTCACTAAAACACTTTTAAACAGACTCTAAAAGAAATTTAATGGAATTTAATGTACAATAGCGTCTTAAAATGCAGCAAACTAAAACAAAGAAAAAAAACTAAATGTATAAAATTAAATAAAACCAAAAACAAAAAAAAACAAAACCAAACCGAAAATATGTATAACTAAATGTGAAAAAGTAATTGAAACAGAAATAAAAACAAACCGATACAAACTATACTGAAAGCAAAATAACAAAAAAAAAACAAAAAACAAAATCCAAAACTGAAAATATTAAAAAAAAAAAAAAGAAAATTTGAAATCCAAAACTTTGTGAAAAATAGAAAAAAAAGAAAACAAAAGAAATAACTAAAAAATAAATGTAACTATAATAACAGATATAAAACTGAATTTTTATTTACATTTCATAACGGATCACGGATTAATATTAAGGACATATTATTTCCAAATTTTTTACGCTAAAACCTATTGTGAATGAACATCTTTTTTACACTCTGTAATTTGGTTGAAACATAAACAACAACAATTCGAATATGTTAAGTTTCTTACCAAATATAGTGTTTTTTATTACTGCAATATGAAGAAAAGTGCGGAAGAGGGTCTCTGAAGTTTACGGCGAAGATGAAGAATTAGAAGCATTACACGATAAAGTCCAATGTCAAACGCAACAAAGTTTCAGATTCATTGCGACTTGATCAACCAATCATTTCCACAAACAGGAAATTGAGTGCCGTACGAATCGAATGAAGCCAAATGACGTTGACGAAAAGTGGGGGTCCGTTACGATAACCTCAACTGTAAAAAATCATGGGTCTTGCGCGACCAGCCACCAACATCCTTCGCAAAACCTCTGTACTTAGTGGGACCAGCGTGCTTGATCTACTACGAGCTTCTCAACCCGAATGAAACTTTTACGAAGGAACTCTACATATATCGGCTCATGCGTTTGACCCGCGCACTAAAGCAAAAATGGCCGAATGGAAGAAAGTTACGACAAAGCGATTTTGCAGGATGACAACGCTCGGCCACATATTGCAAAACCGGCCAATACCCACTTGGAACGGCTGAAATGGGAAGTTCTACCTTACCCGCTATATTCTCTAGACATCTCTCATTCCGATTAAAATCTTATTATGAAGATAGCCAAAAGTGGGTGGATTCATGGATTGCCTCAAAAGACGAGTCGCTCTTTCCACATGGTATCCGCAAATTATCCGAAAGATGAAAGAAAGTAGTAGCTAGCGATGGACAATACCTTGAATAATATCCAGTGTTTCCCAATAGGGAGGATAGGACTTTGACGGCTGAGAGCGGCCTTCTTGGATTTCAGAAATCTGAAATCCTTGTTTTTTTATTTCTATTTCTAATCCTATCGTTCTTATTGGGAAATCTTTTATTTGCAACTATTTTAGCACAACATAAATTCATAAAATTATAAAAAAAACGATCATTATTGTAAAACGGTTTCGGTTCCGAATGTTTAGAATTATTTTTAGAAAAAAATTTAACAAATTTTGATTTTGAGACCAACAAAGTTTGAATACAATAATGTGGTCAAAAATTAAGCTAAAATTAGAGAAATAACAATAATGTTCTTGAAAATATCAAAAAATGAGAGGTGACTTTGTATGGGGCTATATGTTCTAGTGGCGTGGCCCGATCATTATTGCATCAGTGTGTACATATGATGACATAAGAAGTGTTTTAATTATACTTTAACTTAAAAACTCGAAAATAATCGGTAAAAGGAATGGGTGCTATACTTAAAAATAGGCGTGGTTCCCCGGTTTTGACATTGGATGACATTTGAAAAGTTTTTTTTCCCCAAATTTGGAGTGACTACATTCATAAATAATAATTATTTTTTTCCTGGAGGATAGTTCATTCCTATTTTGGAGAACGCTTTTAAATCTCAACGATTTCAATTCTGGAAAATATTCTATCTTACAGATAATTATTTGCATTACAACTACGGAAATATTTTTTTGGTCAATTTTTGATACAATATTTGTTTATATTGGCTCCACAGTTGTGTTAGAATGTTTTTCAGTTTTTCCAGAATAGTTTAATTTTATCTAAAATATCTGAAATGGAAGGTTCAAAATGTAAAATTGTAATTTCAAGACTGAAATATTTGGGTGCTACTGTTTTTTAAGTGTTTATACCCCTTTTGTTTGTTTTTAACAATTTTACAGTTTTATCAACAGAAATACTTAGTCATAAAAAAAAACCAAAAAAAAAAAAATTGCACATTCATTGAAATTCTTCGCGTCGATACAGATATAACAGTATATAATCGATTTTTAGTCGGTCCTATATGGATGTCATCGGTCTTATGTCGACAGCTGTTTTTTTTTTTCTTATAATCGAAAATACCGATAACAGGCGTAAATAATATTTTCTGTGTTTGTAACCAAATCTTTGTTTTCGTGCAATTAATTTTAATTAATTTTAATTAATAATATACAAACCTGACAACAGCATAAAAATGGCTTTGGCCAACGTTTTATTGCTTAGCCAAATAGCAGGACATGTTATTTTGTTAATATTATCGCTTTGTATTATTGTGCCGCTTGAGCATTAATCACAGCGAATTTTGGTAAGTTGTAAATGCGTAGAAGATTGTTGTATAAACAAAGCTAACTGCAATAATTATTATTATTATTATTTTAACAGTGGCCACTGCCTGCTATTTACTACCGGCAAATGGCGCGAAGAGGATGGCATGTTTGATGTGCAGTGGTCATCGAAAGGTTTCTGTAGTTTTCCACTTTGCACAGGAATTGTACTGTTGCTGGTGTCGCTGGTGCAGATCTATCGGTACGCACGCATGAAGGACGAAGAGGAATCTTTTCTGGCACTCTTTCTCGATGTTGTGGTTGGCATCTGGATGCTTGCATCATCCATACTTTCTGCCATTTTTATAACACTCGGTTTTATTGTCTGGTGTGATGGTATGACCGAACGTTTCCCTTCGTGTGAAGTTTCAGCTGGTCAAAATATTATACGCGGCGATACAGAGAAAATTGATACTTCAGGATTTTACATTGAAATGGGTACAGCACAATTTGGCGCTTGGGGTTCTTTTGCTATATCCGTTGGGGTTGGCGTAATTGCATTGCTTAAACTAATCAACAATCATCAAGTGCGAAACATTAAAGTTTCCATGTATCTCGAACGTCAACGTTTGGTCAATGAGCATCATTCAACACAAATGGATGGTGGCGATGGACGTTCAACACCGCCGTTGGCTGTCTCTTCCGATTCAGAGCAAAATAAATAGTTAAAGTATGCCCACCAGTGCTCTGAGCGTGATGAACTCATAATTTTATATGTTTTTATATTTATGTGCATGTTAATATTAGTTTGTCATATTGTTTTTGTCTTGATGATCGTACAGCTGAAGGATGTAGAAACTCTTGATCATTGGCATTAATCGCGCAATACTTTATTTATGTTTGCATTATTCTGTTATATGTATAATATTTAAATTTATTTTTAAGATATACCCTATTTACGTGATATACCTATATAATTATTCCATAATATCGAATTAAATAAGTCGAACAAAAGTTAAATATTTAGCATTTAAATTGCAAAAGAATACTTTAAATGCCAGTGCTGCGATTTGAAATTTAATATTCCCACTCTTCCCTATTAATTTTAAATTGGTTATCCAAAAGAAACACCCTAAATAGCGGTACGTAAAATATTTTCCTGTATGAAAAATTCGACGGTTTCTTTTGAGGCAATCCGCTAATTCTTACAGTACCTTTTGAGGGTTAAGAAACGTCAACGTCAATACAAGTGTTTCCTAGATGGAACAGCAGTTTATTTCTGGTATATTTTAGTATGAATTGTTCGCTTATTTAGTACATTGGTCTGCTGCATCATTCAGTCACACGTAAATATAAAAATTTGTTTATATTTAAAATAAAATAAAAAGGTAAATAGAAATGAAATTGTAAATGATATATTGTGTGTTATGCATAATTAGTTTTATAAGCCTTTCAAATGTATGCTTGCCTTTAAATGCTAGCGTAAAGGCAAACAAATACAAAACGAACAAAGAAAGTGCAACAAGAAAGAGGTGCACCAATCAAAAAAAGAAAAAAAAAAGTACATATATTTTTGTCTTTGCTTTCTCTTCCATCTTCTCCGCTCTGCTCCGCTTGCTTTGTCCCATAACAATACATGTGAAGATAGCAGTGACAGAACCAGCAGGCAGCGCAATGAGATTGCAGTTACTGTGAAACGAATAGCCAAAAGGTGAACGCAAAAAAATAAATAAAAAAAAAAAAAACTAAAATATAAAAACATGAAAAGTGTGTGCAAACAATATACGAAATGATAACGAAGACAAAGAAAGAAAATATAAAATTAACAACAACAAAAAAAATTTGTGTGCATCTTTATTTTTGCAGCGGACGCGACGCAGCAGAGACGTCGACCACTACAACGACACGACGTCGAAGCCAAAGAGAAAGACGACGAAGACGAAAAAGAAGAAGCTGAAGTGTAGTATCGCCCACACGCGTTGCAAGGAAAATAGTTGACCAATTGACGAAAGATTTACTTCCGGATTAGCAGCGAAGCGATATCGTCAGCAGCAGTAGAACCAAACGCACGGCAACAGTTGGTAGTAGTGGCATATACCCCTCCAAAACAACACACTACAAAAGAAATATTGGGAAACAAAGAAACGGACATCCAAAAGGACGACAAACAGCTAAATCGTTGTAATGTTTTAAGTTTGTGAGTGAGTGGTCAACGTTGAAACTTAGATCATTAACACGCACTGCCATTAATTATAAAACAAAAAAACAAAAACCAAACAAAACTAAAATTATAATCAAATATACATATATATAAATTAGAGTATATATATTTACAAATTATAGTAGAACAACTAAAAGAAACAATAATTTAACGATTACGTACCATGTCCAACAACACTCACTATAATAATATTCACAACAATTACCAACAACAGCAGCATCAGCAGCAGCAGCAGCCGCATCATTCCAATACTAACGGTGATGGCGTCGAATATAATCATCATCAGCAGCAGCAGCAACATCAACAACAACAACAACAACAACTACATAATCCACATCGCTACATGAATGGCCATACAATCAAGCCACTGGATCGTGTCGCTGTGCCAGATATGTGCTTATTCTGTTTCGAGGTGCTCGATTGTGAACTGAACAACGTGGATGGACCGGCACCACCGCTCTTCTCCAATGATGCCTATCCATTGTTTGTCACCTGGAAGATTGGACGTGATAAACGTTTACGCGGTTGCATTGGCACATTTAGCGCAATGCAACTGCATAATGGCTTACGTGAATATGCGTTAACTAGCGCATTTAAGGATTCACGTTTTGCGCCCATCTCACGTGAAGAACTACCACGTTTGACCGTCTCCGTTTCGATACTACAAAACTTTGAGGAGGCCGGCGGACATCTGGATTGGCAATTGGGTGTGCACGGCATACGCATTGAATTTCTTAATGAACGTGGCTGTAAGCGTACTGCCACCTATCTACCTCAGGTGGCTGCCGAACAGGGTTGGGATCATACGCAAACAATTGACTCGTTACTCAGAAAAGGTGGCTTTCGTGCAGCCATTACGCCTGATACACGTAAATCAATCAAATTAACGCGTTATCGTTCACAAGAGATACAAATGCATTATCGCGAGTATCGTGAAATTTTGGAGCGTCGTGCGCCATATGGTAAAGTGCAATGCTAACAATGAGCAGAAAAGTTAAGCAGATGATGGCTGAAGGCGTTGGGCATGGTGCTGCTGTTTCTACTCGTATTGCTTTATGTCGCAACAGAGTACAGCAACGATTGGCATAGTAGCCGTAGCCGTAGTAGTTATGGATCATGATTAAGCTTAAAATTGAATCCATTTTATATATTATGTTTTTTTTTATTTTTTTAGTTTGTTTTCAAGCTAATTGTGCTAACGTCAAAAATGCCCAACAAAAATGAAAACAAAAAAAAAAAAAAAGCCGTGATAAGCCATTATCTCTTACAAAAAATAAACAAACAAACCCCACTAAAGTCGCCAAGCAATGTCGCTGCCACCACACTTAAAATAATTGCTTCGGCAATATCACACAAATTTTGCGCGCTACTTTGCTCGCTCGCTAACTCTCCTGTACGTCGTTGGTTCGTTCTATCGTTCGTTCTTTTGTGCGTTTAAAGATTGCTGCTGCGTCAAAAAAAAAAAAAAAAACTTAACAAAAAAAAAAAAAAAAAACAAAATCAAATATTAGTTAACGTTTTATCTATATTTTTTTTATTTTAGTTTAAACATTTATAAACTTTTTTTAAATAATTTTCTATTTTGTTTAATGTTATTCTTAAACCTTTTATTTTAATTGCAAAGCCATTTTGCAAACGGTAACAACAAAATATTTTAAAAATCTTAAAAACAAAAAACAATTCTTATGGGAAATATATTTTATTCTTAAAACAAAATAATAATAAATAAATAAAAAGAATAAATTGTTTGCCAGCTAAAAAAAAAAAAATAAAAAAACAAAAATGTTAAATAAATAAATAAAAAAAGATGACGACATATATGAAAAATTAAGTAAACATTTTAAAACAAAAAAAAAAAATCATTTATAATTTTTAATGTAACAACTACAAAATATTTGTTATAATTATGCCCAATTCTGGTTTCTACTATCTATAAAAACAAATAATTAACAAATTATAATTCGTAAATAGTTTTAGCAATTATCAATTAAAACAAACAATTAATAACTAATACAAGTATAATTGCGCAATAAATGATAATAGCAATTGCCTCTCAAAATCGATCAAAAGTTTTTTTTTTACGTTTCGCTTTCTATAATTCACGATCACGAATTACGATCATCAAAAATATTTCAAAGAACGAATTACGATCATCAAAAATATTTAAAAAAAAAAACGAATCACCATTATCAAAAATATAATTTCCAGAAATATTAATTAACTCCCTAGGTAAGTATTATATTTTGATTAATCATGCTAAAATAAATATGTCTTTTTCATGGCTCATTACATTAGGTTAAGGGTTTTGTGCTATAATGTAAATATATGTTTTCTTAATCACAAAACTAGATAGATCCATGTCCGTCTGTCAATCAGTCCTGATATCTGTATGTCCGTTCAACTCGCTGCTCGTTAAGGGGGCAGACCTGGTTGTAAAGCTAAAAAATATTTTTTATGAATTTATTCCAATTGAAACTATAACTTTTTTTTACAAAAACGATTTATATTATAAAAGTACACCATTTAAGCTTTAATTGAAAAGATAAAAGTGGAAAATGTTAAAATGATCTCGAGTCATGCCAGGTCAAAGTGACGTTCTCTAAAAACATACGATTTGCAGTGACCAAGATTGTGGCAATTTAGTTCATCGGAAATAGAAATATTTAAAATGATTTCTGAATCACAACCATGTATTTTCAGAAAATGCAATTATAAAAAAATCGATTTTTATAAATTTACAACCAGGGTTACCCCCTTAAAAGACGCGCATTTCTAGTGATTCTCTATAATTCAAATATATTAAAAAATGTATTCAAAATAAAGGTTTAAATTAAAATACATATACGAACATGATGTAATTATATTATTATATGTACATCATTTATACAAACGTATGTATACTCATAGAATATTTTGATTAATCATTTCGTTGTGGTATCTAATGCCAAATAATGACGTAGCATGACAATGTTAGTACTTATCATAATAAATTCAAAACAAATGTATTGATACGAAAACAAGTAAAAATTTTAATTTCAATAAAACCGAAGCTTAAATACCCGTCATAGAAATTTTGACGTAGATATGGCCTCGCAAAGGTCCGAATGACCCGATTCAATACAAAGAATTACGCTGGCGTTCATAAAATCAGAATTTATAGAAAACTAAAGTTAAAATATTAAAAAAAAAAAAAAAAATATTTTGAAATTGGGTTACACATTGTGTTTTACGTACAAAGCACACAGCACCTAGAAAAGCATTAGTTAAAAATTTCAGCACAACATCTTTAAAACTGAGTTAATAAATCGCTCAGCGCCAAACAGATATACAGACGAATATAGCTAACTCAATACCTTTTGTCGAGCTGATCATGAATTTAGAATGTACAAATATACATTGTATGTACCGATTGTACCGATAGACTGATAATGCCCGTTTGACGCATTATGGGTGACGAGTATAAAAATGTATTTCGCTTATAAAATTGTGCAGCAAACCTAAATTTAAAGTTAGTTGACTGAGCATACGCATCGCGTAAAGTAACTGTTGAGATACATTACACATACAGAGATACATAAGTATTTTTATATCGTATCTATGAGATACGAACATATGCTCACACATACACAAACGTATTGAGTCGATATAAACAAAATCAAAAGCTGACGACATAGTTCGGTTATCGCTTTTCGAACAGCTGTAAAAAGAAATTCGTGCAAATCATAAACTCTAAATTAATAAAAATGAATACTAGTGCCGCGCCTTTAAACTCATCATCCTTACGCAAAGTCTACTTAATGCGTCATGGCGAACGTGTAGATTTTAATTTCCACACCTGGGTCGAGGAATGTTTTGATGCTGCCGGAAATTATACACGCAAAGATTTAAATATGCCAAAAGTGTTGCCAAAACGTAAAAATTCACCGCATATCTGGAAAAAAGATACACCGCTAACAAATATGGGTCTTTATCAAGCGCGTCTGACGGGCGAAGCTTTGCTCGATGCCAATGAAACAATCGAACATGTCTATTGTTCACCAGCATTCCGTTCGCTGCAGACGTGTGCCAGTGTGATTGAGGGTCTTGGTCTGAAGGAACAATTAAAAATCAGAATCGAACCTGGACTGTTTGAAAATTTAGGTTGGTACGCAAATGGTATGCCGGAAGCATTGACAAAGGAGGAACTACAAGCAGCCGGCTATAACATCGACTTGGATTATGTGCCAGTTTACAGTGAAACGGATTTAGATTCATCTGGCAAAGAAACTATAACGGAATTGTATAAACGAAATCATCGCACTGTGAGTGAAATACTTTCAAAGACAAGCGGTGGCAATGTACTGCTGGTTGGACATGGCATTACATTGGACTCCTGTTCGAGATTATTAATTGGCGAGGAAACGCGCAGTATCCGTGATATTTTTCCGCTAATACAACGTATACCATACTGCGGCATAGCCACTTTGCAACAAACGGGTAGCAGCAGCAAATGGGAACTAGTGCAACCCGCTTGTCTGCCTCTAACACATGCAAAGAATATGCTTTTCGATTGGAAATTGTTAACATCGAAAGAAGTTTTGCCCATTATTCGTGAGAGTGATTCTGCCATACCGGAACGTGTTAAACAAATGGCAATACAAGTTATGAAGTTATGAAAAATATACTATTTCTAATTTTGTTTTCAATAAAAAAAAATAAACAAAAAAAATAAATAAATAAACGTGATAAGCCCACATATCTCTTTAAAAAACCCACTAAAGTCGCCAAACTTTGTTGCTGCCACTAATTTTTTTTTTATGGTTTTCTATTGTGTTTAATGTTAATCTTAAAAAAATAATAATAAATAAACAAAAATAAAGAATTTTGTCACAACCAAAAAAAAAAACAAAAGTGTTAAATAAATAAATAAATACGTAAAAACAAGGAAAAACGTTAACATCGATAGATCTGAAGTTTTGATACCCGTCACACAGAATTTTCGTGATAAAAACTAATTTAAAAAAGAGACCATACAGAACTTCTTATGTAGACATGTGTTGACATAAGAAGTGCTTTTATTTAATTTGAAGTGAATACATTCATAAATCACAATGGATCCTCGTCTGTTCTATATTTCATGAAAAGATGGTCTAATGCATTTGTGGACCCATACATAACGTATGTACTTCATAAGTGCGTCCGACGTCTCTTAGTCGCTTATATTTAAATAATTGACTTCCCGTCTAAAAAAGTCATACGGCACTCCATGCCGAATTATCTAATTCTCCCTTTGCTTTGTGTAAAATTTTATTTAATGTGCCTAACAGACCTAATCGTTATTTTGTGCCTCACAAACTAAGTATTTGTTTATTAAACTACGCAAGATTTTAGCCATTTAGAGTTATCTGTGATGAATATAATACTTTATTATACTGTTTTTTTATGTGTGGGTTATTTATTCTATTTATACTTTTTATTTATGTATCTATACATAAATCTCGTTCACCTGACTTGACTGACTGATTTAAAATGATCGGGCCAAACGGCTAAAGATGCAAAGCTGAAATTTTTACTATAGATATGTCTCATTAAGTAGAGGAGAGCGATATTTTTGGAATGATTAGACGTAAAGACTTGAAATTGAGCACATTTGAAAGATGGTCTGAAAATATGTTTGGCGTGTTTAAATTTCCGAAATTTTGAACTGAGACTCATTGGTGGAGCCAAAAGAGATTTTTGACATTTTTTTTTTAGATTTTAGGGGGAGGACGTGTTTAGAACATTTTTGACTCGGGCCTAATGGACTCCTTGAAACCCAAAAGCCTTACCTTTGGAATAAATAGACAGTAGAGTCTTTTGAAAGATGATTAAAAATGATTTTTGGTGTGTTCAAGAGGTTCAAAATTGTATCAATTTTTTAAAATTGTTTTTTTTATATGAGAATACCCAGATATGAGAATACCTATGTTAGAAACTTGATATTGAGCGCAAAAGATGGTTTAAAAAATGTTTACGTTTTCGAAGGGTTTCGGATAATCTAGAGACTTGATACAAGGCTCTTTTGGGTTAAATGTTAGTTAAGATGACAAATAGAAGCAAAAAAAAACATAAAAAAGGACAATAAAAAAAGGCGAGCAAAGCTAGTAAGTTAAATTCATTGTTTTTTTTTATTTTTTTATATAATCATATTTATGCTATTATTCAAATTAAATTTAAGTTAAAAAAGCTGCTGACTTTTAGTATGTAGCTATGAACCAGGACTCGTCCTGGGCCACTTGTTGGTAGCATGATACCGTGAAAGTTATATTTAAAAATGGGGGTGGTATCTTGATTCTGACATACAAAACTAACCAAATAAAGAAGAATTATGTATTTTCATACAAAACCTGGAGAATAGATGGTAGATTTGTAGAGTGGGCGTGGCACTCTGATTTTAGCATACAAATTACCTAGGACCAAGAAAAGCTTAAGTTTTCGATTTTCAGCTCAATATCTTTAAATATGAACGATTAAATCACCTTACAACAGACAGACGGACGACAAACAGTCGGACAGTAGATAGATACGATACGGCTTCGTCCATCAAGAATATATATATTCTATAGGTTCTAAGAAGTGTCCGCCTGTCTGTCAAAAATGAATCATGCTCTGATCTATGGACCTATAGAAATTTTTTTTGTTTTTGGGATCTGTGAAATAATAATAATTTTATCAAGAGAAGCTTAAGTTTTTAATTTCTAATGATTCGTGCGGACAAACGCATTTTTCTTCAATTTTTCGTTGTTTTGGATTCACCATTTCGAATTTTAAAAGAGTGCCACTTTGCTTTTGAAAGTAGACATTTGAACTTTCTATGACAAACCGATCTAACGTAGAGAAAGAGTGAATCATATGCATTATTTTAACTAATCATTCTTTGATAATGCCAAATAATGCTGATCATAATGCTTATCATAATACAAATAAAAAAATTTCAAAAGTTAAATAAAATTTGTATAAAATCGAGCAGCAAACCTAAATTTCAAATTAGTTGACTGAGCATCGCGTAAAGTAACAGTTTAGATACATTTAAGATACACATTCAAATAAGAAGTATACCTTATCTATGAGATACTAACTAAAAAAAAAACAAACGTGGATTTACGCGTTTCGAAGAGCTATACAAACAAAAATTGTGTAAATTATTTCGTTTAATCCTAAATAAATTCGAAATAAATAAAAATGGATATTAGAGTCGCGTCTTCAAGTTCATCGTCCTCACGCAAAGTCTACTTGATGCGTCATGGCGAACGTGTAGATTATAATTTTCACACCTGGGTTGAGGAATGTTTTGATGCTGCCGGAAATTATACACGCAAAGATTTAAATATGCCAAAAGTGTTACCAAAACGTAAAAACTCTCCGGGTAGCTGGCTAAATGATACACCACTTACAAATATTGGTCTATTACAGGCGCGTCTGTCGGGCGAAGGATTGCTCGATGCAAATGAAACAATCGAGCATGTCTATTGTTCACCAGCATTCCGTTCGCTGCAGACGTGTGCCAGTGTGGTTGAGGGTCTTGGTCTGAGGGAACAATTAAAAATCAGAATCGAACCTGGACTATTTGAAAATGTAGGTTGGTATCCAAATGGTATGCCGGAACAAATAACAAAGGAGGAATTACAAGCAGCCGGCTTTAATATCGACTTGGATTATGTGCCAGTTTACAGTGAAACGGATTTAGATTTGCGCGGCAAAGAGACTACAACGGAAATGTATGAACGAAATCATCGTACCGTGAGTGAAATACTTTCAAAGACAAGCGATGGCAATGTACTGCTGGTTGGACATGGCATTACATTGGACTCCTGTTCGAGATTATTGATTGGCGAGGAGACACGCAGTATGCGTGATATTTGTGCTATTTTAGCGCGTATACCATATTGCGGCGTAGCCACTTTGCAACAAGTGGATGGCAGTAACAAATGGGAACTGGTGCAACCCGCTTGCCTACCTCTAACACATGCAAAGAATATGCTTTTCGATTGGAAATTGTTAACATCAAAAGAAAAATTGCCCATTAAGTATGATGCGACCTTACCGGATTCGGCCATACCGGAAACGGCACGAAACCTTCTAAATAATACTTCAGAATAAAATAAATAACCTAAGTGAGAGCGTATATGTAAATGTAAATATATATGGAATTAGTTTACGTTGTTGACCAAAAATCTATAAGTTGTCAATAGGATCTGATATGTACTTTACACCAGAGTCATCATTTGGTCAAGGATCAACACATCACTTTTAATAACTTTTATTATTTGTAAAAAGTAATAATTTGTACCTATTCAGAAGTGTCACACACATCTCTCATGTCATTTATGCGAATTTATTATGTATAATTCACAATTAGTTAAAATAGTTTTACAAACAAGGAAACTTCTGTGGAACCGAATCTTTAATATTCGTCACATGATATGTAGGCTAACTTTTCACGAAAAAAAACTCAAAATATGCGTTCGGTTTTATGAGGGCTACAAGCTACAGAGATACTTCATCAATCATGCGTCCTACTATGATCATGAGTGAAATCATGGTACAATTATAACAGGTGGTGTATTCGTATTCGTACTCTGTCTCTTTCTATTTTTTGCATGAAAATTTTTCTCTAGTGTTTTTACACACTCAGCTTTCTTTCAGCTGAGTTGACAATTTAATCAGACAGAGAGTAAGAATACGATGCAATTTTAGTTATTTATCGAAGGGTTTAATAATTCATTAATTCTCTTTCAAGGGTGCAGTGAACAGACACCACTGATATTCATAAGTATACGCTCAAAACTTAGCAAATTATAACTGTCAAATATTGCCAAAAAGATGCCATAAAGTTCTTGTTATACATGTACTTGTACATATGTATGTATTTTCTATATTTATTTTTGTTTATAATATTTTTTGGTAATGCTTAAATATATTACAAAATATATTATTTTTTGAATGTGTTTAAATTTAATACATTTTATTGGAGATTGGAAGTAAAAAGTTGGTGACAAGAGAAACGATGCTACCATGCGAACCGAGTGCGAAAGAGATAGCTTAGTTTTCAATTTTGTACATCCGTTTTCTTATTGTAAATGAGACAGAGCTTTTCGTAACAATAAATACGACTGACGTTGGTACGCAACATGTTGAGAGAACAAGAGCGCTTAAATTCTCCATAACCTTGTACACTAATAGAAAAAGGAATAAAAATTAAAACTAAGCTCTCTTTCGCACTCGGTTTGCATGGTACCATCGTTTCTCTTGACACCACCATTATAATTCCAGCATGCTAACATATGTAGGTAATGTGTTGAGTTGATTATTTCTATGTCCACTATTAACGTAGCATGACAATGTGAATATTTATTTTAATATTGGTTTTTTTGTTGTTGCAATTAATCTTAATGCAATAAAAAATATTGCAAAATTATTGATAAGAATAAATTCATTTCATATACATATCAAATTGATCAGCACCTTGGACATTTCATATGTATATATAATTTGGTCAAAACCTAAATTTGAAGTTAGTTGACTGACCATAGGCAACGCGTATAGTAACCGTTGAAATACATTTACGCATATACACACATAAGTACATCGTATCTTTGAGAGAGAGAGACAACAAAATACAACTTAAGTACAAAAGTTAACGTAATTTAACGATTTCGATCGGTTTCCACGTTTCAAAAAGCCATTAACAATATAGTTGAAATTATTTATTCTAATACCAAATATATTACAAATAAATAAAATGAATACTAGCGTCGCACCTTCAACTTCATCATCCTCACGCAAAGTCTACATAATGCGTCATGGCGAACGCGTAGATTTTAATTTCCACACCTGGGTTGAGGATTGTTTTGATTCTGCCGGAAATTATATACGCAAAGATTTAAACATGCCAAAAGTGTTACCAAAACGTAAAAACTCTCCGAGTAGCTGGAAGAAAGATACACCGCTAACAAATATGGGTCTATATCAGGCGCGTCTGACGGGCGAAGGATTGCTCGATGCAAATGAAACAATCGAACATGTCTATTGTTCACCAGCATTCCGTTCGCTGCAGACGTGTGCCAGTGTGATTGAGGGTCTTGATCTGAGGGAACAATTAAAAATCAGAATCGAACCTGGACTATTTGAAAATTTAGGTTGGTACACAAATGGTTTGCCGGAACAATTAACAAAGCAGGAATTACAAGCAGCCGGCTATAATATCGACTTGGATTATGTGCCAGTTTATAGTGAGACGGATTTAGAGTTATGCGGCAAAGAAACTACAACGGAATTGTATAAACGAAATCATCGTACTGTGTGTGAAATACTTTCAAAGACAAGCGGCGACGGCAACATACTGCTGGTTGGACATGGCATTACATTGGAATCCTGTTCGAGATTATTAATTGGCGAGGAACCACGTAATGTGCGTGAATTTTTTCCGGTAATACAACGTATACCATATTGCGGCATAGTTACCTTGCAACAAACGGGTAGCAGCAACAAATGGGAACTAGTGCAACCCGCTTGTTTGCCTCTAACACATGCAAAGAATACGATTTTCGATTGGAGGCTGTTAACAACGAAGGAAGTTTTACCCATTATACAAGACAATGATTCGGCCATACCGGAACGTGTCAAGCAAATGGCAAGAAAAGTTATGAACTTGTGAATAATATTTCCAGATGAATATTATAATACATAACCTACGTACTGAAGCGCACATTGTAAGGTTTTGACCGACCAATCGCGCCGCTTTGACTTCAAGGCCACACCTTATGCTTATGGATTCAGTGAAATGTTCTAAACTTAATAAATAATACATGTTTATACTACATTTACAGGAAGTAACAATATAACTAAAGTCAAAACTTAAAAACAAATGCATTTAAATTATGATTACGTATTTTGTATATTTATTTATTATTTTTTTTTTTCTAAAACATTTTTATCTTTAATTTGTGCGTTGATTTTTCAATTATTCGCTTATATATTTTTTTTTCGTGTAACGCTTAAATTTATTATATTGTTGTATATTTTTGGAATGCGTTCAAATTTATTAAATTTTCTTCGGGTTTATTGTTTCTTTGCGAAATTACATTAATTTTCGTTTTTTTTTTTTCGCTAAAGTTTCTAAAACTTTTTTGTTGCATTATTTAATGAGCTAACAATTAATTACTAATTATAATAATAATAATAACAGGCTGCAAAGCGAATCTAATTTTAATAAAGTAAGCAGCTAAACGCGCATTTAAAGCACAATCTCAATTTTATAGTTTTGAGTTTAGAGAAATTTTTGTTATGTGTGTACTACAAATTGTAATTATTGTGTTAAGCACATTGTGTATTTTTTTATTTGTATAATTTTTTTTTTTGTATAATTCTTTTTGTATACTGCATATATTTGTGTAGTTTCTTGTATTCATATCGGTAGTACCGAATATTTTGTACTCTTCACATAAAATTCAAAGTTTAGTTTGTTATAAATAAAGTTACATACATATATAATACGCTTTTCTTTTTTTTTTTTTTGGCACTGTATTTATATAGAATTATTTAATTTTTATTAGCTTAGCGTGCTTTAAACGGACAGATCGAATAAGTATTAGTAAATGCACTTACAATGAAATGAGTGAGCATAGTACACAGCAAACATTCAGTTGTACTCACTGTGTACTCAAATAACAATTTGTTTAAAGTGTGGAGCATGTTTTGTTATTTTTACAATTATGCTTTTTGAAACGTATTATATAGGATATCTATAAAACATGTTTAGAGTACAAAAGTGTATAATAGTTGCTGCTACTGGCAGTAGTGTGTATTATAGTTTGATTATATATAAAAAAAAAAAAGATGGCTAATGGCATGAATAGTAAAATGATTGTTTAACAATTAAGAGTATATAATATAAATAAATAAATATTAAATAAAAATAAAACAACCTTAAGCGAAAACGTTTTGAACTTAATTTTACCAGAGTTTGGAATGTTGTTTCTATGTATTAAAGAAGATGAAAAGCGCCAGTGCAAAAAAAAAAAAAATAGCACATTTTATCTTAACTTATGTATTTAAAATCAATGGTCGCATTTTACGTATTTATGTATGTTGTGTCTCTCTTACTGTGTAGCGAATTGCATTAAATTTATATGTTTATATCGTTTCTTTGCTTATAAATATATGTATTATGGTTTGATTGCGTTTAATGCGCGCAAAGAAACTCTTCCAAACACTGACACTATGTATTAGTTAACGCAGTCCACTCAAAGCGCGGATTCTTCGAGTGCGTTACTGGTAAACATTCCGGTTCTACCAATTTCCAAGCACCATTAATTTGTTCAACTGTCGCCAGACTGCAATATGGTATTTTATGTATAACCTGACG
This sequence comes from Leucophenga varia, assembly GCA_018903435.1. NCBI lineage: Eukaryota > Metazoa > Arthropoda > Insecta > Diptera > Drosophilidae > Leucophenga > Leucophenga varia. Next base: position 222,547 of record JAEIFJ010001477.1, on the reverse strand, counting down.
CAATTCATTGGTGCTGCGTGCTGCTTCGCCGATTAATTGTCGCGAACAAGTGTCCAACGTAGTGGCATGTGCAACGAGTAGTATATTTCCAGCTAAGTAGACATATAAGTTTTTTAAATTAATACAATAGTTACAACAGTAGATCAATAAAAAAACTCACTTGTTTTTTCAATAATTTTACGTAAAATTTCATAATTACGTGTATAGAATTCTTCTGTAGTTTCCTTGCTGCGCTCATTTAACTGCGCAACATTCAGCAATGATTTATATTCAGTATCTATGTTAAATTTAGCCTCAAGTAGCTCATTTTTATTTAACCAATCGGGTACACCTTCCGGATACCAGGCCATCCATTCGAATAGTCCTGGCTCCAGTTTAATGCGATGTTTGCCGTTAAGTTTAAGACCTTCCAAGGCACTTGTACAAGTTTGTATGCAACGATAAGCAGGCGAACAGTAAACATGATCAAATTGCACTTGTGCATCTAGTAACGCTTCACCGGTTAAACGTGCCTGATAGAGTCCCATATTGGTTAGCGGCGAGTCATTCTGCCAGCCCTCTGGTGAGTTTTTTCGTCGCGGCAGTGTTTTTGGCATATTCAAATCCTTGCGCATGTAATTGCCAAACTCATCAAAGCAATACGGTATCCATGTGCCAAAAGTGAAATCTACACGTTCGCCATGACGCATTATATACACTTTACGATTCTTCGATGGTAGCTCTTGTGCCATTGACGAATGATCGGAGTGTACACTGAGCGTATCGTCGGCTTTAGGTGCTTGCGGTGTACTTGGTTCAACCATAATCTCATCCACTTGTTTTAGTGTTGTCATTGTATTTGTTGTTATCTCTATTGTTGGTGTATTCGGATTATGCTGATGATGCATAATATTGCTGCTAATCAAATGCACCGATGGCAATTCGAGACAAGGCTGCAAAGTCTTACGTAAATATTTTTCAACACTCTGTTCCGATTCTTCAGTAAAGGAAGAACCCTCTATGATATCTGGTTGCAAACTGCCAACTATGTTAAAAACAAAATTTCATAAATATATATAAAGCAATTCAGTGCTATTTTTCTGCACTTACGATGTTGCAGATCACGTTGACGTTCATCTTGATCGGTTGATATACTGCGTCCATCAACTGCATCAATATCCTCAGCTGATGTCACGGAAGGCGTTACAGATTTCGATAGTTGTACTACACGATGCAAAGTCCAAGCATCCGATTCAGCAGTGCGTTCTGTATAGTTAACCGGTAAATGGCCAATACTGCCAGTTAGCCAGGATATGCCTTCGGCCCAGCCATCGCAAGAATTATCAACGGCATCGCTATTTAAATAAATGTAATCACCAATACGCAACTCAAGCTCATCCGTCTCGTGTGGACTATGCGGATAGACCACTTTTTGCACCTATGGAAACAATGTAAACAAGAAGTTAATATATAGTTAAACAAAATAAATGCATAATAATCAGTTAACTTGTTTTGTAGCAAGACGCGGATCGCGCGAGTACAAACGCAATTCCCAATTGGAAGCACAGGATGCGTCCAGCGATTCCACAAGCGTTTTCAGTGCATTGAACTGTGCTTGCGGAAACTGATAGGCTAACGTCAAGTGTAGACTTTTAACGTGTGGCTCAAGTGAAATAGCTAAAGTTGGGTATACAATAAAAAAGATGTGGTACTGCATTAGTGTCTCAAATACTACAACGCAACGACTACATCGACTACGACGCTTAAGTGTATTAAAAAGTTAGTAAAGCAAAAGCCTTAGCTAAGTGCGTCTAATTGTGCATGCCAAATTTACAAATTACAAAAAATTATAAATAATTTTAGAAAATACTTTTTGCCGCTTACATCGACTGCTACGTGGTATGCAGCGTGTACCCGAGACTGCACCACACCAGGGAAAACAAGCCACAATAGCATCCAATTGCTCATATGTATCGCTAATAACTGCACGCACGCACGTATACCAAAGCAGAGCGAGTAGAGTGTGTATTCCAATCGAGTGAGCGCATTAGCAAATATCAAAAGATAAGAAAAGAATATACACCACCGCAAGTAGTATAATAATACAAGTAGTAGTAGTAGTATTGGTAGGAAGAAGGAGTAGATAAATTGCCACCAAAGTGCACAGCAAACTAAAAAAACCAAAATGCATACAAAGTAAAAAGATCGTGTGCTGCTTGCGTACTTGAATTAGAGACTTCCTTAACGTACTGCAGTGCCAGGCGTTTCAGATAGTTGGCATCATCTTCAGCCACAAAAAAGCCCATAAAATTTTGACTCATGTATGACTCCAGTTTAATTGGACGATCCAGCAAGGCACCAGTCATATCGACAACTTGTTTCAATGCCTTCGACAATTGTAGTGAGCACTCGTCGGGTGCCTGTGTAAAATAATTTTCAAAAATCAAACAGAATATTTTTTTACAAGAAAAAAAGAATTAATTACCTTAAAAAATGAGACAAGCGTTATGTGTGGCACATAGTTATGCGCACCATTCCAGCCGCATTGTAAGCGCGATTTTGTCCAAAAATCTTCAAGTTGCTGAAGAAATGGTCCCGTTGGACAGGCATAAATTATATATTCACGTGGCGCGCACTCATCCAGTGTTGTATCATTGACATGTGCCAGCAACCAGTCAGAGGCAATCTGCACACCGCGATTGCCAGTCGAGGCAAGCGCTTTTTCGCTGTGGTATGTTGTAAATTAATTAATATCATGTTTTATATGACAAAATCGTTAAGCGTACTTACGCTCTGTGCTTTTGGAAACCCATTTGGAGCAGTGTCTGCAGTGGTGTTAAATGCTGCTTAGAAATGCTACGCGTGGGCGTTGGATTTTTCCGCGGTGGCAGTGTCGCCATATTGTCTATTGAAGTGAATTAAAAGTTTAATGAAAATAAACAAATAAATAAAAAGAATCACAAAAACAACACAAAGTCGAAGTGTAGCGCAGATTGTTATCAGCAAAAATATATGTACATAAATATGCATGTATATATGCTTATATGTAGGTCGCCTAGAAATATTGATTCGTTAAGTAGTCTTATATACTTTGCTATTACCTTTATGCTCGAAAAATACAATAAATCTTTTAGAATTTAACTTTTTAACCGTTCTTTTCTCAGTTTTGCAAATTGGTTCACTTGTTAGTGTTGTATTAACAAATTATTTTCGAGATTATTTGTAACTGTTTTTTTTTTGTGACTTTAAGTCGCGAAACCAGTAACGAATTATTTACGAAATTCACCTACGTTTTACTGCAACACAGGGTGCAACCATTTCGAACAAAAAAATATAGATAAGGAACTTCTAAATTATAGCTACTTGGCCGTAAGCTCATTAAAAAAAAAAAAAAATAGCTTAAATTCAAGCAAAAAATAATTTTATTTTATAATCAAATTATGTGATTTCGTTTTTACAGTTGTGCGCATAAGTTTAAGACCAGTCAAAACTCAAAACGAAAAAAAAAAATAAACCAGAAATATAATAATTTTCATTTTATCAAACTTCATTTAAACAAAAAAAGGCAATTAATTAATTGTATTAACAAAAATAATTTTCAAATTGTTTGTAAAATTAGGTGCACATAAGTTTGAGATCATTTGGCAGCATTGGTAACTGGACAACTTTAAAGAGGGATTTGCCCGGTTTGCTCATGAAGCTCTTTAGTCCATAAAAATAGGGCAAAGTTTACCTCACGCGTACTTAGAGCGCTGCACAAGCTGGTAAAAGTAGACAGCACTCGATGCAGTGCGGAACTTTCTCAAAATTTAATTCAAAACGGAAGTGTCCGTGTTCGCTGAACATATTCGAAAAGTTTTATGCAAAGACTACTTAAAAATAAGAGCTGCAACAAAAAAGCCATACCTTACCAAAAAACATTCCAAAAGACAAGATTGGTGTACAGCTCGGGAAAATTGGTCGGTCTGCTACCGATTAGAAAAAGTGCTTTTCTCCGATGAGAGTAGCTTTCAATTCAGACCAATTGGACGAGTGGAGGCAATGTAACAGGTTGGGCCGGAATTTCTTGGAATGATGCATTGTTCCAGCAAACAATCTTGCATTTGAAGATAATGTTGCAAGAAGAATGGAAAAATTTTTCAATTGAAATTATTTATAAAAAAAAAAAAAAAAAACTGATGAAAGAACAACCTTATCGACGAGGATGGGACTCGAACCCACGCGTGCTTAGCACATTGGATTAGCAGTCCAACGCCTTAACCACTCGGCCACCTCGTCCTTGAAAGCTTTTGGGCGGTAAATATATATTTAAAACGATACACTAAATGCATTATCTAAAATTGTTAAAACTGCTATTTAAATTGTCAATTAGAATTGTAAATTGTTTACGTTAGAATAATTTGAGGATAAGGAGTAAGAGAAATGTTAAAGAGTACAGCATATACAAACATAACGACTGTTGCATCGTAATATCTAGCTTGACTTAAAAAATGATTTCATGCATTTCTTTTCTAATAATAGTACAAAAAAAAAGACAACTCGATTTTATTTTAATTTAAAGCTTAACTTTCATTATTACGAAGTACCCTGTAGTGCTTTTGTGGAATTCACCACAGCTGCATATTTATTTGTAACCACGCGCATGTTGGTATTTTTTAATACATGCTCAACATATTTTGTGTATATTGTTTTCTGTAAAATTGGTAACACTGCTTTTGCGTTTTGGACAACAAAGACAAGAAAAAAATCTGAAAAATAGAAATTTAGCTATCAAAACTGCGTAATTACTTGAAAGTGAAACAATAAAATAGTAATTAAAAGTGTTTAAGCATAATAAAGTAAGTGTTTAAAACAAGTGCATAACATTACGAAAAGTTTTCAAAAGAAACTGCAAGTGCAAAATTTCTTTCGTTATTCAATCTTAAATTGAAGTGAATGGAATGGAAAATGCCATCGGAGAAAAAAAAAATCAAGCATCAGCAGAGCAAACAGCAGCAACAAAAACAAGATTATCTGCTTTGCTTTGGGTTGCTGTTGGTTGGTGAAGTGTGCAAGGTGTTCGGGTGGTGTGCTGCAATGCAAAATGTATTTTGTTTTTGTTGTTGTTTGTTTCTTTATGTGAACTCTGACGACGACAATGAGACATGGCGTTGAGATACTAATTTTTTTTTTTTTTTTTTTTTTTTTTTGTCATTTTTCGACCTTAAAAATTTAACTAATAATACTGCCCCATAATATGTGTTAAAAAATGAACAAATGAAGGGCGTTTTCTTTAGCTGACCAGCATGCTATTTCCAACGAAAATTTGTATATTATTCCTTTTTTTTAAATATGAATTGCAACAAATTTATTGCATGCATTTATTTTTTTTGCTTTCTCCAAGTAAAGCGTTAATTAATATAATTTTTATTGCTATTGAAATACGGGCCCGCTGTTTACATTGATTATTCGTGGAATGGGGGGAAACGACGGAAGTTTTATTTTGATAGTGATTACGCTTCCTGTCTGTTGAATGATATTTTTTTTATTTTAAATTTTATTGTTGTTGTTTATTTGGTGTGAGTCATATCAATTGCATTTGTTTACGAATGACAATTTTTATTATTTTTTTTTTATCGAAATATATATCAAATTTAAAACTGCGTAGCGACCATGCGCTTTTCAGCAATTCTTATTGTGAATAACGTTATTCGAGCTTAGCAAGATAAGATGCTTTGCTTTTGTATTTGTTGTTGTTCTCATTTTTTTTTTTTTTTTGCATTTATCGAATTTGTCATCGTTTTGCACAAAACTGTTGTCTTGTCTTCTGTTGTCGACACTAGACACAATAATTATACATACACCTTAAAAAAAATGATAATAAGAAAACTAAGATGTCAACTTTCACTCGATCCACTTTGTGATAGAAGCAGTCGAACACCCAGACGAAATTATTATTGTATATCTGATTGGGCATTACAAGCAAGTTTGTGGAACGAATTTTAGGTAGTTTTTTTTTAATTTTTCCAGCCCACCAGATGAATACTTGCACTCAAACTTTATGTTTACCTATCATTAAAAATATAAATATAAATTAGTAAAAAAATTTATTTTCGGTTTACCTATCATGGCTTTTTTCTCAAAATTTTAAAACCCCATTGCACACGCCTAAAATATATTCTAACCGTCTTTTTATTTCGCCCAGTGCTAAAGTCTCTAAGTATGTATATTCAATCCAAAGAAATGCTCTCCTTGATTTAAGGCCCCAAGGTTCCGTCAAATTCCAAAATCCCATCTTAGTACTTACCTGAAATCTAAAATCTACCAATGGGTCCCAGGTCCAAATTTCGGAATCACCTTGAACACGTCTTAAATATTTTCTAACCATTCCAATCATTCCAAAGATATGGCTTTTCCGGTTTCAAGACTCCCATTAAGCCCTGGAAATGGCTGGACCAATTTTGGATTTCAAAATTAACTAGCCTTCCTGCACCTCCCCCGGCAATTTTATGGCAATCGGTCGAGCCATTCTCTAGTTATGGAGTGACAATCAAAATGTACACTTCTTTTTATATTATGTTTAATTTAATTTAGAGTGGAAACCTTATGCCTTCTCAGTAACCATTTCGACTACAAATGTCTTAGTTTGAGACAAGCATCCTGTAATTGGAGTTCTCTAAAATCTCTCTTGCCGAAAGCATTCATATGTTACTAAATCGACTTTTGAATTTTTAAATTTTTTTTAGAGTTTGTCTCTTTTCAATGTATCAAGTCACTTTTAGTACAAAACTTTAAAACTTGAGCTTTGTTTTTTATTGAATCATTATACCAACACAATATCTTTCACACAAACTTTGGCAGTTTTTTTATGATAAGAAAGATATAACAAGAATAGAATAAACAAAAATGACATTTACTGCTGAGCTTGTTCAAGTGAAATACAAAGTAGGGGAATACCCGAACATAAATGTGTATGGAAAATAGAGGTAAACATGCATTACTAAAATTTTAAATTCAACCTCTCGACAGTTCGCTTAACAGTTGTGACCGGTTGATAGAGGCCCGTATAATCGAATTTCAACTGTATTTCACGCAAACCTGCAACATTTTACTTATTTTTTACATTATTTATCGGTATTCTATTATATAGAAATCTCTATTTAACTAAAAAGTCGTTTATTAGATCGGAAGTTATTAAATATTTTTCTAACATAAGTCACGCTTGAATACAAAAACTATTTGAATTAAAATTACGAAATGATAATTTTTTTATATTATAAAAGTTTAAAATGAAAATGTGCCATTTGCTTAAATATTGATTATTAAAATCACAATTAGGCAAACTAATTTATGTGATATGATGATTCTACTCGCTAATATGATTTTTATTCATATTTGATTGATATTAAAAAATGTATATTGTAAATATATGTTTTACTACATGTTTTTACACATGATTAATAGACTGGTTGTAAGTTTACTAATTTTAAAATTTTTAATGTCATATATTATAGGTGTACACATTTTAATTTCGCTAAGTGTACCACATACGTAAATAGACAGTTGGTTTTCTTGTACAAAAAAAAAAAAAAAAAAAAAATAAATAAATAAATAAAAATAAATAAAGACATATTTTTTCCTTTTAAAGCAAATAATCAATATGTTTGTTTTTAATTTAAGACCGTGTCACTCAGTACTGTACTATTTATTTTACATTCTTACAGGTCGCTTATCGAGTGCAAATCACAAGCCTTATTCAGCACGTCACCACGATTTCAGATTAAAGAAATCGTTTAGAAGTATTTCATTACTGTTTAAGTTGTTAGCAACGTCAGTCATATTAAAAATATGGCCACCCGCAAGAAATCGCTATTGAAGGTCATCATACTGGGTGACAGCAGTGTCGGCAAGACGTCACTTATGAATCAATATGTGAACAAACGTTTTTCCAATCAATACAAAGCTACGATCGGTGCCGATTTTTGTACGAAGGAAGTTGTTGTTGATGATAGAGTGGTTACAATGCAGGTTTGTACATTATGAGTAACATTTTTTCAAATTGAGCCCTAATCAAATTTTTTTTTAGATTTGGGATACGGCTGGTCAAGAACGTTTCCAGTCGTTGGGTGTTGCATTCTATCGTGGCGCCGATTGTTGTGTACTCGTCTATGATGTAACAGCGCCGAATTCATTTAAGAATTTAGATTCATGGCGTGATGAATTCCTAATACAGGCGAGTCCACGTGACCCAGAGCATTTTCCATTTGTTGTGTTAGGCAATAAGGTTGATCTGGATAATCGTCAGGTATGTAAGGAGATAACTTTATAGGCATTTTTTTATTTTAACAGAGAATTATGTTTATCAAATGTTTAGGTCTCAACACGTCGCGCGCAACAATGGTGCCAATCGAAAAATGATATACCTTACTATGAGACTTCGGCGAAGGAAGGTTTAAATGTGGAACTGGCTTTCCAAACTATAGCTAAGAATGCGCTGGCACAAGAAGCGGAGGTAAATTAAATAAAGATCATGAATCAATTATATAGAAGTGTAGTATTCCGACTCTGTTTGCTGTTTGTTTTCGTTTTGTTCTATAGCATCGTAAAAGGCTAAAATGAACTAAACACATTTTCTGTTCTCTCTTTATTTTTATACTGAATAAAATTTCCAAAATTGTATAAGTAACATCAAAGTACACATTGGTGGAATACTACACCTATTTATAATTGCATAATGTATCATATATGTTCTGGTTATGAAGCCATATGTTTAGATTGAAAGTCCTTTTTAAAAAAAAAAATGAAAGAAAAAACTGCTCCAAAACGCTTAAGTTTTGTTAAAGTCTAATAGTAAAGTTCAATACAATAATATTTTTACTAACAATAAATTTTGGAGTCAATTTAAAAATTGAGATTTTTCCCCAAAACAAAAAAAAAAAAAAATGATTTATCCCAACCATACCTTCTTGAATCCTATTATAATAAAGTTCTTTTCAAAACATATAATTTTAAAACATATAAATTTTACATATAATTGTCACCCAGCGGTACTAAAGATCGACCCCGTAACTAATGTTGTTTCCTATCCCATTTTTACATTACAATGCCCTACAAAAGCTGGTGCGTCCGGCTCTGCAACAGGCTGGGATAGTCGCTGATCAGCACTGGGTCAGGTTAGCCAGCACTGGGTATATATATAGCCCTGTCTAATCTGTCTATCCGCCTGTCTAAAGTTACACATTTCATTCGCTCAGTTTTGAAGATATTTACCTGAACTTCAAAACTTGGGCTTCTCCCAGCCCTAAGCCGTTAAATTGTTAAATTCAGAGTGCCATGGCCATTTTTAAGCATAGCCCACATACAATTTTTTTTTTTAAATTCTTTTTATGTAAAATGGTTTACTTACGAAGCGGTTTATGTCTAATAAGGTTAAAACACTTCTCATAGCATTCCATGTTCAGAAAACGACCAATGAATAAGGTGAGACCTCTACAGTATATAGCCTCTATGCGAATCTACTGCCATTTTTTAAGTTTTTATATGAAAAGTGGTTTATATATTAAGCGATTTATGTCAAATAAGGTTAAAGCACTTATAATAGCAGCTCATGTTTAGAAAAGGACCAATGGTTGAGATAAGACCACTAGAGCATGCAACCTATGGAAATCGGCTGCGAACTTTTAAGTTTTTTATATGAAAAATTGTTTATGAAGCTATATTCTTCAAATATGTTTGAAATACTTCTTGTAGCAAACCATGATCACAATAGGTCACATGATTGAAGTACATATTCATTTAAAAAAATCATTTCATTTTGTTTTTATTATAAATGATATTAATTAAATTCTTCTTAATTTTTTCAATTTTCAGCAAGTGGAACTTTATAATGAATTTCCTGATCAAATTCGCCTTAATGCTGATAGAAATAATCGTCCTGGCAATGTTGACAATTGTCAATGCTAATATGTAATTAATTGCTTGATGTAATTAAAAAAATCTATAAACAACGCTGCAAATATGATTGTGTAATACAAATGAATTAGTTGCTTTAAATGCTTACATGTGTCATTAATGAACACATAATCAACAACAACAACAACCACAGCAAAAACAACAACAATAGCAACAATTAACAAAATAAATCTATTAAATATTAATTAATATTTCAATATACTATACATAATTACATAATACAAGAAAAAACAACAACAACAACAAGAAAACACGACCTAAAGTAAATAAGACGCAAAATAAACAAAAAAAAAAGTGTTATAATCTTAAGTAAAACAAATTTAATAAAAACAAAAGAAAATATTTAGTATTCAAAATAGAATTTACTCCCCAACAAATAAATAATTGAAAATTGTTTTTTTAAAACAATGAAAATAGGAAAATTCAATAATTGCTTCAAAAAGCCGCGCTAAATTCTAATTGGAAATCGGTAAGCATAGAAAAAAATTAATCTTGCACTTACATAATAAGACTATAAAGTGTTCCGCAAACAAAAAAAAAAGTAAAATATCATTTTTTTTTTTTTAATATTTAGCCAAGCGAAATTTAAGAAAAGATCATAGTCTTATGTTGTTACATCTCCTAAACTGTTATGCTGTCCTAAATATGTCCGAAATCCTAATTTCTATGACAGCTTTTAGTGCAATTAATTTGAAATTTGTTAAATGCACTTTTACTGCTGAAAATAAGATAATTTTATAAAAAAAAAAAAAAAATAAATAAAATGAAAATAAATCGAAAAAAAATCTTGTGATTGTAAATTAATTTCATATTTATCTGTTTTTAAAATTTAAAAAAAAAATATAATTATAATCAAAAAAAAAGGAACTAACAAATCAGTAAATCTATGTTAAAAAATTTTATCTTAATGTAATTAAATTTATTTTTACATTCGCATACGTTCTGTTATTCCTCTTCTGTTATTCCTGTATTTTTTTTAAAGATACATATTTAATTTGAGATATTTTTTATGATATACGCGTACATACACGTCTTTAGTAAAGTTTTTTTTTTTTAAGATTTTATTTTATTTGCAAATATTAAACAAAATTTTTTTGTGGAAAACTTTATAAAAAAAAATAGAAAAAAGTAAAACGATGATATGTACCATTAAGCTAATATAATTTGGAATAAATAAATTTTAAATAAAGTAAATCTAAAGTAAAAAGATTTATTATTGTAAGTAACTTTTCTAAAGAGTTGCAAAGCGTAATAATCAAACGTTTTGCATTTGAGCTCCATGATGAGCAGCTTATCAAAAGCAAAATGTTTGAGTATACCTGAATACCATAGATATCTAATATGTTTCTTGCCTTACTTTACAGATTTTACAATAACCAAAATCGTGAAATTTTTTAATGAAACATTATAAAAAAAAAAACAAAGGAAAAAATACAAATCACATCATCATCATCACACATTATCACACTCATAAAATAATAAAAACGAATTTACGAATATTCAATTACTTCTTAAAACAGGTAATAATTAAGAAGTATTTAAATTGTCCCTATTTGGTTGTTAAAAATATATTTTTGTAGTATTTTTTTATATACAGCCAGGCTCCCATTTTCAAAGAAACTATATTGTTATACTTAAACTATTTCCGAATTATAAGATTGTAAGAATTTATTTGAAAAGTAAGTGGCTGATACACTCTATTTGTAAATGAGTCGTTCCACGTCAAGTAAGTCACCCCTATGCCCAGGACAGGATTTGATTAAAAATATTAAGAATTTTGTTTTTTGAAATAATACCTATCAAAACTGAAAAATTGTTTGGATACACCATTTTAAGTTTTGAAAAGTATTCAATTCACTCTTAATCAATTTTTAGGTATAGTATGTCTGGTAAACTCGACCGTCAAATAAAATGTTTGAATTGTTTTTGCAAGTTATTCGCTTTATTGAATTTGCCATTTCTCTATAATTTTTTATTCCCGTCACATATAGTGGTAAAGGTTATATTCAGTTTGTCAAAAAGTTGTAACGCATAAAAGGAGACACCGTAGACCCCATTAAGTATATATATTTTTGATCAGCTCGACGAGACGATCTAGTCATGTCCGTCTGTCCGCATGTCTGTCTGTAGATACACGTTTCATTTGCTCAGTTTTAAAGATTTTGAGATGAAATTCAAAACTTATGCTTTTCCCAGTCCTGCCCAGTTAAAGTATTAAAACCAAAATGCAACGCCCATTTCAATGCATAGCTCACATACAAATTTGTACTTTTTATACCCGCCACACATAGTGTGAAGGGTATTATCAGTTTGTCGGAAAGTTTGTAACGCATTAAAGGAGGCATCGGAGACCCCATAAAGTATATATATTATTGATCAGCTCGACGAGACGAATCGATCTAGCCATGTCCGTCTGTCTGTCCGTCCGTCCGTCCGTCCGTCTGTCTGTCTGTTGCAATGCGTGTTTCTCGGAAAGTTTTAAAGATATAGACCTGAAACTTTAAACTTAAGCTTTTGTGTTCCTAGGCAGTTTGTATGGCAGAACCAAGGTGCCACGCCCACTTTTAGATATAGCCCCCATACAAACTTACCATTTTTTTCTTTATTTTTCTATGAAAATATTTATTATTTATGAATGTATTTACTAAAAATCGGGTTAAAAACAATTCTTATCCAATATCCATACATCCAATACTTGAAGAAAGGTGCCACGCCTATTTTTAGATATAGCCCCCATACAAACTTACCATTTTTTCGATTTTTTGTATGAAAATTGTTATTATTTGTAAATGTATTTACAACAAATATGGATAAAAGCACTTTAATGACATCCAATTTCAAAAGAAAGGTGCCACGCCCATTTTTTTATACAGCCCCCATACAAACCAAGCGCCCATTTTTCAGATTTTGTATGAAAATTGTTCTTATTTATGGATATATTCACTCCAATCTGTGTAAAATGACTTCTACTGTTATTCTATAAATATGCTTCCGATATGACAAGGATCGAGCCACTATAACATATAGTCCTATACAAACTCACCTTCTATTTTTTATTTTTTCAAGAAAATGAATAAAGTTTCGTGTGGCGGGTATTTGAGCTTCGGTGCTTCCGAAGTTAACGTTCTTGCTTGTTTTTTATTAAAAATGGTTTTTTAATGAAGCGATTTGTGTCAAATACAGTAAAAACACTTATAATAGCAACCCATGTTTTTAGAAGGACCCATGATTCACTATAGCATATAGCCGCCATACAAATATATCATTAATTTTTGAGTTTTTATAAGAAAAATGATTTATTTATAAAGTGATTAGTTTCAAATTCGGTAGAAACCCTTCCAATAGCAAGCCATGTTTAGAAAAGGACCCATGGTTAAGTCAGGTTCACTATAGCATACAGCCGCCATACAAATATATCAATAATTTTTGAGTTTTTATAAGAAAATGATTTATTTATGAAGTGATAAGTTTCAAATTCGGTAGAAACACTGCCAATAGCAACCGATTTTTAGAAAAGCCCATGGTTGAGAAAGGTCCACTATAGCATATAGCCTCCATATCAAATACGGTAAGTATTTGATATGGAGGCTAAGTATTTATATGAAATATTATTTATGAGGCGATTTAATGGTTCCACTGAAGTTATCGTTTTTCCTCCCACATCGATCAGAATTAATAAATGTAAATTTACAATGAAACTGTTTAATATCAAACAACTAATTTCTCAGGGGTACAATTCGGGGATTTTGTTTGTCGGCTGTCCCCGAATAAAAAACCACACCGACCAATTTGATCCTTAGAGGCAGTGTTCGCTGCGATCTATTGAAATGCTGTAATTTAGCTGTGTTTTTGGTATTTGGTCAACGTTGGTTGTGTATCTTGTTATTCTTGTTTTTAGTTGTTGCAAACCAGGGTGTGCCAAGATACTTTGATCTTGACAGTAGATGGACGGCTTCATTAGTTTTGCATAGATTTTTAGCGTCTGCGGCCGCTAAGCTGTGACCTATAAGAATACCTTTTATCAGTCTATAGTCTCACCTTTGGAGTTTAGCAGGTATTTTCAGAGATTTTTATTATTGTTCAAGTTATCGCTTTTTTGTTATATTTAATGAGGATTATTCCATATGCAGCTAATAACCATTGTCACCATTACTTTTAAAACTACCCTGGTGTGCTGCTATATTATACACCAAAAGCTTCAGTTTTCTCAATTCACACATTTAGAGCTCTTCATATTTCATAGCAATTAATTTTAACAGAAGATATCCTTGAATAAACTAAACTAATTTGATAATAAATATACACAGAACGATCTAGTAGCAATAAATTATACAATTAGGGCAGTGCCAATCTATACGTGCCGATTTCAGTTAACATATTGCACAGCTTTTTTTTTCAATGTTGCATGAGATGCATCATCAACATCATCCAAAGCAGCAGTTAGACCCAACAATATTTCTGTAAATATTTTTCATTCATGATGCTGCATGTTGCTGCAGCAGCAGCAGCAACAGTTTCAGTTGCTATCTGTTCATGGTCATCGCATCATTGCACGTTGTACAATGTAGGTGCGATTTTTCTTTCACGGCTGCTGCTGCCGCTGCTGCTGAAGAGACTATTTTTCCAATGAAGTTACGATATACTCGTATTCGTATGCAATTATATATTATGTTCCTCTGCACTTTTCAATAATATCGTAGTCTTGAGTGCAGCAGCCTGAGCATGGCCTGCAGTTAATCATTGCATCGATAATTGGTTCTTGGCGCGCTGACTGAGTGGGATGTCTCTATTCTGGCGGTTATTTATTGAGTAAAGAACAGTGAGACACTTTAATTGGGTAACGACGTTTATTAATTTTTCACTGGAAGTAAAATAGGCGTTTATATTTTTTTTTTTTAACTCTTCTTCGTAGTACTCACATGAGACAGCGACTCAAAAAACAAAAAAAAAAAATGGCGTTTAATGATCATGAATGTATGTATTTCGTTTCCTTTATTTTTGTTTTGTGTTATTTGTATGCGTAGCAGATTAAAACCCTAACCGTGAATGATTAACATCAAATATCCTTTCAACACATTAGCTTAAACTTTGCAAATTTCATGCGTGGCGTCATTTCGTGTCTATAATATAAACGAAATTATCGACGAAGGCAACAATATCAGCAACCATCAACGGAATTCGCACATTAATTAAGGCGATCATTAGACACCACATGCTCATCAAACTGAAGGCTGGCTGGACAGGAATGTGGTGGTGCACAGACGAGTCGTGTACAGCTTGCTCTGCTTGCTTGTGCTTGCGGTGCTGCTGTCCATCTACGTTCAATGGCTCTGTTCAAGCAACGTTGGCTTTTTTATGTAATTAAGCGAGGCGCGCACTATTTAAATTGATGCAGTCAGTTGAATCAAGCACATTGAAGAGTTGCGTTGCTACTCCTCGCGGTGCATCACGACTTGGCAATTGACTTGGCTGCGGTAATTTTGCAATGCTTTAGTCTTAGCTTCAAATATAGAACTTGCTGCCATGGTCACTATTCGACAGACGACTACCAGGCCAAGTATCTTGGTAGATCATCAAGATTTTGAGCGTCGTCCCCAGCCGCAGTTGCAGCCTCAACTTCATCTTTATCCTCAATTCAACTCAACTTAACTGAACGTCGTCGTCGTCGTCATCGTCATTGTATATTGCGACGTACGTTCGCTCGTCAGCGTTTGAGCCAATAATTATGGTTATTAATCGGCTCTGGAATTGGCTGCTAATTTGCAGTTTAGTTACAAATTCTGGCCTCCAGCGTACAATTACGGCTTAAATTATAGCTTAAAAATAAACAAAACGCCGAAACGTTCCTTCTGCTCTAAAGCAGCGTTGCAGTGCATCTCACTAGTCTGTGGTATGTATGTGTGTATGTATGTTTGTGTGTGTGTGTGGGGGGGCGTTTGGTGTTCAACATTATTGGTTTCTGTACATTTTTGTTTCTGGAAGTTGTCTGCCTTTTTTCTGGCTTCGCTTATTGCTTTAGTCGGGTGGAGGTCGTTTATCTGTGCTGCTTGCCTTTCACCTTGTACTGTTGTGTCTGCCTGCCACCCGCACTTTTTTTTTTGAAGTTCTTTGGCTGCTTCTTTCCACTGCTAATCCAATAACTTGTTTGCCCTTTACACTGATCTTTATATTCGCTGTTATGTTCATCAAGTGTTCTTTCAACTTCGATTAATTGCGTTACGTTCAAAGTTCAAATAATGTAGTATCCTTCTTGATTGTTTCGATCGTTTGATTTTATATGTTTGTTCTTTTTTGATCCTATAAACAATTTATATATTACATCAATTTTTAGTTTTTTTAAACGCCTTTTGTAATAACGTTTATAATCTGAGTAGCGCATATTGTGTTTATTGAATTCACTAGTAAATTCATTCTTTTGTGTATCTAAAAGATCCCTGCACAATTATACGAAAACGGTTAAATAGAATACTCGAAATAAAAAAGATTCTAGTAACTCAAGTCTACTGCTAGGCAAATAATCAACTTGACTCGACTCGTTGAAGTTGGTACGAGTAGAAACGAATATATCAACTTCAACTCAAATCGAGTCGTATACTCGATTAAGTTGATCGAATACTCGATTGAGCTTCAGTACTCGCATGTATTAAAATTATAATAGAATCTCTTTATAAAATAGTTTTGACACTGAAATTATAAAATAGATAGTCTAAGGTTTAGTTTATGTGTCTGGATAGCCGGCCTTCAAGTCCCAAGTAATCGTTTTTTATCTTTTCACAATTTTTTTATTTATTCTACAAATGGTTAACATTTCTCTAAAAAAAGGGCACTTTTAACTGTGACTTCGAAATCCGAACAATCGAGTATCCGGTGTTGTAAATGTTCGATTTAAAATCGGCTTTTGCTTTTCAGTTGGTCTACTTAGAATCGATTTGCCTTGCTTGATATTTAATGAACTTATCGTAAAAAATCTAGTTGGCTTAGTAGGTTCATGCCTGGCTAATGTGATAATATGTTTTTATACCCTGTACCCAAGGAATAAAATAGTAATTTAAGTTTGTAACAGGCAGAAGGAGACTTGCTTAACCATATAAAGTATGTATATTCTCGATTAGCATTAATAGGAGAGTCGATCTGACTATAAGAGATACGCCCACCATATTTGAAACTATCCTAAGCCGTCTAGTGTCAACATTTACAAACGGTTTTTTCTCTAGCCCCATTTTAATGGGTAGCCCCATACAAATTTAGTCCAAAATGTTGTTTGCATAAAAACTTCTTTGTGTCTTATTCTAGAAACTTCAAATTTAGTATAATTTGTGTCTATGATAGTCCCAATGAAATTTTCTAATATGGGTAGAACCAAAAATATTTTTAGGTATATATATTTTCCCCCATCTTTTGAGTTTTTGTATGAAAATCCAATACAATAAAGTATGGTACTAAAATAAAACGTAACTTAAGATACTTAAAGGTTAGATATAGGGTATCTTGCAGTCGAGCATATTCACCTTCAGCGTTCTTTCTTGTTACAACATGAAATAGTAATTTTCATAGAGGTCATACTTATTTTTTCACTAAGGTTCCGTACTTTATATTTGTTTTGCTTAGTAAAGAATATAACAACAAAAAGTTAATCAATAAATCGAGTAAAAATCGAGTCATATTCGAACGATCGGACGATCGAACGAAACGATTAATTTCGGTCGGATATCCGAAACTATGGATAATCGATTTAGAGATTACTCGTTTGTTGGAGTAAAAATATGAGCTAAATCGAAGCGTTCGGTTATTCGACACTTCGGCTCGTGTCAAGGCTCGATTATATATCTATGTCGAGATAAACTTTCCTATATGATTTCCTACATATATGAATTCTTCGGAGCACTTTAGAAATTGCCATAAAAGATAATATTCTTTAACAATAGAGTATCACTGCATTACTCTAAATATATTTTTATATTTCTAGCAATCGTGTTGTATTCCAAGCCAATTGTTCTCTACACATCACCTAATAACACACACACACTCATATAAAATTCTAATCATGATTGAATAGCCATAATTAGATGAGGTGAAAAATCTAAAAAACTGTATTTTTCATATTTCGAATCTCACACTTGAGAAAAACACGTACAGTGCATAATATATGTATAGTGTGTATGTTATAATACCAGTTTCGAGATAACTACATATATACGTACAAAAGATGCAGCATCTTGAGTGCTCGTACAGAATTAGTGGGCGTAACTTAATCATGACTTGATTGTACAACCTCCCAAAAACGAGTGCAACACAAATGTAGAGCAACGTAGTAACTTTTTTTTAAAGGTAATTTTACCAAGTAGTCAATGTCTGACTGTCCATTAGACTGACTTTGATAAAGACTATTTACGCGATGATATGAAGCAAGAATTATGTAGTATGTTCTGAATTTCTGAGCTGATGTTGCGGACGTTGATGACGACAAATGTTTCTGAGTGTGTGTGTGTTTGTGTGTTAGCAATTCTATTCGAATCATATTTATGTTGTTCACGATCTGTAACTACAACATAATTCTACATAAGATACGTCCAGACTGACAATCAAGCAGGCAAGCGAACAGGCAAGCAGAGGGACTTACTGGACGCAAAAAAATTTGTATCTGAATATGCGCGCCTAACTAAAAAAAAAAAAAAAAGTTTTGTTTGCGTTCAGTTTTGTTTGTGACTGACAATTGCACTGCACTCGTACTCAGACTAACTGACGACCTGTCTGTCTGTCAGTCTGTCTTATTGACTGACAGTTCGTCTGCCAGAATAAACCAAATGTATTCTGTATACCGCACTCGTTTGCTTGCATCATTTGCTGCTGCTCCTCAAAAATCAGAGGCGCTAGCGATTCGTTGCTGTAGCAACACTTTTAGGCCACAAAAATCGTGTGCTGTTTATTTAAATAACCATAATTTAGTTGTGCTAAGGCGCTATTTATTATTATCGTCGACATAGATACGTTCTGCATTTAAGAGTGTGTATGTGTGTATGGAGCATGTTGGTGTATATGTATGCCTTGATTTTAGTTGAGTACTGGAAGTTGTTCTGTAAGCAAAGCGTATAATTTTTTTGAAATGTAACGAGACATAAAACTTCAATTTAATTTGTTCGCTCGTTTGTTGTTACATGACTTAACTGCAATCAGTTAAAATCAGAGAAAGAAGAAAAAATGAGTTTAACTTTAGTATTTTTATGTTACTCTTTATGAGCTGTTATGAAAATTGAGTTAACGTTTTGTTTATGTTGATTTGGGTGAAGTTTTGTAAATAAAGGAAGTCTACAAAGCCCCAATTATAATTAGAAAAGCAAAATGCAGTTCAAATGATAAACTCGATTAATTATTTATTAAACTAAACAAATTAGATACATTCGAGATGTGTTCTTACAATAAATAAGATCAATCCTCGCTCCACGCTTCAATCTGTCCCTTTTCTTTTTGGTTTTGGCTAGCAATGTTATTAATACATAAAACACGGAAAAACGGCAACTTCAGTGGAACCGAAGCTTAAATACTCGACACACGAATCTTTGAAGAGTTTATCTGCGATCGTTTGTGGCTTACAAGTAAAGCTCGGGGGTTTTTCGGGGTCACTGAATCCAAATTCTATGCCACAATTTTCAATTTCAAAATGGCGGATGCATTTTGCAAGGAGGTCGAACTTCTTTGTATCTAGGTGCAAGTGAATCTGATCAGATTTTCATTTTGAAATTGAAAATTCTGGCATGAAATTTTGGTTCAGTGACCCCAAAAATCCCCGAGTAATAAATTTCAAGCAAATATAAAAAGTTTTAAAAATGTTTTTTGACCTTCCTCCACACCCTCAAATTTTGACGTTTGCCAATACAAAAAATACGTGTCTACTTTTTTTCCTACGACAGTCAAATAGCCATAGTTCCGTTAAGATCACTTGGGTAGCTTGACTTGTTAGATAAAGTTTCGAGATGGGATGGGTTGGGGTCAATGATCAGATACAACCCAAATTAAGAACAGTTTTGATATCCAAATTGATGCTAAAAATACAGCTATATGTTAAAGTGGGCTGATCTTTATTATATCGGTAGTGTTTTCATTGGATGACATTAGAAATGTTTTTATACAGTTTGAATAGAAATAGAAAAAAAAAAAAAAAAAACTTTTTTATAGAATAAAAATTAAAAAAGCGGTAAGTTTGTATGGGGGCTATGCCAAAAAAATAGATTGACGAGAAAAGCTGAACTTTAATATTTCAGTTAAATATCTTTAAAACTGTGCGATTGAATCGCATAGCGCAAACAGACAGAGGGACAGACAGGCAGACGAACAGACAGGCAGACGGACTCGTCTAATCGAGCTGATCAAGAATATATGTACTTTATGGAATCTACGGCTCCTCCTGAAACAAAAACGTTGGTTTTTCGGGACCATTTCGCAAAAACCGCGGTCAATACCATATTTGTTTTGTCTAGCACCGTGTGTCATTTGACTGTAATAAAAGTCAGAACATCATATCGGGAAGACCATTATAATTGAATTGAAGAGAAAACAAGTAAAAACGTTAACTTCGGTGGAACCGAAGCTTAAATACCCGTCACACGAATCTTTGAATAGTTTAGTGTGATCATCAGTGGCTTATATACATGTATAAATATATATTCGAAAATAATTACTTTTTCATACATTTGGTGGAAAATAATCGAAAAGTTTGTGTGGGGACTATAGCTAAAAATAGGCGTGGCACCTTGGTTTTGTTATTGGATATCATTAGAAGTGTTTTTACATAAATTTGAGTGAATAGTCTCATAAATAATCCTACCTATTTTTAAACAAAAATTCGAAAACGGGCGTTAAATTTGTATGGGGGCTATAGTTAAAAATGGGCGTGGCACTTTGGATTTGACATTGGATGACATTAGAAGTATTTTTACCCAACTTGGTGTGACTACATTCATAAATAATAGCTATTTTCATATAAAATTCGAAAATGGGCGGTAAGTTTGTTTGGGGGCTATAGCTAAAAATGGGCGTGGCAGCTTGGATTTGACATTGGATGACATTAGAAGTATTTTTACCCAACTTGGGGTGACTACATTCATAAATAATTGCTATTTTCATACAAAAATCCGAAAAAAACGGTAAATTTGTATGGGGGCTACACCTTAAAATGGGCGTGGCACTTTGATTTTAACACTTGAGCTGCTTAGGACTGAGAAAAGCTTAAGTTCCGAGTTTCAGGTCAATATCTTTAAAACTAAGCGAATGAACCGCATAAATACAGACGGACGGACAGACAGACAGACAGACAGACAGACGGACAGACAGACGGACATGGCTAGATCGACTCGTCTCGTCGTGCCGATCAAGAATATATATACTTTATAGGGTCTAAGAAGTCTCCTTTAATGCGTTACAAACTTTCTGACAAAATGATAATACCCTCCACACTGTGTGTGACGGGTATAAAAAGCTAAAAACGAACTCTGAGAGCAGAAAATATTAATAAAATCACGTTTGCCGCTATATAATCGGATAAGGTAGTACGTAGAAAACTTTTGCAATTCAAACATAAATTCTAAGAAATATACAAATGCGTTGATAAATACATTTGGCTTTGTTTAAAGAAATACACAATCGACAGAATTACGTATTGCTACTGATGCTTCCACATCTTGAGGAAGTTCTGGAAAATAGTTTTCGGAATGCCCTTTAGTTCACGCGTAGTATTCGGTTTATCATCTCTGCGTCGGTGAATTGATATTGTTTTTTAAGGTCTGATCTCTATGTGCATGTGTGGAATTGCTATAAACACAAAACTGTAAAATATTTCTGCTCGTAGATCTTTCAAAAAATCCAAAATTATATATTCCCATGATTTAAATTTTAAAAGTATTTTTTTTGTTGGTAATTAATTTGTCAACTAATTAAAAAATATATTTTCAATGGGCCATAGATCATTTCGTGTCCATTTTGCTGATCAGCTAATTAATAAATTACTTCGGCACATTAACTGACAACGACGTAGAAGCAATAGCTTAGCTATAAATACAAACACAAAGACAAGAGTCGTCATATACATATACATGCATATAGTATATCATGCGCGTTGCTGCCATTATCGATTTATGAGCAGCAGTCGCAGCAGCAGTAAATGCTGAAGCTAAAACTTTTAAAGCCAGTCTTTAAACAGGATATACTATATGTATCGATGGAATGGGGATGCGGTTCGCAGATTGTTGGCCGAGAAACAAACATGATTGCTTTGCTTGTTGATTATCACAAGTTTACAAGCGCTTAGTACGTCAAGTTAAGAAAAATGAGCTTGTTAACGCTCGATGATGAGCCTAGTTAGTGTCTGCTGCCATGATCTAAACCATATAACCCAAAGCAAAGCACTTTTCTTTTGAATGGACATCGACATCGACATGGAAAAACTAGACGCAGCAAAATAACCAATTGGCAAAAAGAAGTGATCGACAGAGAGATTAAGCGAGATAGAGCAATCGAATGTGAATGAGCATAAAAGAGATAGCTATAGAGATCATTAGAGTTTTGTGTAAAATTACAACACGACGATAACACGTAATCATTAGCAGCGCTGATGTTGTACATGGATGGTATACATGGATGGTATACATTGATGGTAGATGGCAATTCAAAATATAGAAAGAAGATGATGCAGTACATCTTCAGTTCAGACTTTTACCAATGTTCTTCTTCACTTCACACAGAGTGTTTGTATGCGCGTGAATTGCAAGTTGAGTAAACCGAGTAATGGGCCTGATTCAGCCAATTTTGACTCGTTTCATTATCAAACGTGCAAAGAACATAATTTGACGGTTATTTCGACAGCAAATCGAGTTGTTGTTTGCTAAACTCTAAAACCAAATAACGAAAAAACGAAAAGAACAAGTTAGACAGACGGACAGACAGACAAGCATTAAGTATGTGCAATTTACAATTGGCCAATGTTGGTAGTCTATCGATCACGTTTCAAATTTTTTTTGCGCTGCATATCAAATTAAATTGGCTCAAGAAGTACTCTATGTGTACTTATACTATATATATGGAATCACTCGAAGAAGTAGCATTTATTTAAAGCAAACTACTTGAACTCTAATATGTGCAAACATACAAAAATTGACGAGAGTAGGTTAATCAGTATACACTTGTATCCCTTCCCTGAAAGATTAAAAGCCCGTCACACGAAATATTCGTGATATAAACTCGAAAATATATATTGTATATATATATATTGTATAAGAACTATATGATATGGGGACCTTATCAAATCTATACTGTACATATGGACTACCATAACAAAATTGTACACCATATTTAAAGCAATTAGCTTAATAAATAATATTTTTTTATATAAAAACTCGATAATAACCTTTGGGTTTGTATGGGGGCTATATTCCTAACAGAACCTCTTGTGGAAACATGTGTTGACATTTTTTCAGTTTCGTGAATACAGTCATAAATAACAAATATTTTCAAAATTGGTGGTATGGTTGTATGGGGGTCAGGCCTGAAAATAGGAGTTGTATCTTGGTTTTGACATTGGATATCATAAAATGTGATTTTACCAAATTTTGATTTAATACATTCATAAAAAATAACTATTTTCATAAAGGGCAATACCTAAGAGTTGGGGTGGCACCTTGGATCCGACATACTAAGGATCAAACAAAGCAAAAATAATAGACTTATATTGAGGCTACGCCTTAGACTGGGCCTGGCATTCTAGTTTTAATATACAAACTACCTAGGACCAAGAAAAACTTAAGATTCGGAGTTTCATCTCAATATCTTTTAAACTGAGCGAATGTATCATTTCGCAACAGACAGACAAACGGACAGGGGTAGATCAATTAATCTTAGGCACTATTAATATTATTTTTTACTTTATAGGGTCTAAGATGTGTCTTTTAATGCATTACAAACTTTCTGATAAAATGTTCCAGTTTCTTCCTAAGCCCGAAGCGAATTTTACTAATTTACTAGTGTTACGTCGTATCACAATATTTTAGCGGAATCTGATAAATGTCCGCCATATTGGATCTACCATTTTGATTTCGCTTATGTAAATCGAAATATATTTCTCAGTACCAATTCTAAATTGAGTTTAGATGCTTTTATAGGTCATATTGAAGCTGACATATTGTCATATAAAATCTATTAGGGTTGAGTCGGAACGGTAATCCCACGGAACTCCGCGGGATTACCGTTCCGACTCCCATCTCTGTTTCAAATATCTCATTTTTTTTTCGCTAGAGATTTGGTATAAAAGTAGATAAAATACTGCGTCGCCTGTATATTACGTTTTTATGGATGCGTTTTCTCTTGAAAGATGTTTTCAGAAAATATTCAATAAAGCTTATCTACAATTCTTCTACTAAGTAAAACGAAGATGTAAAAGTTGTTTTTCATTAAAGAGTTTCATAAAATGATAAGACCAAATACATATTTACACACCCTCGTAGTTGTCTAAGCCATTTCAGACTAGTTCATTCCGTTATATGTAAAATGTTATTTGCTGTCAGCATTTAGTGCGCGCTATTGCAATTAGTCTTTCCCCCAAATGATTACTTATTGGAATGCATTCCGATGTGCAGTTAATTTAAAAATTGTGGTCACGTTACTGCAATTTGCTGGGCCACCCACGCTCAGTCATTGTCGTCGTTGTCGATGTCGATGTCGACGTCGTTGTTTGGCAAATTCGCAGAAATCGCTGCTGTCGCTGTTGCTGCTGCTGCTGATGATGCCATTTAATAGCAATTTGAATAGCTTAGTAGATTTAAGCAAATAAGTAGACAAGGGAGGAGCTGTAAAAGTAACAGCAGCGGAAAATAATCGTACATGAAAGAAACGTTTGCTTAAAAGCGTTCTGAGTTTACTTTACATAATTTGACACTTGAGGCGCTGTGCAGATTTTTTTGCGCCAGTTCAA
Source organism: Leucophenga varia (assembly GCA_018903435.1). Classification (NCBI taxonomy): domain Eukaryota; kingdom Metazoa; phylum Arthropoda; class Insecta; order Diptera; family Drosophilidae; genus Leucophenga; species Leucophenga varia. The sequence continues at coordinate 197,661 of JAEIFJ010001477.1, read as the reverse complement.
TTAGTTTGTTTTAGTTTGTAGTACACTCTTTATCTAACTGCATGCATACACACATACATGACGTCTAGAACTAAGTAGCATTGCAATGATCTTTGTGCACTTTCAGATAAAATTTATGCCGGAAAAGAATGCTCAATTTGCTTGGTTCTTAAAATTGCTTTCAAACAAATAAACAAAAAAAAAAAGTTCAATTTACTTTGTTTGGGTAGACTTTTGGGACATGAGTTCTCCAGGCTTAACTGTGGTACAACTAGTTTAGGTTATGATGACCAACGCGAATATTCGCGTCATCAAATTGTCAGATTAGGCCCATTGTGATAAAATATGATCTCTTGTGTTTATTTTTCCTACTCAAAAACACCTCGATTTTCTTATAAAGGCTACTACTGCACTAATCTTGACTGATGTAATTTCGGCCAGACTATCTAAAAATGTCCTACCAAAAAGACAAACCTTACTCTCCCAAGGGCTGGACAATGATAGAGAATGTTCTCTATAGTCTCCTCCTCTTCTTCGTTTTTACAGCTTCTAAAAAAATCATTGGATGCTACCCCTAGTTGAGCGGCATGTTTGCCGATCCAGGCAGTGTCTCTTGAGAGCTCCTACCAACATGAATAGAGTATGTCTGTTGTGGCCCATGAGTTGGGCTGTTCGCTTAGTGTTGTATTCTGTCCACGTGTGTTTAGAGATGTTACATTTAGGATTTGTGGTTCATCTAATCTCTGTTAGCTTAAATATTTCCTGCTTCACTCTCAGTTTTAGAGTGGCCATTGGAATTCCTGTCTAACTCCTTTCTGGAGGAATAATGGAATTAGCTGGGCGGGAATAGAGACTTAAAATGTTTACTGTCAATTCCAAGCCTTTACCAGGAACACATTTCACAAGACTTTTCGAAGATTTTGATTGATTCCCTTGATCTTTTCCCTCCCTAGTCATGTACAGAGAAATATGGAAAGTTTGTTAGTCGCCTGTGTGCTGAGTAAAAGTATGAGAGATACCTAGAAAAATGTCAAAATTTTTGTTTCTGTAATTAGTCTAAGACTTTGTACCAAAACTTAGTGGCGAATATTGTCTCAGTTATTCCATTTCAATGAGCCTAATTCTCTTAACGAAACATTCGCATATAAATGCTTCTTCTAGAATCGTCTAATTGAGCTAATCCAACTTTACTTGTAGGATGTCTTCATATCAAACAGAGTACTCTTCACGTCTTAAACACTATTACGGATTTAATGCGGTTTAAATAATTTAAAAAAAGAATATAATTTTGTTCATGTAAATAAATATGTAGTATAATAGCTGCAATTGTACCAAAGTTAACGCGTGTATGTTTTCCTTATTTATTACATTCGAATTGTTGAAGAACTAAATCTTTGATGTCAGTACAAATTAGATATACCCCCTTTATCCAAACACATACACACACATATGCAGGGTATAAAAATGCGCTGCCGAACAAATTTCCTGACAAATTAACAACAAACAAACCAGAGACAAAGACAAGAAAGAAACAAATACGGCTCACATTTTACAGAGTTAGGCTTCCTTGTATGGCTTGTCAGTCGAGTGACCAGTTGAGAATAGCATCGCTGAATGCTTTGGGGCAATGGCAATGGACAATCGCGCATAAGTCGCAAAAGCAGTCAATATATATTCCAAAGGAATTCCGCAAATAATTGCGAGTACAAACGAAACTTATGGCAGCGAACAATTGTGAAGCAAGCATTCAGACAGACAGACAAACAGACAGTCAGGCAGGCTGGCTGGCAGCTTGTATAGGACTTGAGAGGATGTGGTGGTGACAGAGGTGCAGTGGTGGCATTCAACGCTAGCAAATATTGCGCATACATCACGTGCAAGCGAGCGAGCGAATGAGTCGATTGCTTGAATGCAAATAAAATATCTCGCCAATAAACTAGACTTCACGACGACGACGTCGACTAAGTCGCTGATTTGAAAACGAGTTGTACCAAGTCAGACTTGCAGGCAGACGTAAAACGCAGTTCTAGAAATGAGGAATTCTTTTAAAAACTAAAGCCAACTTAGAAGAAGAAGAAGAGGGCTCAACTTAAATAACAAAAACTACAAATCCACGACGTCATGAAGTCTCGTTGGGATTTGAATTTCTCGAGCATTGTCCAGTAATACGCCTCTTCGTACACTTCTTTTATGGCATTCAATGTTGCCTACAAAAGTAGTTGAAAGATTCAAAAAAAAAAAAAAAAAAAAAAGAAATTGCATACAAATCGCTTGTTTGGTAAATTTAACAAAAAAAAAAAAAATATAGCAACAAAGTAGTAGCGCCTTCGATCTACCAGGTTAAGAGGCATCAAAGCGCGCCTGGAATAATTTAAAAACCAACAAAGCTCTTGAATATTTTTTCTTTTTTTTTTTTTTCGTTTCGTTTCGATTTAAGCCCTCTTGGTTTTGGTTTAAAGAGTCAAGCTTATCTTGTTATGCGGCGTCGGCGGTGGCGGTGAATCTTGTCGTGTTCAAGTCATGTAAGTCGCATATTGAAGTGCGGCTTGAGTTAGGGGTGTCACACAGTTCTGCTGCTGCTGTTGTTGTTTCATCCACTTTGTTGCATATATGCATGGATTGGCTTCTTTATTTGTGTTCTTTTTTGTTTTTTTTTGTTTGTTATTTCGAAGTCTTCAGTGTCCATTTGAGTCAGGCGTTTGCTTGTTGCAATTTGTTTGAGTTACGGCGCTTGTAAGCACACTTTAAGCATCCATTGTATTCCAATCAATAAAGGGCACGGCGCGTATTTTGAAGATGACAACGACATTGTATGTATAAACGTTGATTCTATGTGCACAACAATCGCATTGAATGTCACAAATGTATGTTTTGTTTGAGCGCCGTCAACGCCAGCCGATCAAAAGCCACTTGAAGATAAGTGTCCAAACTGGCGTTCAACCATAAGAGATGTGTGCTGTATTTTTTAAAAAAATTAAATTGTGAATAATAAAGAACCTTACCATCACTTTAAAGTCATTTTGTAGCGCTAGATATAATAACTCTTAATTTGGATAAATTACTTTCGATGCAAAAGTTAAAATATTTTTTATAAACTAGTTCTATTTATAAATCCAAAACTAAACAGTCCCGACGTTTTTAAAACATATATCGGCTAATCCGACAAAAGTGTCACCAATAACAAAATTCAAGTCGCTAGAAAATATGTTTCCAGCCATTCATTTTAAAATAAAATTTACGCCAAGAAGGTTTTTTGTTCTCCTGGATCTATTCCTATGTATTTTGGGGCGTAAATTCTTCAAAAAACCTGATGATACCCTGTACTCAAAGAGTAAAAGAGTATATTAAGTTTGTGCGAATGTATGTAACAGACATAAGGAGGCTAGATAGACCCTATAAAGTATATATATTCTTGATCAGTATTTGGAGGGGAGTCGAACTAGCTATGCTGCCGTCCGACTATCTGTCTGTCCGTCTGTCTGTCCTGCTGTCTGCCGTATGAGAGAGATTATCTCGGAGACTATACTTACTAAAGTTAGACTCTCGTGACCCGTCAAGTGTACACTTGCAAACGATTTTTTATTGACCCATTTTAAGGGGTGCCCCCCTCACAAATCTATTCCAAAATTTTTGGTTTTTGCACAAAAACGACATTGTTTCTTATTTTAAAAAGTCTAAATTTAGTATTAATTAAGTTAATGAGAGTCCCAATAAAATATCCCAATATGGGTAGGACCATACCCCTATTTTTTAATTTTTGTATGAAAATCCAATACAATGAGGTATGATTGTAAGATACGACTTAACTTAAGGTACATTAAGATTGGGATACAGGGCATCTCGAAGTCGAGCATACTCGATTTCAGCGTTGTTTCTTGTTCTTTTACTTTTTGCGGTTATTACTACATATCTAATGGCCATTTTTGGAATCTGCGCCCAAAATATATGGGAATTGATCTTTGAGAACCCAGAACCTTCGACAAAGTCAAAATTTGTAAACTTATGATATAGGTCAGAACGTCATGTACAGTGATAGTCGGGTTTGCACCAAATTTTTTCACGTTTTTAAGTTATTTTCTATACCTTTAAAAATGCGACTTAGAGAATATATAAACGGTTCAGTACGCCTTCTTATGGCTGATAAATATATTTCTATCTCTTACTTGAAATTGCAGTTTAATAAAATCACTATTTTGTTTTTTATAGAAAGGAAAGTTATAAAGCTGTAGCGTCCGCAACGGACGAAAATAAAACTTTACAATGAAGAAAACACTTTTTTGTGGCTCGGTATCCGATTTTAGAATCCTTAAACATTCATTATTGACGTTTTTTGTCTATGCTGCAAAATTTACTGAAATTTAAAAAAATGTATATCGATCTCGAAAACGACTTCTGTCCGAAAACGTTAATATTTAGTACTCCTCGACATAAAGTAATACAGTAAGATAGTAACGTCCACAACGCAGGATTAGCCGACATACTATGTAGTAGGTGTCTCAGGATATCTTGAAATTTGGAACCTGGGACAATGTATCCACAAATTTCTTCAGACCTGGAAAACTTAATTTTTGAAAAAGAGACCAGAAGTTAGTTACAAAAATTAAAATTTAATTGCCTTCTTTTTAAGTTTATTTTTTTTTTTTAATCTCATTAAAGATAAACATTTTATACTTACAAGCCAAACTTACATATATTATTCAGATCCGTTAATCCAATTTTATGTAAAACTTTTTTTTTTGGCTTCTCTCCCAAGGAAGACTGACTGCAAATTGCTTTTGCTACAAATTTATTATATACAAAGTGGCGCATGCCCTTTTTTCAATATAACTGCATAAAATTAGCATATCATTTGAAATAAAAATAAACAAAAAAAAAAAAAAAAAACCAGATAGATCGAGAGCAATACTCCAAAGCAAGGAGGAAATGCGAATTAAAAAGAATTTATTATGCAGAGCAACGAAATTGAGCGCCCTTTTGTAGTATCGTATATAGTAAAATTCATATTGTAGGCATTGTAGGCACTTGTGCCAGAGATTCGATTACCAAGTGAAGGTAAAATAAGGATTGACAAGGATTAACTCTGTACGCAGGAGCAATAAACGAACCAATTGGCCAAGTGTTGCATAAGCTTTACATGCTGCCAAACAAGCTAACAGACTATCTGCTGTTATGGCTGACTTATGTCCGATCGTCTGTCTGTCTGTCTGACTGTCTTTAGTTCTGTCTGTCAATTTGTTGCATGGTAGTTTGCTTCTACTTGAAACGCATGTCGCATGTCGCCTGTGCTTGATGGCATTTACGATAAATTTACGCAAGTCATTTGACAACGCAAAGTCGTCGCTTATTATAATAACGTGGCGATCGACTGAATGGACAGATAGACGGACGGACAGACAGACAGAATGATGCTTACTGGCAGCTAAAAAAATGCAAATGCATCTTCTTAGGCTGTTCATGTTGCTGTTTAGAAGCATAATAAGCGAAAACAGTTGAAGTTGGCATTAAAACGACAAACGTCTTTCGCCAGATTGACGCAACTTGTTTCCAACGATAGCTGTTGGCATTTTGGCAAAAGAATGGGTGTTCCTTAAGTGAAGTTGACGCCTATGTCTTCTTTGTAGTTGTAATAGGTATTTTTTTCACTTTTTTTTTATTCTTTGTTTTGCAATAATAATTGACAACAAGCCAAATTTTTTTTTCAATATTTTAAGAACTAAAGTACCATATTCGATTATTATCAATCTTCAATCTTTCACCTTTTATATATATATATATAGAATAGTAAAAATGTTTCTATGTCCGCTATGGACTTGGAAACATCCAACCGATATGGGTCCCAAATAGGTTTCCCTAGAAAAGCAATAAGAAAGCATGGTTCAAGATCACTAAAGCAATGCGTGTGAGTCTAACGCTTGGTCCACTCAAAAAGCTCGATTTTCGACTTTTCCCATACAATAATTTTTGTGAGGTATTTTTTAGTGGTTTTTTGTGCGTCTCTATACTGGCCCCAAAATATTTAGAAATTATTTTTTTAAGTCCCCGCTGCAATCACACAAAAAAAAAACAAAAAAAGGAAAGTACAAAAATGACTCTAAAAAGAGCTGCAATTGAGCCGCCGAAATGCAGTAGCAACGTAGCAAACACCAGGAACAGCGTGTTTTTAATAAAACTAAAGAGACAAGTTTTGTCACCAAGTTCAAGAAATATCAATTAAAACATTTTGAAGTTCTTAAGTCTTTCTTTTATTTTTCTTACTTTTATGCCAGCCATAAAATAAATTAAAATATTTCTAAAATAAAACATTTCATTTGCCTTATTCTTGCATAAAAATGGTAAATGTTTTTTTTTCATTTTCGAAAAAATTGCAATAAAAACAGCAAATGTAATAAAAGTCACAGGAAAATAAACAAATGTCACACATTAACTTGAAATTCATTACTCAAATGTCACGCATACGACGTGTATACCAACGAAAAAGCAGCGCACAAGAAGCGCAAGCGATGAATGACAGACAGGCAAAAAAAGGCTAAGAGCGGGTGTAGCAAGCATTCACAGTGGCAGCAACAGTTGTCAAGTACAACAAAAGCAGCAGCAGCAACAGCATTTGTAGGCTATCAGTCAAAGACATCTGCAAGCGACGACCACAAACAACTTACAAAGCAGCAATGGCAACAGCAACGGCAACAGCAACGGCAGCTATGAAGACGATGCATAGTCTACTGTGGCAATTAATTAAGCCTGCACTTAGAAAACTAATACAAAAGGAGTAACGTCTTCGACTTAGAGGATCAAGAGTATCTAAGCTGTTAGTGTAGACACTGGAAACGACGAAACGACCACATACACGCGCAGACGGCTTCATTTCATTCAAGAAATTCATTCATTTTTGTGTGCAGCGACTAGTTGGCAGCCTGCTGACGAGTTGCGCGAATGAATATTAAAAAGTGGCAACGCGTTTTTTTTTTGTTTTTTTGTTTTTTATGCGTGTATGTTAGCCATTGAAGGTGCAGATAGGCGCACATAAATTACCACCTCTTCATTATGAGTTGGCAAGGTTTGCTCGTTGCTTGCTTGGTTGGTTAAAGTGAATAATGAAGAAGTCTCGATAGTAATTTGATACAGGGTGCTTCGAATATATTTACGCCTTTTGAAAACGTATTACATTTCCTTATAAAACAACCATCTGTATATGCTAACCCTGTATACACATGTATATTTAGTTTGATTAGAATATTTTGCTTAAAGCGTTTTAATGGAATTTAATTTCTTGTTCGCAAGCAACGACAAAACTTACAATGTTGCGATTTTGCTCGCACTTCTTGTCAACATCTCTACTGCTGCCTCCTGTTTTGTTGCCTCCTTCTAAAATGTGTTGCGTTGCTTTGTTAATTTGCATGCCACGCTAAATTCCAACAAGCCTCAGTGTTTGGCTGCTTTTTCTTTCGTTATATTATGGCACACGGCATTTCTTAGCGTGCGTGACCCTATAAACCACATGCGTCTTTGTGACTCGTTTCCTGTGACACAATTTTTGCAATTAGTCATAGAAATCACGTAACGTGCAAGGCTTTACATGTGCAATACACTCTTCGCATTACTCATACGACTCATGTGAACGAGGATTGCTTTTGCAATTTTAATTACTTCCCTTTTAAGTTGAAGCTTGGTGTATATATTTTAATGTTGTTGTTGTTGTTTGATGTTATAAAGTGCCAGCAGATTGTTTTTACATCATAATTAAAAATATTGTTTATAGTATAAATATGGTATGCAATGTACTCACTCATAATCGCTTGACATGAACAAATATTAGGTGCAGCTAAGTGCATGTTAAGGCATTCTTGCTGCGGCTGCTGTTGCTGATAAGCGATAACCATGTTTTCTGTCTGTCTGTCTGTCAAGTAAGCTGATGAAGTTATTATGCCAATCGTCGATATACGATATATTTTTATATACTTATTTACTAAGCTTGTTTTGCATAAGCAAACTATTAAAGTTTAAGTTAATGTTGCATTGAAAGTCATATTTTTGCGTCAAAATAAAAATGTACTTAGCTTTCGTAAGAGAGCAGATTAATGAGTAATTTGTTCTCGCTGCATGATGGAACCTTAGAGGGAAAAATCGATAACACTTTGAATTCAATACATTCACACTATTCTCCAGAATATGTACCATTGAATAACTATCAAATTCAAAAATTAAAAAACAAATACTAAAAAAAAAAAAATAAAAAAAAAAAAAAAAATCAAAAATAGAGAAAAATATAAAAGAACAAGAACAAACCTTAACTTCAGTGGAAACGGAAGCTTAAATACACGTCAAACGAATCTTTGATGAGTTTATGTTTGATTGTCGGTGATTTATATAAAATTTCGAGATGGGATGATTGGCCTGATACAACAATAAAACAAACCAAAAAAATTTAAAAAAAAAAAAATATAAAAATTTTCAAAAAAAAAAAAGAGTTAGTTTATAGTGGCCCGATCCGTATCATATCAATGGTGTGTACATAGGATGATATAAGATGTGTTTTTACCCAATTTGAAGTGGATATATTCATAAATAATACCTATTTTCAAACAAAAATTCGAAAATGGGCGGTAAGCTTGTATGGGGGCCATATCCAGAAATGGGCGTGGAACCTTGATTTTGACATAGGATGACATTAGAAGTATTTTCCCCCCAATTTGGAGTGAATATATTGATAAATTATAAGTATTTTCATACAAAAATTAAATAAAAATGCTGTAAGTTTGTATAGGGGCTATACCTAAAAATGGGCGTGGCACCTTGGTTTTAGCATTCAATGTTGTCGTTGCCGAGAAAACATTAAGTTCAAAATTTCAGCTTAATATTTTGATATCTTCACTGAAAAAAATAATTAGAAGTAAACAGACAGACGGACAGATAGGAGGGCAGACGGACAAGGCTAGATCGATTATCGAGCTGATCAAGAATATACAGTATATACTTCATGGGGACTTCGGCGTCTCCTTTTATGTGTTACAAACTTTCCGACAAACTGATAATACCCGTTCACACTATGTGTGACAGGTTTAAAAAAAGGTTTAGAAGAAAAATATGTTATTAGCTTGTTTCTACTACCGTTGCGTCGACGTCCAAGCAAATCGACAAGAGAATTGAAGTTATCGATAGCTATGCTTACTATATACATTGTAGAGGCAAAATTTTCAATACTTAAATGTTTTGGAGATTATAGCAGTTACGTATGTAGTGTTTGTACTCATAGTAAGCGTTGCTTTCGATACTCGACTTCTTTTATCGGTTCGATTATTTGAGGACTCCGTTGTTTCCACTAGGTTATAAGCTTCTAAAAAGCATAGAGTTAAATAATTTTTTTACGCAGACTGATTACTTATCGTTCCGTCGACGCAGGTACTTGTCGTTCTCGCTGTTGTCTGCCACAAATGGCGTGAAATTGTTGCAACTTTATTTTTAGCCTAAGGTGCGAAAAGCATCGAAATAAAAATCAAATAATCGCATACATAGGAGCGTTTTAGCTTTACCAGAATAATGTTGCTGCTGCTGCTTCTGCTGCCACTTGCTGCAGCCACATGTGGTCAAGGAGGGTGACTATGTAGTTATAAGCCCTTCTGTTGTTGTTGTTGTTACTGTTGTTGCTGCTACTCCTCCTGCCACAAAACAGCTGCAACATGGCGTTGATCTTGTTGCTGTTGTATTGTTTGTATTTGCTGCTGGCAGCCCCGCAAGCGCCTTCGCCGCCCCTGTTTCCGTCTGTTTGTCCGTCCGTCTGTCCCTCTTTTCATTCAATCTGCTTCGCATGCGCGCATACAGCAGGCAGCAGCGTTAAACATCGATTCGTTATGATTGCATGTTAAATGGTTCCCGCTGAGTTATTACGAGACAAAATCCTTATTTATCGCTTTCTGATTTATTTGTAAACGATTTTCTTTTGTAGCCTGTTGCCTTGGCAGATTGTTCGCATTTATTTTACACTTTTTTCTTTTTTTTTTTTTTTTTGTAATATTTTTGCTGTTGTTTTTGTTTTTGTTGTTGTTGTTGTACTCCATGGTCATACTTATTCATATCCTTAAACTTTATTGCATTTGTTATTTGTATTTTGTACTCATATCTTGATGGCTAGTTTCAGTTTCATGTTTGTTTATTCAGGCGATATTTTTTTCCTCGTTTTTATTTTGTTGTTGTTTAAAGCTATTTCAACGCCTCCAAGTTCAAATGCAAAATATTTTATTGGATATGTGTTCTACTCTTGTTGTTGTTTTCGTTGTTGCATCTTATCGCAAAGTTGGCTTTTAACATAGATTGTTGCTGCCTTAATTTTGACATATTTATTTTCGTTTGGGGTGTGCATATTTTGAAATTGATTGCTTCAAGGCATAATATAGATTTTGAGTCTGAAATGGTTAACTTGCTGCTTTGGAATCTGTTTAACAGGTACAAAATATTTGCGGTCAAGTAAAAAAAAAAATTTTATATTTAATTTTTTTTTAGTAAAAAAGAACATTCGGAGTGCATAAATTTTTACTTTTGAAATAAAAAAGTAATCAAATGAAAACCGCTTTTCGCTACCAATCATGTCAAAAGATTTCTGAAGATTTTTTTCAACCTTTTCTAGAGCAGCAATCACTCTTGGAGGGCCTGAAAATTCATCAAAAATGGACCTCAATGATTTCTGAGATATTAAATTTAGATTTTTTTAATCGATTGTTTTTAAGGGATGAATTAATAATGGGCTTCAATTTTAATGGGATTCGTTCTCAGAGACTCTTATTTGAATTTTTTGTTTGTTTATCTTTTGGGAGTTTCCATACGAAAAAGATCAAAGTTGCAAGTCAAGTTTTTGATTTTGTTCAAAGTTGGTCAATTTGTAGTATTTGGGGGTAGTAATAGCTCAGTAAAGTATTTTTGAAAAATTTTCAAAATTTTGGGAATTACGTCACTTTTAATTTTTGGCCCTTTATTTTTTCAAAGTCTTGTAATTTAAAGAGTTTTCAACCGATTTCAATGAAATTTATAGGGCGTGTAGAGAAATTGTAAGGTTTTAAATAAATTTGAAGTGAATTTAAAAGTTTAAAAATTCATGTAGAAAAACACAAAAAACTTTTTAAACCTTTTTTCTATGTGTGCCAATTCATATTTTTTATTTTCGTCACAATATAATGAAAGCTTATTATTTTACCTTTATTTTGATAAAAAAAAATCGATGAAGGGTCTTTTAGTTCTCGAGATATCGTCAAAGAGTGTTACGCTGCACGTCTTCTTTCCTGTGTGCATAACGGTTTCTCCGTTTCATTTGCGAAACCGCTCGTAACGTTCATAAATGAAACTGAGAAACGTAGGATAAAAGACGTTCCGCGTAACACTCTTTTGACGATATCTCGAGAACTAAAAGACGTAATTCCCAAAATTTTGAAAATTTTTCAAAAATACTTTACTGAGCTATTACTACCCCCAAATACTACAAATTGACCAACTTTGAACAAAATCAAAAACTTGACTTGCAACTTTGATCTTTTCGTATGGAAACTCCCTTTTCCAAAAAAATATATTTTCATTTTACGAAATGCTCTTGTCCGTCTGTCTGTCTAATTTCTGTGCTTTCAATGTCACTCAATTATTTCACCTTAATTTTTGCACCAAAGTCAAATCGATTCGATAAGCTTAATTCACAACTTTAATCGTCAGCAAAATTGTATGGGACAACTTTGGCCACGGAGCGAAGCGAAGAGAAGAAAGTTTGTGACACGTTAAGGCGATGGTGCGCACAGTGCTAACAGCGTGTTTTGCACGGCTTATTATACGAAAACAGCTTTTTACGACTTAATAAATTGGACGTCGACATATAGTATGCAACACTAAATAGCAGCAAACAACACCAAACAACAAAATCCTCGTGAGGCGAGGCAGCTAACCAAATAAGCAGTAAGACAATCAGACAGTCAAGAGTAGACAGCACAGCCTAGCAGGCAGGCAGCTGTACTGTGCTGAGCACCCAAAGAAAAGACGACGATGACGACGACGACGACGACGAGGCAACATTTATGGCTTAAATTAATAAAATAAGCTTTGTCAGACAATTTACAACGCATCTTCAACGAGCAGATTACCCAAACAGCATGCGATAAGCATGCGCAGACGCAAATGCAGCCAGCATAGCCTAAAGTTGAAGTCAAAAGACAGACACAAGATGTTTAGAATTGGCGAGAGATCGCACCATGAAGACAGACAGACAGACAGACTGGCTTTTGGAATAGAGAAAGAGTCTTGGAAATGGTGTTTGTTCGTTAATTAGTGAACATATTTCGTATAATCGGTGTCATATTAGTTATAAATTGGATAAAAGCACAAAACGACAACTTAATTAATTTTAAATTCCAATTTATAAGCAAATGCAGTGGGAGAGAATTGGCAAGCGTGCTTACGTAAGTGCGAGAGTGCAAACAAATAAAAGGTAGAAAGAATTAATACATACCTACACGTTTCAAAATGTTGCTTGTCGAAGTATCTTAAAGATACCAAGTAACTTCTTTCTGTTTGTTCTGAGTGCTTGGCATGGTAATCAGTTTTTTGCTTTGGTTATCTAAATTGATACAGTTTTGTAGCTGACATTTGTTAATTTTTGCACTACATTTTATTATCTCTTCTAAATGTATCTGTAAAAATATCTTTAAGTCTTTTTAATTTTTTAATTTCAGCAATAAATATAATGGTCGATTTCTACATAAACTTATCTTATATTTGCAACTGTCCGTCTGTCCATTTTACTTGTAGGTTTGACATAGTTTCTTATACAATTTCAACGCAACTGTTTCAAATCATCCAATTTAAAGGTAGCGTATATTGTAAACAAGCAAATAAAATATTATCATTCTTATTTGTTTGCATAGAAAGAAAATTTGTACACGCGCGCTTAATTTAAATTTTTTTGCATGTATCTTTTCGTCTTTGGCAAATTCTTAGAATTTTATGCTGCATCACATTTTGTAGCAGTCTGCATCTATCGAATAGTTTTCTTTACTGGTCTTGCATATCACGCTTGAACAGTTTGATATATTGCGCTAATCATCACTGATCATCATTGTAGGACAACATGGACGATGCGTCCGTCGTCAGTTTCTACATATCCCTGCAAAAACCTTCGTTTGCTTGTTTAACGTTTTGCTCGACTTTCAACTGCTTTTGTTGTTGTTGTTGCTGTTGCTAAATTATGCTACGAAGATTGCATTTTGATCAAGACAACGAACGCATTCATGTTGTGCTCTCTTGTTGTATCTTTGTATCTTTTTGGACTTTTTTTGTATCTGTATCTGCCAGTTTGTCTGTTGCTGCTGCTGTTTCGAGCTAAACATAAACTGCAGCTTCTTCATTCGCTTAAGCTTGCCTTTCAACTGTAAATTATCTTATAACTTAATTCATTAATAAATTTATGAATTGCCTGTTATAAATTGTTGAAATTTATTATCATCTCTTTTGTGTATCTCTGCTGGTGCAGCAACATGTATTTTTTCTGTTATGCTTTTGAGTTCATTTTAAAACTGTTTTCGATTTTTCTTGCTTTATTCCTTTCTTCATTTTTTGGACTACAACATTGAAATATTTCTAAATGAGTTATCAAGGATTAATTTAGGCTTGTTTTTTTGTTTATGTTGTATCTTTTTGTGTGTCGTTTGTCTTTGATAAATTTGATTTTGAAATAATAGCCAAATAGTTGCTTTGCTATGAGGAAATTTCGTTATTTTTTTTAAATTTAAAAACGTTGTGGGACGTTATTGATTGCTGGCACATTTATTTTAGCCATTTTAAATGCGTCTAATATGGTATTAAGTCGTTGTAATTAATGTGTTATTTAAATTAAAGACGATTTTATTAATTTATTTTGATTTGTTTCGTTTATAAAGTTATCAAATGTAACAATTGATGAAGTATTGTTTATCTCAATGATCGGTTTAGTCGCTAAACAATGTGCTTATTTATGTGTAGAAGTTCATGAATGAATTTCCGGGTGTGGCCAAAACATTAGATTAAAATTTAGTTTGGTAAAGTTTTTAAATTAATTTGAATATTGTATAATGCTAAATTTAATAGTATGTATATATTTTTGGCTATTAAATGTAGAAATCTGTAAATTGTATTGTACATTCATGACGAAATCTAAGTGTAAAAGCCTTATATACTAAGGTAACTCGAATAGTCAGTATAAATAATATTTTTTCTGACAAAAAGCGTTTTATTTTTCAACATACAGCCTGCAACCGTAATCGCAATTTTTTTTTTCAATTTACGATTTTGTAATTTCGTACAATTTGGAATCGTAATCGCAAAAGTTGCACCTTTCAAACGTTCCTGCATTGTACAAAACAAAAGTTATCGGTTACAATTTAAAAGATTATCGGTCTAACCAAATCGCTAATTTTTGTTGCTTTGACTAAATTTTATTGATTTAAAACTCGAATTCAAAATCAATGATAATAAAAATACAAAGATAAACTCTATAAATATCACAGAATAAAGAAAAATATCTCTAAACAAAAAAAAAAGCTCAAATACCCGCCCCACGAAAACTTTAATTAGTTTATGTACGATCATTAGTGACGTAGATTATGTGCCGCAAAGGGATTGGATGGGGACAACTCATGTTTTTTGGGCCCAAGTAATACGCATTTATGTAAAATTTATAGCTAAAAATGCAGATGTAACAATATTTTTCTCAAAAAAAAAAAAAAATGGAAGGTGAGTTTATATGGGGTCTGTACATTATAGTGGCCCGATCCATGTCATATCGGTCATAGAATGACAGTGTAAGTGATTTTAACCAAAGTGGAGAGAATATATTCATAAATAAGAACAATTTTCATGCAAAAACCCAAAAAAGGGCGGTAGATTTGCATGGGGACTAAACCTAAAAATGGGCGTGGCTCCTTTGTTTTGATATTGGATGACTTTAGAAGTGTTTTTACCCAATTTATAGTAAATACATTCCAAAACACTAACTTTTTTCATAGAAATAATAGAAAAAAGTAGTAAGTTTGTATGGGGGCTACATCTTAAAATGGGCGTGGCTCCTTGATTCTGACATACAGACTGCATAAGATCAAAGCAAGCTTACGTTTAAAATTTCAGCTCAATATCCTTTAAGACTTTCCGAGAAAATCGCATTGCAACAGACAGTCTGACGGACAGACAGTCAGACGGACAGGCAGACGACGGACATGGTTAGACCAATTCGTCTCGCCTCCTTTTAATGCGTTACAATATTTCGGAAAAACTGATAATACCCTTCACACTATGTGTGCGGGTATAAAAATTATATTTCCTTTTTATACACGGCAAAAATATAAAGGATATTATCAGTTTGCCGAAAAGTTTGTAATGCCCATTTAAGAGGCATCTTAGACCCTTAAAAAAATTTTAAAGATATTGAAAAAACTTATTTCCCTAGGCAGTTTGTATGTCAGAACCACTTTCCACTTTTTTTTCTTCTTGTATGAAAATGGTTTTTTTTAAAATTATTTTTTTAAAAAACAAAAAGAAAGGTGCCACGCCCCAATTTTTTTCCCAATACAAACCTAGCATATTTTTTCAATTTTGTATGAAAATAGTTCTTATTTATTGATTTATTCACTCCAATCTGGGTAAAAACACTTCTACTGTTATCTATGAATATGCTACCGATGTGACAAGGATCAGGCCACTATATGTAGACCCCATACAAACTCACCTTTACTTTTTTTGTTTTTTCAAGAAAAAGATTAAAGTTTCGTGTGGTGGGTATTTGAGCTTCGGTACTACCGAAGTTAACGTTTTTGCTTGTTTATGTAAATATTATGCATTTACTTTTCATTTCACAGACTCGAACTCTGTCGATTTGAAATCGGAAATATTTTACGATTTGCGATTGCCGGAGCACCAAAATTTGTGAATTAAAAAGTAAATCAAAAAATTTTGCGATTGCGATTTCGGGAACATGGCGTTTAGTCTTTTAGTTGCTAATTAAATTTAGTTTGTCGTTTTTTCCTATCTTTTTTTCATCACCATAGTATTTATTAAGGCTTTCCATAATTTCGGTTTTAGTTTTTTTAACACAAAAAAAAAATTATGAGTACGAAAAAAATGATGAGCATGAAATTCACAAACCCAATGGCGCAGTTGCTCAACACTTTAATGCTAAACTGTTAACAGATGGTATTGACAAAAACAGTGTTGTAATTTAAGTTGCAACGCAGAAATTTATAAACTTATCAAATTGCTCTCGTAGCTAATTATAGTGAACGACTTGTTTCAACACTTTTGCGCTTCTAAAGCTTGAAGTGTGCAGCTAATTTAATAAAACATATAAAATATTTTTTATTCAATCGTTCTGCCATTCATAAAAATCAATAAAAAGCAAAGCCAAGCAAAGAAAAAAAGTTCATAAAGTGCAAGATACTTTACTAATATGCGCACATTAAAATACTTTATGCGCAAGCGCAAACATAAATCAAAATCAAGCGAAAACTTCAACGATATAAAAAACTAACTGAAATATTAGCCATTCAGTCATTCAGTCGCAGCAGCAGATACAAAAAAAAAAAAAATCATATATAAAGTTTCGGCGGCGTTGACAATTGTCAATGATCAAGCAGCGATCGGTGACAACAAAGTTGACAGTTGAAATGCAGTAAAAGATACAAAAATAAAAAAAAACGCTTTCTCACAGATACAATAAAAACACAAACACACACATACACTTACAGAGATACTCTCGGGATTCATGAGGCTTGTTATTCTAGATAGATATACAATAAATATATACAGCGACACAATCAGAATCAAAGAATCACAAATTATGAAAGAACAAGCGACTTTTTGATTTTAAGCTGCTGATAAAATTCCGCATTGTCTTCAAGTGATCCTTTGAGCTTTTTTTTTTTTTTTTTTTTTTTTTGTTTCGTTTTTATGTTGTTTTAATACCGAATTAATTTTTTTGTGCTTTAATCCTGTTGAGATTTTTTGATTTTTGATTTTTTTGCAGCTTTAGGTTTTTATGTTGTTTTTGACAGGATACATTGTTGTTTGTCTGCCATTGAGATTGGCAGTCGTCATTGTTGCTGTTGTTGTTGCTGTTGTCTTAACGAATTGAGTGTTGCATTTAATTTTATTTCACAAGAATTTTTCAACATTTTTATATGACATATTTGCACACAATCAAATCGGTTAATGTATTCATTAGGAAACTTTAAAGATAAAATTCATAAAAATATTTATTACGCATAAACTCTAATCGAACAAAAAAACATATCTATAAGCATTTTAATCACTTAATTTATTTGCATGACTAAAGTTTTAGTCAGATTTAAAGTGCCACATTTGGCAAGTTTGTTGCAATTTGGTTTTTTTTTTTTTTTGTTTTCTGACGATCCTTTATGGGTTTGCAATGGTATGCAGCGTCATTATTAGTTGCATGGAAGGAATACCAACCATTCGGCTGGCTGGCTGGTTGGCGACTGGCTGGTTGACTGGTTAGTATTGTCAGAGTGCGCTAATAAACGATCGTTTAATAAGCGTTTTAATGCCAAATTTACGAGCGTTTTATTTGCATAAATTACCACCGTTGCCAAGTGTAGGTATATTAATTTCGCCGCCAAATTGCCAATAAAATGTTATTTATGCGTGCTTTGCAAATTTTTCAACGGGTTTAAATTGCATTTAAAAAGGAAAGAAAGAAAATATATGTGAAAAAGAAAAAAAAAAGCAGTTAAGATCAGTTGAAGCAGCTTTATTAAAAATATTTAAAGTTTATTTACGATGAACTTTGACAGGTCAACTGCCTTAAAAAAAAAAATAAATTTATTTAGTGACATATATGTGTGTATATATACTGCATTCTTTTAATATATACTTATCTTTTGTCGTACCTTTGTCTTAAATAGTTGACTGAGAGGAAATGCAAAGATAGAAATGATTTAAAATCTCTATCATCTATCATCTATAATCCTAAGAGGCAAACCATGGATTAAGCTTGTCGAACCATTAAAACCAAATATCTATAAATTCAAAGTCATAATAGTTTAAAGTACTTGTTTCATAGCATCCGAAAGATGTATTATGAGCTGTTAAAATCGAATGAAACTATTTTAGAAGATCATTTCCAAGCTGTACTAATAAGTTAGATCAGCTCATTAAAGGGTATAAAGGGGAAAAATTTAAACAACAAGACAGCGTTTTAGTTTCTTATGTTACAAAATCAGACAGGTACTTTGAAAATCTCAAATAGAACTTCCTTTATCATCTGCTGGACCTGAGCTGCATTTCACTTTGTATGAAGATAGCAAACAGTAAATGAATTATATATAAATACAATTTTTATTTAATTTTTAAGAAGTTTCAAAGATAGATTTGTAACAATTTTCTGAAAAAAAAAAAACTGAAAAAAAACAAAGAAAAACATTACTGCGGTAGAACAGATGTTTTAATACTCGTACATGGACTTCTATACCAAAATTTTTACCATATTTAACGCAATACGATTAATAATAAAAATATTTGTGTATAAAAACTCGAAAGAAGGCTTTGAGTTTCTATGTCTCTGACTAGTCTCGTCGTGTTGATCAAGAATATATGTATAACCTGTATGGGTCGCCTTTAATGCGCCTTTAATGCGTTACAAAATTTCTGACAAAGTAATACCCTCCACACTATATGCGACGGTTATCAAAAAAAAAATAAATAAAACTCTCAACTAATCGGCTTCATTATACCCGCCACACATAATGTGAAGGGTATTATCAGTTTGTCGGAAAGTTTTGTAACGCATTAAAGGAGGCATAGGAGACCCCATAAAGTATATATATTCTTGATCAGCACGACGAGACGAGTCGATCTAGCCATGTCCGTCTGTCCGTCTGTCTGTCCGTCTGTCTCTCTGTCTGTCTGTTTATTTCTACGCATTTTTTTCGATAAAGATATATAGATATTACGCCGAAATTAGGAACTTAAGCTTTTCTCGGCAACGACTACTTGGTAGGGCCTGTTTAAAACGCATAGTTGCGCACGCTCATTTGGTGGTGTAGCCCCCATATAAACTTACCGAAAATTTTAAATTTTTTTATGAAAATAGTCTCTGCTATTCTTATTATGTCATGTATTCACTCCAAATTCAGGTAAAAACCCTTCTTATGTCAGTTTTAGATGTCGAAACAAAGGAGCCACGCCCATTCTTAGGTATAGCCTCCATCGACAAACTGTACCGCCCATTTTCGAATTTTTGTATGAAAATATGTAAGCTTCTTTATGAATGTATTCACTTACAACTTGAAAAAAAACACTTCCAATGACATCCAATATCAAAAACAAAGTACCAGGCCCATTTTTACGATGTCCAGTTCCCATACAAATTTGGACCCGCCCATTTAAATCTTAATTTCGTTGAATAAAATTTGGGGTAGGTCTTCCCATTTAGCTCTTAATTGGTCTAAAAACTTCTTATATCATCCAATTTCAAAACCAAGATGGGTTGACGTACAGTAATCGTTGACTGGTGGCCCTATAGAACACTCGAAGGTCGAGTATTTTTTAACTTTTGCATGAAAAATTGAAGCCTGCTGTCGTCTCTGATTCTCATAGCTGTGTTCGTTGCCAGTTCTTTGGCTATGATCACACATAAACTAGTTCAAAGATTCGTGTGGCGGGTATTTATGCTTCGGTTCCACCGAAGTTACCGTTTTTCCTTGTTTGTATGAAAATAGTTATTATTTTTGAATGTACTTACTACACATTGAGTAAAAACACTTCTAAAAGGCATCCAATATCCAAAGCAAGGTGCCACGCCCATTTTTAGGTATAGCCCCCATACAAACCTTGCGCCCATTTTTGAGTTTTTGTATGAAAATAATTATTATTTATGTATATATATATATATATATATATATATATAATATATTCATTCTTATCTGGGTAATATGTCTTCTACTGTCATCCTATGAATATGCTACCGACATGACAAGGATCGGGCCTCTATACCATACAGACACCGTACAAACTAAAATAACAAATTTTATGTTTTCAAGAAAATTATTGTTCTATATGCGTTTTTAAATTTAAGGTTTTTCCCCAAAGGCGCCGCCAACCCTTTTACAAGTATAATCTACGTCACTTAGATCGTACTTAAATAAATTACTTGATTGAAATTAAAGTTTTATGTGGCGAGTATTTGAACTTCGGTGCTACTTAAGTTAATGTTTTTTCTTGTTTTTATTAAAGCTTTGGCAGCGCTAAACTAAGCAGACAAAAATTACTTAAAGTCTTAGGGCTGCTCATTTCTTAATAAATATTTTCAATTCAAAAATGTCACGACTTCATTTAATTTTTTGAGGTTTTTTTTTTTTACAACCATTCATAAAATTATCGGTTTTTCCGTTGAACGGAAAATGTCAACTACATTTTCATTCAAACCCAACTCGAAAGCAGTTTAAAAAAGATAAAAATACATCATCAGACAGTACCATTTTGATCTTAGATTGCAAAGCGTTAAGATAAAAGCAAAAAAAAGATAATTTGGGCGTTACGTTTTCCCTGGCAAAACGATAAAAAGATTTTCTGTTGGCGTGGAAAACTCATAAAATCATTTTTTTTTCGTTTGTTTTATCTAAACGCAAAAGATTTTAAGACAAGAAGCTGCATCAAGTGTCATTACCGTGAAAATGCTGTTCAGAAATATATTTTAGTAAACGAAATGTACTATAATCTCATCATTTATTTCTATACTTGACGCGTAAAATATGGTTTTAACGTTTTTATTTAATTTTGGACTTCTTTTAATAAAATTTTAAAGTTAAAGAGCACATTAAATGTTTCCTGAAGAACTTCTGTAGTAGCCGCTATTATTACGATTTAGCTTAACTTATTTTGTACTGATTTTATGATTCTTGATGTACTTTTTCTCGTTTATCTTGTAAGCATGCGCAGCAGGTTGCCTAGAATGTGTTGAGTTAGTTAACGAGTTCAAAGGTAATATGACGTAACGGGTCGCTCAGCTGTACGAAACAATGACCATAAAGGTACTTTATTGTTTTTTTTTTTTTGTATCTATATTCTGCACACTTTTTTTGTTGTTGTTTTATAAAAACATTAAATTTGTTTTAATTAAGATATTTATTATATTTAAAAAGTTGCGGTCGAGTCATTCGAAAAAGTAAAGAAGAGATTAAGATATTTGATTCTAGATAGGTAAATATTATTAAATCAGAGTTATCCATTTAAGAAATTATTTACCTTAACGTATAAAATTCACAATCAGTTTGTACAAAACCCTAATAAGTGGATATATAATACCAATATTTCTGGGCTTTGCTAAACTTTTAACATGAAAAATCTCTGTCTTAAATCATACAATTTTTCGACTTTTAATATGTAATAAGCTGTGCCCAAAATCGTTTATCACAAAAAATAATCTAAGTTTCTTGTATAGTCTCAGTGATATTCCGAGTCATAAGGAGTGTTCACATAAGCTTTATCTTGAAGGTAATCCAAATGAAAACGAATCACACAGAGCTTCAAGCGGCAAGATTTGATAAAAATGTCGACAAAAACCAAGCCTGGCTCTTGATTGTAAACATTTTAAGCTTCGAAAAGTGCAAAAATTTAAAATTCTTTTTAATTGTTTTCCCAAGAGAATTTTCTGGTTTGAATTTTACTTCTAAAAAAAAATAGCTGGGAAGTATTTTAGTAGAGGTTGCAGGTCTGGTTGATTTACACTCAAAAAGCTGAACTTATGGTTCAAAAACAATTTTTTTTCGCTTTCCTGAAATTTATTTTTTTGACCAATTTTGGAAAGTAAAATTTTTTTTTTTTTTTTTTTTTTTTTTTTATTTTTTAAAAAATAAATTTTTTTTTTTATTTTTTTTGTTTTTTTTTGTTTTTTTTTTTTTTTAATATTTTTTTTTTTTTTATTTAAAATTTTTTTAAAATTTTTTTTTTTATTTTTTTGGGGTTTTTTTTTTTTTTTTTTTTAATTTTTTTTTTTTTTTTTTTTTTTGTTTTTTTTTTAATTTTTATTATTAATTTTTTTTTAATTTAAAAAAAAAAAAAATTTTTTTTTTTAAAATTTGGGTTTTTTTTTTGTTTTTGGTAGTTGTAAGGTTTTTTTTTTTTTTTTTGTTTTTTTTTTTTTTTTTTTTTTTTTTTCGGGGCTTTTTTTTTTTTTTTCCCCCCTTTTTTTTTGTTATAAATTTTTTTTTTCTCCTTTTTTTTTATTAACTAATTCCTTTTCCTTTGGTAAACCCAAACATATAAAATTAAAATTTCTGATCATATCTGTGTGTATTTTTGGAAGCCTGTGTCAAACTTTGAGACCAAAGTGTCAGTAGTAAATGAGACACTCGCGTTTTCAGCCATCAACAAAAAAACATTTTTGACCTTGATTTTCGACTTGCTTTAGCGTAGTTTTTTCGGTCTCGGCTCCCCTTTGGTACGGTATTCACTTGATTGGTTCACAGTTTTTAAGGGTCGTACGCATAAGTCCATGTCCCATCTCCAGTAATAATGCGTTTGATGGGGCCTTATAGTTAAAAAATTATGGTTTCACAGATTCTAAGACGACGATTTTTTTCGAAAAAATTGAGCTTTTTCGGTACCAAACAAGATAAGACGCGTTTGAGACCTAATAGGTCTTTCAAAATCGATTTAATTGAACCAAATGATATGTTGGTGGTTTCAAAAAGGTTTTTAATTGTCAATCGACGATTTTTGAACACTAAAATCCTTGATCTGGTTGACGTGGTTCTCATCAGTAGACATATATGGACGACCAGGACGCTCATCGTCTTCAACGCGTTCTTGTCTTCTTTGAATAACTTTGATTCCTAATGCCCGGGAAATTACAAACGATTTGTCTTACTATGATTTGATCACACTATAAACTCATACAAACTAACCGCTCACTTTCTGATATTTTCAAGAATATTATGTGTGTGACCACATTATTATGTTTAAACTTGGGTTATATCGGACCATTGTTCTTACTCATCCCTTCTCAAAATTTTACCTACGCCATAAAAAAAACCTATTTAAAGAATCTTGTGACGTGTATGTACGTTTTTTTTTGGTTTAAGGTCAGTGTTAGGAGGGTGACTTAGTTATATGTCTGTGATTTTTTTCACTGCTTATTTATTTGACCTGAATTTTGGCTGAATTTATTTTTATATCTGATTACGAATAATGTTTTCAAGATAAGCCAAAACAATACACCAAAAAGGATAAAAACTAAATTTTTGTTAACATCAAAAAGTAATTAAATATGTACAAGCCAAACTACAATATCTACGCCCAAACTATGTCAAACATAAAATCATAAAAATACCAAATCAGTTTTATTATTTTGGTGAGTTTCGGTGTACCGTTAAGCAGTAGCAAGATTCTTCTACTGTTAGGATTAATATTTAAGGATTCAAGTCAATAAAGATGGAAACGATAAATTGATTTCATAGCAAACGATAAATTTTTCAAAACATTATTAAAACTAAAATCAAACTTGTCTGATCTGCAAACGCGTAAAATGAGTCATAAATGACAAGAAAATATTTTGTTTTTTAAAGTTCAACTAATTAAATAAAGAAAAAAAAAAAGACATTAAAAATAGTTAACGCAAAATTTGAATTTAACTGAGATCATCAAGGAATATTTTGCTTGGAATAATAAAATTTCAGATTTAATTACCAATTTTTTGGTTAATTAAAATGATTTTTATCTGCAATAAAGAAGAAAAAAAATAAAGAAATAAAATCCAATTCAAATGATGTGAGTCAAAAAATATTTAAAATTAAAAGCCAATTATGCAAAATTGTTGGCAAAAAAAAAAAAAAAAAAAGAAAACATATTGCATAAAGTTCAAAGATACTGCTACGTTCAAATATGTTAAAATCATAAATTAAAAAGAAAAATTTTGTTTATTTTTTTTAAAAGATATAAAACGACGTAAGCCAAAAGCAATTTGATAAAAATCGGTGGCAATTTGTTAAATTTAACGATTTTTCGAAAAGTATCCGAAAGTTTTGCAGCCGAAATCTTTTTATGTTTGTATAAATAATTAAAAGCGATGCGTGCCGATGGTGTTTCTTGAATGGATAAATTAAAAGTTTAAGTGTGAAATGTCAAAACCACACGCAGAGTGTGCGCTTTTATGTTTCAAAAAGAAAGAAAGAAAAAAAAATTGAAAATTCTTTGAAAATTTGTCATAAATTCAAAGTCTTTTTCGAGTGAGTTACTTTGTAAGAGAGTGAGAGGTCTTTGTACGCTTTACTAAGTCACATTGTTGTCATGCGTTGAACAAATGTTATGTGTGTATGCGTGCGCGTATCTATGTTAGATGGGCACAGATACATTTTACGTTTTGCCGTTTAAGCAATTAAAAAGCTTCTAAAACGCGTGCTTAATTAGTTGTCGCTGTCGTTGACTTAATGAAGATTGTTAGCGATATATGTTGCCGCTATTTTCGGTTCTAAGATTAACTTTAATTTGTTATATTTTAATTTGTTTAAAACGTGACCAGCGACTGGACCACACGCATAAGTTGATATGGCAAGTTTTTTGCTTAAGTCTTTTGTTTTGCTAGAAGAAAAATATACACATTTTGTAAAGTTGTTAAAAATAAAAAAAAATAAAAATAAATATTTAAAAAGACAAAATAAAATAACACATTAGAAGATTGCTGAGGAACAATAACTTAATTTATGAATCACTACATTTTATCCTTAGATGATAATTGTCACGGATAAAAATTGATATTCTTAAAGAAAGAGACAGAGAAATTGAGGGAAAGAGAAAACATAAAACGAAATAGATTGTATCAAAAAAATCTGAATTCTACATTTTTAAACTAGTTGGATGTAAAACATAGTCAAATTAATTTAATAGCGAATCATTCAGTATCTGTCATATTTATGGCAATCAAAACTGTCTAAAATTTTGGAATAGTTTGCCACTTCCGCTATCTAAAAAGTTATCAGTTCGGCAGTGAAGTTCCAGCATTAAAGTACGAGTAAAGAGATTTTTTCGTTTGCACTATTTTTTCAAAAAGAGGACACTCTTGATAGTACCCGTTCACACATAGTTCGTCGGAAAGTTTGTAACGCATTAAAGAAGGCATCGGAGACCCCAAAGTATATACTCTTGATCAGTTTAATGATGCAAGTTGATTTAGCCATATCCGTCCGTTTTACATCGGAAAAGATATTAACCTGGAATTTTATTGGTCCTAAACAGTTTGTATATACGAACCAAGCTGCTACGTTCATTTAAGTCCCCCATACAAATTTACCACTTTATTTACTTTAATTAGATAAAACAGCTCTAATGTCATTCAATAGGAATCCCTTGGTGCCACGCTCATGTTTAGGTATAGCCTCAATACAAACCTGGCGCACATTTTTGAGTTTTTGTATCAAAATATTTCTTATCTGTGAATGTATTTACTCCAATCTGGGTAAAACCACTTCTATTGTTATCCTATAAATATACTACCGATATGATAAGGATCGGGCCCCATACATACAGACCCCATACAAACTCACCTTCGAATCTTTCAACAAAATTATATCTGCATTTTAAGCTTAAAATTTTACATATAAGCTCCTTATGGTAGCCCCAACTTGAGTTGTTGAGTTTTAAGTTTCGTGTCACGAATATTTGTGCTTCGATTCCACCGAAGTTAACGTTTTTTCTTGTTTTTAAACGAAGCCATCTTTGTACTCACTTTCAATTTCAATGGTGCGCACATACATTCTGTAGTATCAATAACCGTAATACCCTGTCCACCACCACTGAATTTAACATACATACTAAAAATGTACATAATTATTTTGCCGATAAATTAAAAATTTTTTTTTAAAAAAAAAAAAAATTTTTTAAAAAAAAAAAAAATATTTTAGTTCGAATTGTTTCTCCATTTCTTTAAAAGATCTTTATATTAAATGATATAATATTCTAAAATTTTCTTGAGTGAGGATGTTGCTTGAGTTTTGACGAAGCAAGCATATGCGAAAATGTTGAAAATCTTATAACAAGTTCTCGTAAAAGTGATAATATTAAAACCAATAGATAGAGGTGGCTTATAAATTTAAAGTGGTCCTTTTTCTGATCTTCAGTTCATCTCAAAAATAAAGGAATTAGAGGAAAGTCAATCAATCTCAAGTAACACAGTTTAAGATTGCTG
Organism: Leucophenga varia; assembly: GCA_018903435.1. Taxonomy (NCBI): domain Eukaryota; kingdom Metazoa; phylum Arthropoda; class Insecta; order Diptera; family Drosophilidae; genus Leucophenga; species Leucophenga varia. Next base: position 171,494 of record JAEIFJ010001477.1, on the reverse strand, counting down.
AATTTTTACGCAATCACAAATACTATACCTATTAATGTTCATAAAAATAGGTGGTCTTGAACCATTTGAACCGAGTCGAAAAGTGGTTCGACGCTGACTAAAAACCTGTCCGTGAAGAGAACCAGAGGTTCAAAGAAATCGAGAACCACTCAACCGAACCACTGTCAATTTTTTTAGTAATTTGCAGCCCTAGTAGTGCTAGGTGAATAAAATGACGTTTTATATTTACATTTTTTGTTAAAGTCTAATAAATATAAATAAATATAATTTACCTTAAGTTATTTTAAGTTAATTTACGCAAAATGAACAACAATTATTATTTTTTTGTTAAAATACATAAAACTTAATTAAAAATATTATTATACTAAATCTAAAATATAATAAAAAATATAAAAAAATTAAAGCTAATTGCGATCGCATTAAATTGTACAACTCCATTAATTTTGCAATTATTATAGTAACAACAACAACAATAATAACAAAAACCCAACAACTATAACTACAACGAGATCATGTTCCACATGAAACGAAAAATAAAAAATAAAATTTTAAATGAAAATAAACTCTGTAATTATAACAATTATCTGCAAATTATTGTATACCGCAACAGATTACTAAGTAACAAAACAATTGCACGGATTCAACGCGTTTGTCATAAAAATTTAAACAGTTAACTGTGATAGCCGTCAGTGGCAGCCATCATTTTAAAGTTGCCCCATTGCATGCACTGTGGAACAAATCTAAAACTTTTTAAGCGCGATTTATACAAAAATATTCAACCTAAAATATCTATTTTTTGGCACGTTGTAGCATAAAATTTTAAAGAGATGAGAACAACTTCTTCTTGAATGAATGAATCGCTTAGACTTAACTCTGGGGCGCAAATCTGTTTTGATTCTTCGATGCGATTTTAACTGTTCACTATTTTAAAATTATTATTTGATTTATTTATTAAAATAAAATGTACTATCTTATTCCATAGTATCAAGTCATGCATTCGTATATATGAAAAAAAAGAAAGAATATATTTAGTTCAAATTAAATTTAATTTGAAATGTTAAAAGTACATAGTAATAGTCTTATACCTCACTTCCTCGGGCTTCTTAAACACGTTACTTGTTTATTTTTTTTTTTGAGTAAACTTGTTTGCCACAAGTTTTACGCAGCTTATTCTTTTTTTTTGTTTGTCTTCGCTTCTGAATCGCTAGACTCGAGCGTTGGTTATAAAGTAATTAGCCTCAATTTAATGTTTATAATTGTTGATTATGATTATGTTAATTATACTTATTTTTATGTGACACTTTGGCAGTTGTTGAACATGTCGCAAAAAAAAAAAAAAAAAAATAGGAAAAAAAAAAGAATTGTATTAAAATAAAAAACACGACAATGTGGCAAACATTTGAAATCAGGTTACTCTTTGGTAATCGTTTGACATGTTGACGACTTTGTTGAACCATAAAGTGTGACATGTTGTGCTCTTTTAAAGTCTGGACAAGAGTTAATAATTAAATTTAATACAAGTTTTTAGTTTTTTTTTGTACTTGTTTTCAGTTATAAATGTGTTGATTACAAAGCAATTAAAGTTGACTTATTGTTAGAAGTATGATTTGATATTGAGTAACTTTTGTGGGTTTCCCCATTGTAAAACTCGCACTTTGTTGAGAAATCAAAAACTAAAAAAAATATTAACTGAGGTTTGAGGTGCCCCTGTTTAAATTGTTCACGAAAGATCTAAGCCATTTTAAGAATACCAAAGGAGAAAAAAAAAAACTAGAAAAAGCTTCAATACCCGTCACACAATGATTAGACGAACTTTTTTTTAAATGAATGTGCGTTCGTTTTGTATGGGGCTATATAGTATGATATAATGATGCCACTTCAATCATGTATTCCACTGTGAACATGGGTTGCTACAACAAGTATTTTGACATTTTTGCCATAAATCGCTTCATAAATATCCCAAATTTCATATAAAAACGGTAAACTTTGTGTGAGGGCTACGTGCTATAGTGGTCCCAATTCAACCATGGCTCCTCATTGCATCATATATAACCCATTTTTCATATAAAAACTCAAAAATTGGGGAAGATTTGTATTGGCGATTTTCAGTATAAAATCATAAATGCTGATCAAGAATGTGTATACTTTACGAGGTGTGTTCAAACATTATCGCGAATTTTGAATTTTCGCGGGTTACGTATATTCGAATTTCGATTTTTTTGTGGCGATAAGTTGGTACTCATGTCTCTCACTTATGCCGACAAGCTCGGCCATTTTGAATGTTCACTTAATTGTTGACAGCTGCTTTGCTTGCACGTGTTTTGGATCGTCTTCGATTTTTACCTATTCAAAAAATGGATCAAAGAACCTGTATCAAACTTTTTTTCTGAATGGAATAAATGGAATAAAAATGTTGAAGAAGGCTTATGGGGACCGAGCTCTACCAAAATCAACGACATTTGATTGGTATAAATTGTTGAAAGAAGGTTGCGAACGTGTTGAAGACGAAGAGCTCCCTGATCAACCATCGACCTCAACGGACGATGCTCACATCCAAAAAGTAAAAGAATTAGTGCTTGCACACCGTCGATTAACTATGAGAGACATTGCTGATGAAATTGGAGTATCGAAAGGATCAATTAATACAATTTTGAATGATGTTTTGGGCCTCAAACGATTCAAGTCTCGGTTGGTATTAAAAATGATGATTTTTTTTTAAAAACTGTACTGATTTTTCGTGACTTTTTGCTAAAAATCGTTCCGCAACCACCGTATTCGTTTGATTTGGCTCCGTGTGACTTCTGGCTATTCCCAAAACTCAAGAGACCACTCCGGGGAACGCGTTTCGAGTCGATTGAGGAGATAAAAGCTAAATCGAAGAAGGCGCTGATGGCTATAATGGAAAGGGACTCTTTGGCATGTTTCGAGGATTGGAAAAAACGTTGGCATAGGTGTATTTTATCAGAAGGGGATTACTTTAAAGGGGACAAAATAGATATTCATGAATAAATAAATAATTAAAAAAATAACACAAAATATGCGATACTTTTTGAACACACCTCGTATAGGGTCTAAGATGTCTTACACTATGTGTACCGGGTATAAAAAGTTGGGACGTTTCTAAAGACCTGAAATTGATCGAACTATGAGTTTCGTTTCAGTATTCATTCTAAAAGGGAATCAGATGGTGAAAGATGCAAAGTTGGCTTGTACATATATGTTTATTTTGGATATATTTTTTTTTATTATTAAAACTGATTTTTTTGTTTCTGATACTTAATTTAAATTTAGTGTCAAAAATTTAAAAAAAATATTATATTCCAGAATTATGCAGAACTTTGGTTTTTGGGGTCGCTATATTCAAATTTGATGTCAGATTAAAAAATTAAAAATTCGTTGGGGATTTTATAAAGAAACTTAACCGATAACTCGCTGTCCGTTTTCACGACGAGAAGGTGCCCTAGCGGCGAAACTAGTAAACAATACTTTTTCCATAAATCTTTTTTATATATAATCTATGTGCATATTAAAAATCTGTTCAAATGCGGACAGAGACATAATCTAGCTAAGACATGTGATGAGAAAAAAACAAAAGGAGTGGAAGATAACTCCAATTTCTGAAGGGAAGATCGAGAGGGTCACGTCATTTAAGTCGACAAACTGTCAAACTATTTTCCAATAAATTTACCCAGGGAACTCCAAGCACATTGTGAATGGTTCTGTTATCAGTAAAGACGTGTGCATCTGAGATCATTCTTAGGACTTTGCTTTAAATCCTCTGAATGATTTCAATATTGGAACTACTTGCCACTACCTATAGTTGAATGCCATATGTCCAGACCAGTTTCAGAATTATCTTACAAAGTAAAATCATGTTACGCAACTTTAGTTTCAAAATTTTTCCCCCTAGCATGTGTCGAACTTCTCAACCAGTGTAATCAGAAGTGTCAAAACTGCAAAAGTAGATGTCGTCCCAATGTAATTTCTTTTCTTGTTTTTGGCTATTTTTTCATTCACAGTCTCGGGGTCGAAAATTTTACAGTTGAAAAGCAATCTGTGGTTGATGTTTATTCATTTTTTTGCTTCCTGTTAATACTATCGAAAACATTTATGGTCACAAAAACGATTATTTGCCAGCTTTACATGGTATTACTATCTGAATTTTTGCTAGCATTCTTTCAAGTTTTTCGGGAATGCATTGTAGACGACTTATACAATACTGGCTAATATTTAACAAAAGAATACTTTATTAGCTGAGTGATTAACTTTAGAGAAATAAATTCAACTCTTAAAATGTTCTCAGTCTATCGTCTGAACTATTTAACAATATGCAAACTAATCAAGCTGTTAAGAAATCAAGCCAACATTGATGCATCGTTCTTTTTTTTTTTTTTTTTTTTTAGTTCTCAACGGTTGAATATGAGACGCTCTAGATTGATTACCTCATATGCAAACGTCAAGTTGAAATGCAGACGCCGGCCAAAAGAAAGAAAATAAATTCGAAAAAAAAAAATACAACACACAAATGAATCCCAAATTGAGTTGTATTTCAATTTGTTTTAAACTTGCGCTAATTTAACCGCAGGCATTTTTCTGTCTCACCACTGGCAAACATTTGATGAGTATTGATGAGTTTTAATAAATTGATGATGAGTTTTTCTTTTTTTCTTTACTTTTTTTTTTTAATCTAAATGCTTTCTCATTGCTGGTTTGCTCGCTTTAACAAGCCTTAACGCCTCGAAACGAATTGAGTTCGACTAGCTATAGATATATTCCATAGCATAACTAAGCGATTGTCTGTCCGTCTGTGCATCTTCTCTAAATAATTCGTTCAGATACAAAAGTGGCGTCGAATTTCTCAGCCGTGAAGCGTCATGCCGCGTTTTGGTAATTGAGCTGATGCTGCTTGTAAGCTACTCGCTCGCGCGGAGGATCTACTTCAGCATCATGTTTATAGCAATAGCGATCGTTGCTGTTGTTGCTGTTGTTGTTCCTAATGCAGCATAACATTTAATTGCCGCCATTATTAAACTCATTTATCGTGTTTTAATTTTGACGTTGAGCTTGTTGTAGCAAGCATCAGGTGTTTGTTTGCCTACTTCATTCGTTGTTCAACGTTTCATCTATCTGTCTGTCCGTCTGTTCATATATAGATTTTGCTGTAAGTTAAAAATGTTGTAGCCATAATTAGCGTTCATGCAGCATTCAGTTGTTGATGATGATGATCATGGCATTGGTTGGGTAAGGCGTCATCTAGGAACGCTTGCAGCTGGCATGATTTGGCGCTGATGCAGCAATTTACATGAAAATTAAGTTGTTTGCTTAATTAATAAAAGTAGTTTTTAATATGAACGCCATTACGACGCTCATCACTGCTTTAGTCCATAAGTAAAACGAAATGAAACGAAACGAAAGACTTAAGCAATAAACTTGAAATTGTAAAATTTGTTTACTCTTTTGCTACGCTATTTGTATTTGTATTGCTCCTAGGGTTTTTATTTGGATCATAAAAATGTACAGTGTCTTTATAATGACGCAATACTATGGGTGATTAGTCGATTTTATTACATAAATTTGTAGTCTTGAAACTTTGCTAAATTTGAGCTATAAAAGCACGGGCGAAAGCAATTTCCATAAAGTCCTTTGTCTTTTATTTGAACCGAGACCTCAGAGCATTCGCATAAATAATTTTATAAACAAAACAAATTATAATTATTAACGAAAACACTTTTTTGAGTTTAAAATGTTGTGACAGCAAAGTGAAATCTATGCCAGGCGTGTTTCTCAGAGCGCGTAACTCGCACAAAAATTATGATTATTATAAAACCAGAACGTAGACGTAGAGACGTGTTGAAATATCTTCCAAGAAATCAGTGTAAATTATGACCAAGTTCGGCATAAGTGTCAAGTCGGTTTTTTTATTTAGAGTCGCCGACGCCTTAAATTATCTCCATTGTGGCTGCAGTTGCTGTTGTTGTTGTGGTTGCACTTAACTAATTTTAATTGTTGCACTATTTAAATGTCGCCTTTGCCGCCGTCATTGTATCTTTAGAGTCAAGTGTGCATGTCTATCTGTACGAGCAGCAGCACATTCAGTCAGTCAGACATTCAGCTAAGTTGCAGTTTATTATGTGACAATGCGTGCCACTGTGCAGCACAGTGGCAAATGCAACACGTCGCTGTCAAGTGTTTTTTATTTATGGAATTTTTTTGAGCTTTTTTTTTTTATTTATTTCACTTGTTTTTCTAAATTAGTTTGGTTCACAGCATTTAACTTTTGCGTTTCGCCAACTAAAAAAATGTCGCTTTTGTTTTTCTCTTTTTTTCTTCTTCTTATTTTTTTTGTGCTCCATATTTAGTTTTTATGCCACACCTACTTCTCACTGCAGTAAAAAATATATGTGCAGTGTAGCTAGCTTTAAATGCAGCATAGAGCTTATTTTTATACTCTACAACAAGTATGGCCGAATCTATCTGAACATGGGTATCTAACATAAATTACTTCTCTTACTTTTAATCTGAATTGCATATTCTTATGTTTAGAGAAAATATAAAGGCCAATTTGTCGATTCTAATAAAAATATTGAATATATGATGCAAATTTCAGTGTTTTATTTGATGTTTAAGAAAACTACGCTTAAAAAAATCATCCGTTATTTTGTTTACATCTGAAGAAAAATACGACAGACAGTTATCGGATGCGCTGTGAGAGGCTTACGAGGAGAACGCTCTATCATGTTCAACCTGTGTGTACTGGTTTCGACGATTCAAAAGTGTTGATTTTTACACAGCCGTTGTAGACGCCGAAATGGAGGCAATTTTGGATGAAGACGCATAGGGAAAGCCCGAGAAAAAGTTGCGACAACGTTAGGCGTGACTTATTATGCCATTTCAAAGCGGTTGAAAGGCATTGGAATGGTCAAGATGGTCGGAAACTGGGTGCCTTACGAATTCAAACCAAGTCTTGTGCCATCAGACTTCCATTTGTTGTGGTCGATGCAGAATGCCCCTACGGGAGTGCGCTTCACTTCCGATGAAGGTATCCAAAACTGGCGTTCTTCGCCTCTAAAAGCGAGCAGTTTTATTAGGACGGAATCCATGCTTTGCCATAAAATTTGGATTAAGTTATAGCTAGTGATGGACAGTATTTTCAACAAAATACATTGCACCAATTTTTCGCAATAAAAAATTCTTTAAAACTTATTTGCACACCCAGTATATTGTTAAAAAGGGGTTAATGTATATCCAAACTGGTTTAAAAATAAAAATCGCAAATAAAAAAGTTTTTTTAACTATAAGTCCAGATTTTGGGAATGTTTCGCAGATTCCTAATAAACAGTTTTGTTTTACTCGACTAAACCTACCAACCCGATTTAAGACTTCCCAGCTATGAGATTTCAACTTTTTTTTCATAATTAAAACAAAAACCGAAATTTTGACTTTACATTATCTCGAGAAAACAATCAGGTTGAATTTCATTCATTACAATTTTGTTAGTGTGAAATGTATACGAATCAAGAACCAAGCTGGGTTTTTGTCGACATTTTCATCAAACCTGTGACCGCTTGAAGCTGAGTGTGATACACAAATAATTATTGTAAAGTAAGTAAATAAACTTCGCTAAAAAGTAACTACAAATGCAAATAAACTTTACTTAATTAGCTTCTGGTTACATTAATTTGTGCACCTTGATTAATTACCCCAAGTTTGCTAAAACACAGCCATGTTGCATGTTGCGCTTTTTTAAACCATGCACAGCTCACGTTGTAGACATTGCAGTCAGTCATCATTTCGCTACTAAGACAGTTGGCTACCAAGTCAGCCATGTCTTTTGCTCGACTTCACTTTGAGCCAAGTGTAATTTGTAAACTTTTTGCTTGTTCAGCTGCCACCTTATTTGAAGAACAGCTCGAAATGCCATTGGTCATAAGCTATGAACGATATAGGTATGAGTATCTATGAGATATGAGTTATATATTCAGATACATTAGAGTTCACGCTTTAAATATTATTTGTTTAGTAGTTTGCCAAAAGACTTTACAGCAGCAATAGTTTTTCGTTAGTTTTTTGTAAGCTAAGAGATCAAGTATTGTAAACTATGAATAATTAAATTCAAATTAAGAAAACAAAAAGTTTAAGTTAGAATTAAAACTTTTTAAATGTTTTAAAAAATATATTATAGTGTTATATATGTATCTGCACTCCATTTTAATGTTTTAGATACATTTTAAATCGAAACGTATCTGTAAAATGAAATTCTCATCATTAATAGCAATCTCAAGTGAGAGTGTTTAAAAGGAATACACAAAAAGGTAAAAAACACTTTGACAAAAATTTACGTTCATGCTAAAAGTTGTCTAAATGCGTTTTGTACATTTTTATCGCCAACAACAATAACAACAACAACAAGGACAACTAATTAGACATGTTAAAGAAGTCGTTGTTGTTGTTTTTGTTGTTGTCGAAAAATGGCAAAGCTTAATTAATTGCGCACCAAATACGCTTAAAATTCAAAAGAGAGAGAGAGACAGACAGACAGACACAAGGACAATTCTTGTGAACTTAAAATAACGACATCTTCTTTTTTAGCTCTTTAAGCCTTTTTGACTTGAATCGCCTGAATTTGCATCTTGATACGCAATGAAACTATTTCCAGTGATTTAGACTTTTATTTGTTGTATTTTGTTGTTGTTATTGTTGCTGTTGTCGTTGTAGTTAATGCGTTTTTGCATTTTCATTAAACAAATATCAACACTTTTGCCGCTGATCGCGCGACACAGATTAATCTCGAACACAGCAAAGTGTTGTCGTAGCAAACGCAAAAGATCTGGCCGGTCTGAGTAGCCGGTGTACAATTTCATTTCATTTCATTGAATACGTCTACATCTGGCGGGTGTATTTATTTTATTTTTGGCGACAAAAGGTCTGGCTTGGAGTAGCTTGGTTCATACGTATAGTATAATGTGAACAGCGGCTTAGTTAACTTGTTAATGAAGTTAAAATTGTAAGAAGCAATAAAATCGATAGTAAAAGTTTTTATATGTAATTGGAACGATTTGTTTACAGTGTGTCGGAATAGTTTTTTTTTTAATTTGTAAATTTAATATCCATTATGTATGAAATACTTTCAGTTAGATACTTTATAAGGTTAAAAAAGCCCATTTTTGAATTTTTTTCAAGAAAACTTTTTATTTAAAATATAATAAATAAGCTTCTCATACACATAAGATCTTCAACAAGTGAGTTTAATTTAGCCTTTTTTTCTTTCGCTCTCACATGATAAACTGTACAGAAACTAATAACAGTATATAATGCGTAAGTGCGAAAGAGACAAAAAAGATAAATTTATCTTTGTTCACAAAAAGTGTTTGAAAAGCGACGCTATATTTAGCCAATTTCGAATTTGAAGAAAGACCTTGAAAGACCAAAATGGCAGATCCAATATGGCGGACGATTTTTTTAAAACTCGCATTGGATCAGTCATTTTAATTTTTTAAACTAACTCCAAATTCGTAAATAGCGATCTCAAAAATCCCTGAGTAGCTTGTCCGATGAATTTAAATTTGGCGTTTGCGATTAGCAAATCGGCTTAGTACAACTTGAGAAACTATGTTAATCAGAGCCCTATCATTTTTCTTGAGCCACTTTAATTAGTGCAATTAATTTTTGAACGAGTTACGTTTTTAAAAACAGAATTTTTTATTTTTTACTTTGAAATAAATCGAAATCAAAAAAAAATATTTTCCTATGAGACCCATTTATGGCCGAAAAATGTTACAAAATTAATATATAACTCCGGACCTTTAATTAACAAAAAAAACCGAAGTAAAAACAAGCAAAAACGTTAACTTCGGAAGCACCGAAGCTCAAGTACCCGCCACACGAAACTTTAATAAAATAAAACAAGAAAAAGCGTTAGCTTCGGTAGAACCGAAGCTCAAATACGCACCACACAAAATTTTAATTAGTTCTTGTATGATCATCAGTGACGTACATTATTTTCCGCAAAGAGGTTGGGTGGGGACATCTCAAGTTGGGGCTCAAATTAGAAGTATATATGTAAAATTTTACATAACATAACAAAAATTTTGTTGAAAAAAATAAAAAAAGGAGAAGGTAAGTTTGTATAGGGTCTGTATGTTATAGCGAACCGATCCTTGTCATATCGGTAATACATTCAAAGGATGACAGTAGGAGTGACTTTACCCAGATTGGAGTGAATATCTTCATAAATAAGAACTATTTTCTTACAAAAATGGGCGGTATATTTGTATGGGGACTATACCTACCGGAAATGGGCGTGGCACCTTTATTTTGACTTTAGATGACTTTAACATAGAAGTGTTTTCACCTTATTTGAAGTGAATTCATTCATAAATTATAACTATTTTCATATAAAAATTTAAAAAAAAGCTGTAAGTTTGTATGGGGGCTATACCTAAAAATGGGCGTGGCACCTTGATTTTAACATACAAAGTAGTCATTCCCGAGAAAACCTTAAGTTTCTAATTTCAATATCTTAATATCTTCACCGAAAAAAATGCGTAGAAATAAACAGACAGACAGACGGACATGGCTAGATCGATATGTTTCGTCGAGCTGATCAATAATATATATACTTTTATGGGGTCTCCGATGTCTCCTTAAATGCGTTACACACTTTCCGACAAACTGAATATACCCTTCACACTATGTGTGGCGGGTATAAAAATGGAAATGGGCGTGGCACGACTGACATGGCTAAATCGATTCGTCTCGTCGAGCTGATCAATAATATATATACTTTGGGGTCTCCGATGCCTCCTTTAATGCATTACAAACGTTTAGACAAACTGGTAATACTCAAACTTAAAATAACATAATAAAAGTAATATTAGCCTTGTTCTCGTAATTATTAATTTTTGCGATTTACGATTTAAGTAAATTCGTTCGAGCTAAATTTCACAATTCCACCCGTCATTTTCAAAGCTAGAAGAGATAGAAAGATGCGCTCATCGGGAAAATGAAGGAAACTAACAGCTACTCACTTGTCTTGAAGAACACAAGTTGCTTTCTCATCCAGTTTTTGAACTATGTGGCATTATTTAATACTTTTTTCCACTTTTCATACAAATTTTATGATTTTGAAGTGCCATAAAATATTTTAAATTTTTAAACATTCCTTTTTACAATATGTATTCATATTATGTTTATTTTTTATATTTTTTCCAAATTCTTTTTTTCAGTGTTAGTTACTTTATGGTGCTATTCTACATATAACATTTTTCACTAAAGCTGCCAAAATAAGCGAACGAATCATGTAAGGCTCACCATATTTTGTTAATATTCGTTGATTCAACTCTATAATTCACAAAAAAATTTGGTGCAGTTTGTTAAAGTAGAAAAAATTTCATCGTTAAAAAACTGGGTGCCCGTATTAATTTGGGACATACAGGCATAGCTAGATCGACTCTTCTGTCAATGCTGGTCAAGAATATACTTTATAGAATATATTATGTCTCCTTCTGTAAATATATTATGCTATATTATCTTACTCAATATTCATATGTACTGTACAGCTATAATGTATATCAAATTTATCTCTACATTCAGAATGTGATTGATTTCATCCAAGTAAGTGTTTTTTATGTCACAGATTTTTGTTAAACACCCACGAGCATGAACAATCATAAACATTTCACACATTGGCGTATGTTTTCGAGGTGTTAAAAACCCAACTTAAACGAACAATCAAATAAATTTATTATTTTCTTTAGTTAATAAAAAAAAAATACGTTTTATATTTCATCGTTACAAAACGTCATAAACTATCGAAAGCGCTTTAGATACTATAAATCGAGTTGGCAGGTGTTTAATGTGTGAAGTTTTGATATAAATACTTATTTATGGGTAATACGCGGAATTCTTTATGCTATAAATTGCTTTATACACAATTGCTAATTAAAGTCTTTGTGTATTTCTAATTTTATAAAACTGAAATATGCCATAAAGACAACGTAAAATTTAAGCAGCAATTAGATTGCTTTGAACGTAAGAAGTGGTAGCAACACAGCGGGAAGTATTTAATAATTGCACTTGAAATCATCTATTGTTATTATCTTTAGGAAGAAAGAGATTTTAAGCAGCAAAATTTAAAAAAAAAAGAAAAAAAAAATTATATTAAATTGTTCGCTTGACATTTCATTGCCTTATTTCGATGCATAATTATATACCAAGACCATTTTCAGTATAGTTTAAACCTTTAATTTAGTTGATTGTCAATTTAAAAAATACAGAAAAAAAAAAATTATAAAAAAATTCAATCGTTTTAAATGGCGCACCCACTAATTATTTGTTGAAAATAACTGCTGCTGTTTGAGGAATTTATTGAAGTCGAAGGCATTATTTAAATTAATTTTAGTAGCGTGCGATTTGGGTAAGATATGCAAAATTTTGTAAAAGAGTTTAGCTGAAAATTGAAAAAAATGAAATAGAAATATTGAGAAATCAATAGTGAATCGATACATAAAAAAAGTGGTTACTATCGCGTATACTTACAAAAATTATATTAGTTGCTCAAAGTGTAGAAAGCATATTTTGAAAAGGCGTAAAATTCACAATCAGTTTATGCAAAAGGTTAACCTGATAGTGTAAAGGTTATGCTCAGTTGGTTTAAAAGTTAGTCCATCCGACTGTCTGTCTGTCTGTCTGTCTATCTGTACTAATGCGTTTCTTTCGCTTAGTTTTAAAGTTATTTAGCTGAAATTCGAAACTAAGCCCTAAGTGTTAAAATCAATGTGGCACGCCCATTTTTAGCCATAGCTTCCATACAAATCTACCGCCCATTTTCGAGTTATTGTATGAATTTAAATTGTTAGAAATTCAAATTAGGTGAAACCACTTCTAAACTCATCCTTTGTGTATAAGTAATACCATAAAAATTTAACTCATGTGCCTCTTATACGTACCTTAACATGGTGTCTGAAGCTAAGCTGCATCTGATCATCTCTTTACGTAATACTATCACCGCCACTATTCATATTTGAGCTATTTAAGGTTTAGTGTGGCATGTGTTTGAGCTACGGTTCTACCAAAGTTAATGTTTTTGCTTGGTTTTAATCAGTTTTGCCTACGGTTGGCATGATTAATCTTAAAATTGTTATCATCGATTATTTCATTAATCGATCAATCGGTTAATTAATTTTTTCTTCCACCCCAATATATGCATCAGCTACAGCATGGTGAAATAACTATTAGGTGGCATAGTATGTCTCGTTCTGTTTTCAAGCCATTAAATTGTCAAAACGAGTCAAAAGAAAGAAGAGGAAAATGTTGTACACATTGCAAACACTTATCACAAAATATTGTTTGGAAACACAATTTTTTGAGTTCAAATTGATGTAGAGACAACTAGTGTAGCTGAACTTTGATTCAGGGTTTTCTCGACCCTGTTGTTTTCAAGGAAGGTTCAAGCTTCAAATTAAGCATGATTCAGGAATGTTATCAACTCAGGTTCATCGCCTATATACTTGTATAATCAAAAACAGTGTAAAAGAGTCTCAAAATCTCGACTTAATAGATTGGGCAGATTCGCATTCAGCTATGAAAAATCTCTAAGAAAAGCCTAGTCCGATGCTTGAATCATTTTCCGTGAAGACCCACGTCATTGTTTCTTATTTGAAACGCGTATAATTCACAATCAGTTTATACAAAGAACTGATTAAGTCAATAATTTTATTTCTCGTTTATTTTTTTCTTTGTTTTTAATTTTCTTGCAATGAATTATTTCGTCATTATGATGCCGACACACACAGGTAGCGTTAAAATGTTCGTCGTTTGTCATTCGTCGTTGGCGATGAGAGACCAAAGCTTAGCACGGTTTCGCATTCGATTTTTAACAGTGTTTCTTAAATAAAAAGGGGATAACTTTTCTTTGACCCTTTAATTAGTATTTCCACTGTAACTGTCTGCTGTCTCTTCGCTGCTCGCTTCCTTTTAAATCAGTCAGCAAGATAATTTACCAGAAAATATATTTTTCCAGTCTTGCAGAAAACCACTTGCTCTGATCTGTGGTGAAATTATAAAATTGTTGTGAAGCGATACGATGATACCATTCGAACTAAGTGCGAAAAAGATAGCTTACTTTTAATATTGTGTTTTATTTTGTTTTTTGAAATACGACTTACGTTGGTACGCAACACGTTGAGAGAGAGCAAGAGCGCTTAACATAACCTCGTAAAATAAATTCCGTGATCTAATAATTTTAGTCTTACTGTAAGACTAAATTAATTAAATCGCGTTATCCATTTTATTTATTTTTTCATTTTTTTATTGTTTGACTGTAATCACATTTAATTGATTTCCAATTAAATCTGTGTAGGTTAAGTTTATACGTTAATAATTCGTTGAACAATTTGTGAACAATACGATAACATTTTAATACTTCCTTATAAGTCATACTATATATCTATGAAAGCATAGAAGAAAAAAAAATCAGCAAATCTATCACATTCAACGTTAATTCTTTTCTGGCAGCAAATTAAATCTTAATATAAATTGTTTCGCATTTATCAAGACTGATTTTTTTTCTAAAAGTTTAGTTGGCGTTCTAAATGGCGGCAACGGTGGCGTCGACTCGTTGATGGCTCCGTACTGTCCATGTTGTTTGCTTGATCTTGGCAAACTGAATGTATTCTAAGTAAAAATTTCTTGGCAAGCTGCATGCAGTTGCGTGTTTGAGCTACTTAGGCCAAAAGTACCAAAAAAAAAAAAAATAATTAAATAAAAAATAAAATGCCCTGCCTTTAGAGTCATACGAACGACCTCAGCAAGTAGTGGGCGTGTTGGGTAGCGCGCTAAATGAGCGCTCATTAATTTCCAAAAAAATGAGATTTGAAAATAAATAAAATTGCACCAAAATAAATTGAAAATTGTGTAGGAGCAACAGAAAAGCAGCAACAGCAGCGAATGGCGTGTTTTGCGTTTAAAAAAAGAAAAATAAAGAAAAACTTGAGTAAAAAAGATTAAAAGAAAAATATTTTAATTAATGTTAATTTTGTTTTAAATTACTTGACAGAAAAAAAAAAACAGAATTATGTATTAAAGAAAATTACTTAAAAAAACGAAGATCATTTTATCACTTCACATGCAATACGACAGACAGACAGATATTGCTATATCGATTCGTTTGCAACTAGCAAAACTTAGCATACCAATAAAACTATTATCTCTATGCGAGTGCAGGGTATGGACGTAGCTGGGTATTTTTCCCTGCGAGGTTTTACCATAATATTCCGCAGTTGAAAAAAATTCTGTCATTAAAAAAAAAAAACATTTATTTTTAGATGATGCATTGCATATATGGCTTCTTAACAACAAATAAGGGTAAGTATTACCCAATGATTTAAAATTTTGTTGTAGGCAAACAAAACAACACAGCAAACGCACTTCAGGCATATTAAATTCATACAACAAATAAACACAATGCTTAGATTTCGAAGCAAAATTATAATTGTAACTTTAACACACAAGCTCCAGTCATAAAACAACAACCACGCTGCAGGTATTGCAGTGTTATAATTGTCGTTGCTACAATTATATACTAACATGCTGCATAGTTGATAATATTTTGGTCTAAAATATCTAGAAACTTATGTAAGGTTATAATGGTCCGGAGCTTAAGATCCCTTGATTTTTTGTTTGTGATTTGTAGTAGATCTTTAAGACTTCAAAGTACATTGTTCTGGTCTAATCCCTAAACTAACTGTTTGCTGTAAAATATTTTTGGGAGAAATTTGACACTGTTGAGCTTTTTCATCCTGTGCAGAAGATCTTTGACTACGATTAGTTATTTCATCATCAGGTGGCACTGACAATTTAAATTTTTTAAAAAATGATTTGATCTCTTTGAATTTCATCATTCATTACATAGAAAAATATTTTTTTTCTTAAATAATATAATAAAATCTCATGTCACATTGTACGTATTTTATAGACTCCGAAGCTACTCAAATGATTTCAATGAAATTTTGTAGATGTGTAATTTTTGATCCAAATCACGCGGTGGGCGTGGTTTTTAAAGAATTAATTTATAAATTCTTAGTATTTTTAGAAATATTTGAACTCGAGAAATGAGATTCGGTTTACATGATGCTTGGGCCGGTAAGAATATGATCCTTAAAAAAGTGGGCGGATGGCGTGGGCGGAGGGAGAGGTTGTTAGTATTTAAGCCATAGGAATGTAACTCAATTCCCATTCCACCATCTAGGACTGTCGTATATCGAAAATAAGAAGACCCGCGCAAAGCACCTGAAGTTTCCCTTGTATTTTACATGGGAAAATTATATATTTAATATTTTTAACCGGATAACAATGTTTCTCTTCACAAATAATCGTAGAATAACATCCAAACATAAATTTTTTAATTTAAAAAAAAAAAAAAAAAAGAAGAAAACGAAAAACAATGCTTTTTATTTCTTTTATAGAAACACATTAATTTTTAAAAATTAGGTAACAAATGATTGAATGTTATTCTATGACCGTTTATAAAGAGCAACATCGTTATCCGGTTAAAAAATATTAATTTTCCAGAGTTCTGCATTAATTCTACGAAAAAGTAATATTTTCCCATGCATAATACATGGAAACTTCAGGGACTTTGCGGCACCAATAAATATTATCTGATTTCAAAGTATGAATCATTGGATAGATAGTCGGACAGTGATAGTTTGCGAAATTACGCGAAAAGTATGATCGATTGGAAAAATGAACGGTCGAACATTGTGGTTTGAGACACAAAAATATTTACAAATAATTTTATATGACAATCGAGCAAGCCCGGGTAATTCGGCTAGTATACTATATATATTCAGGATCTTAGAAGAAAACAAACTCAAAATATAACATGAATTCGAATTCGTTATTATGATGTATTTAATACGATTTTAGCTGTTACAACTTGATAGTATAACCGCCGCGAATTAACTTGGATACACCACAAAGTGAAGCGTACTGAATTTTTGTCCCCTCTTATATCCGCCCATGGTTCAGGGTATAAAAAATACTCTGAAACACTGTAAACTATTATTGTCGGCAAAAAATGTTAAATGAAAAACCATAAAATAAAACTAACAACAATTAGCGGCATCAATCAAAATGCAGCGGAGCAATAATTAAGCGCGAAAATTGACGCTCTAAATAATTGTAAAAATATTTTATTTTTTTATTTTCTATTTTTACAATAAAATAAAATTGCATTTAGATGCTAGTATCGCACTTCAATGCAATATTTATGTACGTCAGTTCAATTAATTAATTAATTGCCGCAACGAGAAAACTATTAAAACAGCCCACGGTACTTGGCTATACACAAACAATTACTTAATTACATGTTCGTTATGGCACGAATAATATTTTTATTGAATTGCATTTGCAAAAATGCATTTTATAAATATTTAATATGCGAAATTCAAATGCAGCGGGCGGAATACTTTAAAAAAAAATTTATTTTCATTTTCATGATTTTTCATGCCGTGCAGCAACAACAACGTTTTTTGCATTAATAATTTAATGAATTTTACATGCGAAGCAGTGATAAATTATAAACAATTGCAGCTTTTACCTAATTGACAATTAATTAAATTTAATTTATATATTTTTTATTATATACTGCTACACTATAGAGTACATTCCAAGTCAATCGTTGTTTTTGTTGTTGTTGTTGTTAGTCGTGGTTGGTTGTCTTTTTTTTCAAAAACGAAATACTGCAACTGTCTGTCTAGCTAGCGTTGGCGTGTCATCTATATTAGGTGTCCCTCATGGCATAAAGTTTGCACAGTGGGCTACGTTCGCATCATCATTAAATTGCAATTAATCGCAAATTGAGGCAAATTCACTGTTGTCGTTGTCGTCGTCGTCATCGTTTCTTGGTAGGTCGAAAAGCTTGCAAAGATATCCGTTAGTCAGCTGCAGTCAGCTGTAGAGTCAGTTGCTGAGGCGTTCACTTGAATTCAATTAAAAACACATTAAATTTTCATAAATGTACAAATGGTCATCTAAGTACTATTTGTCATGAAAATTGAAGTTGATTTGAGTCTAGAAATGGAATACTGTTTTGTTGAAAATGATTGGCCTAGTCAAGTCAGTGAGACTTTATTGAACACCATTCGGTGCTTCCTCATTCATACATTCATTTTATCTGTCTATGCATAAATTAATACAATATATTCGCTTGTGACATTTCTTATTCTTCCATTTGTTCTGCTAACTGGCGTATGTGATGTAATGAGTTTTATTTATAGGTACATTCTAAAAATATTTGGAATATTTCTGAGCGCAGATTCGTACTTACAACATCAAAATCTTTCGTATAGACTCTCTCCAGTCTCTGGTTCTTAAAATTGTCGGTCTGTGTTGTTATCATTACAACTATATGGTTCATATGTGTACATTAAGGTGGGTCAATTTAAATGGATACAAAAAAAACTTGATGAAAACGGCAGTTATAAGCTAACTGTCCGCTTAAAATGGGGTTTTCCCCTCAGCCACGCCCTGAAATACTTAAAATAGGTCCATGGAAACCCCGCTCTTTTTTGGCGTAATAAAGAAAATGCAAAAAAATGTTTTTAAGAAACATTAGAAGCTTATTTTCAAGTGAAAATGCGAAGGGTAAGTTTTAACTTATCACCTAAGGTTCTCTGAGAAAATTTTCTTATAATATCCTTAAGATTACGTTTTTGCTTTATACTTAGTCGAAAAAAACTTTCCACTGCAGTGTACCGCTATTAGATCTAGTAGAATAGAAGCTAGCCTCAATATCTGCAACAAGATTGCGAGGTAGCAATAAGTGGGGTCATTCAACTTTAGTACAGTCTAAGATCATTGAATCCCTAATGGAAGTTCCCTCCAATACCGACTATTGTAACTCAAGTATTGACTTCAACAAGAGATACGATGTTCTCATTCCGTCAAGACAGGAGTGGCGCAGCCAGCCATGGAAAAGGGAGAACTCAGTCAGTATCTTCACTGATGGTTCAAAAACAATCAAGTGGGTGAAGGCGTTTACGCACCTGACCTGGGCATCAATAAGTCTTTTAAACACCCTAACCACTTAAGTGTTTTCCAAGCAGAAGTCTTAGTAATTAATGACGCTATGGTGCTTCTTTACTCCAATAACCCAAAGGAAACGACTTGGTTTAAATACCACTAGTTACCTGCAGACTGCTTATTACGGAAAAGACTCTCCTTACCGCTGAAGTGATTTAATAACTTGCAAAATCCCAAGGGCGACATAGCCGATGTTTACCCGCAACAAGACCATGAATATCCTTAATCTGAACAGATCAGATATATCGATACTTATGGCAATGCTAACAGGACACGGTCTTATTGGTAGATACGCGAGAAGAATAGGTGTCCCTACAAACGACCTATGCTGAAGCTGAGAACAAAGAGGAGGTTAAACATTTGTTCTGCTACAGTCCGGACCTATGTAGAACAAGATTTTTACATTTATCCGAGATATCCACAATTTTAGTAAACAACATCGTCAAGTATGTAAAGGCATTAAAAATGTGGTAGATTACATAGTTTTTTTTTTTTTTAGGTGGCTGATCTTACTTTGCTAAGCGCAGTCAGGTACATAAACCTAACCTAACTTAGTCAGGTGCATACTTAACTGTTGCGTTGTTTCTTCTCTTTAAACGCAAGAAATCGTTGAAGCTCTCCTGTTAGACAGAATCCGGATGTGTTTAACGTGGGTGACTGTCTTTGTTGACTTAATATCACGAGACCCCTTGGTATCATTAAGGGTTGGTAAACGCCAACATGCGTCCCAGAAAGCGAATCGTCTGGTACAAAATTCGAAGCCATGTTGATATTGGCACATACTGCTTTCCGCCTTGGTGAAGTGTAAGGCCTATCTAACCGAGGCTTTGGTTCTTTGGTTCGAGTTTGGGTATAAAGCACAGCCATCACTATACTCTCAAAAGGGCCGTACTCATAAGACCTAGGGCCTTCTAGCTGCCCGTGGTACCAGACTCTGTCTCTGGTCAGACATCGCACTCTACCAATACCCCAAGGCTAGGTGAACTCTAAAAACTCCTCTTAGACAATCGGATAATGTCGGAGAAATTCAGGATCACATTTCATAGATAGAATTGATTACAATCCCCTACTAGTAGCGCTAGAAACGCCGTTTTGATGACATCCCATACAGTCCGCTATTTTTTTCATTGTTTTAAAAATTATATCAAAGCTTTAAGTCTTTTTTATGCTTGTTCCTGCATAAATCAGTTTATTTATTTTATTTTCAAAATAGTAAATTTGTAAAATACGTCAAAAGCTAAACATAAGTTTGTAACATAAAATTGAAAACTTAATTATTTTCTAAGGCTCTCTTACTAAAAGAAAATAACCAATTTCCAATACAAAAACACTCAAAAAAGTTCACAAAAAACAGTCACAAATTATTTCTATGTAAAAAAGCATAGAGGAGAGCTGTCACGTTTACCTGAGCACTTCATTTAGTTAAGTCGATCAATGTGTTATTTATGGCGCGTGTAAATTAACTTTTCTACTT
Organism: Leucophenga varia; assembly: GCA_018903435.1. Classification (NCBI taxonomy): domain Eukaryota; kingdom Metazoa; phylum Arthropoda; class Insecta; order Diptera; family Drosophilidae; genus Leucophenga; species Leucophenga varia. The sequence continues at coordinate 150,937 of JAEIFJ010001477.1, read as the reverse complement.
GGTAACTAAATCACAACAGCAAATATAATGTGAATGAATAAAAATAAAAATAAAATAAAAAACGAAAAAATTCCAATTTGCCAATTGACACTTAACGATATGTAACTGCCGGGCTGCAACACAGGCACGACGCGACGCCTTTCCCTACGAAATAAAAAAAATAAAGTATATACACACACCTCAATGCTTGAAGACTAACTAAACTAAATGGAAGACTAACGTACTTAAAGTGCCAAAGTGCTACTCAAGGCCTGGGTCTTTCGACATTTCTCTACAGTTCCACACTTTACGTTAGATGGCCAAGTAAGTTTTGTGGCGCTCATTTCAATTAAATTTATGTGCCTTTGGTAATGTTTTCTAAAAAGAAAAAAAATAGAAAGAAAGAGCAATCGAGCAAGCGAAGACGTCCCAATGAAGGCGCCACAAACTCCCTCGTTACTCAAAAAAGTAACTTGGCAAATAAGTCTCACTTGCATTTTGTACTACAACTATTTGTCAGTCTGTCTGTCCGTCTGTCCACATGTCTCTTGAAGACGAGTTAACTAACTTTAAAAAACTTTTAGTGCAGCAAAGAGCATAGAGCCATGATTTATTAACGATTTCTTCCTATGACTTCATAGTTGCAGTTGCATTGGATTATTATTATTATTGAAGGTGTAGTATGCAACATGCTGTTGCAAATAATTTGCTTTCAACATGGCATAAGTTCATGAGCAACATTTTACATATTTCAACAGACTAACTAAAATTAATTGCAACATTAGACTTTCTTTATGTATGTCTGGAGAGTTTCTATTTGTATTTCTATTTGTATTTATTAATTGAGGTTATTATAAAAGTTGGTGGCCCATTGTCAACGCATAAGACAGACCTCCCAAGCAGCACAAATACTCGTACACGCCAAATAAAGTTTAAATTGCAATTTGCAAATAGTTTTAACCATTTAGCACGCTTTCGCCATACAAATTAGCATTAAATAGCAAAAGTCAATAGTGCGCGCGGCATACCAAGTGTTGTGCCGCCTGAATAAACACCTCCATTGCCTACCACTTTAGCAAGCTGGCACGCTGGCACGCTAATGCTCAATCACCTGCTGTACGTCATCGCTTTGCCTTTTTGCTGTCAAATTATTGTTGCTCACTGCACTAATGACGTCCCTAATATGTTTAAATTTGTGAAGTATTCGCCTATTATTGACTTGGCTGAAAGCCATTTCCCATTTATTTGCGCAAATTTACAAAATATAAAAAGAAAAACAAAATTTGTTTTGTTTTCAAAGTCGAGACACGCCAACACCAACACCAACGCCAACAATAACTACAATTCGTGATTTCTGCCGCAGTTTTATTAGGCAGAGTTTATTAGGCCGCTGCCATGGTGGTTCTTGAGTGGTACTGTTTTCACATTTGACAGACAGTTCCAACTACATTTTGTTGTTAGCGTATTAAATTAAAGTACATATTTAGTTTTTTATTGTGCCACATTTGATACGGAAAAAGTTACCCAGACTACGAGTCAGAGTTTGTATTTTAATGAGGAATATATACAAAGTTACATTAAATTTTAAATTTTTGAAAAATCCATAAATGTCAAAAAAGCATACGGAATGGAGCCGCAACATCATTTCAACATAACGTAACACCAATGCAGGTCATCCCCTATCACAGTTTCCACATATTTTCGAAAATTCCAGACTTTAAATTTTTCTGTTGAGAATAAATCTCGTGCTAGTCTTTTATAAAGTTTAAACTTGGCGAAGACTCAAGCGCAATTAGACGTAAGAATTGCACTGTGGTGCCTATATTTCCGATGACTGCTTGAAGAATTAAATGACATGTTTTCAAGCTGGCAATCATTTTTCAATCATTCGTTATCCTTCAAAGCCTTAATGAAAAAAATCAATTGTTGTCAGCACGACTTATGTTTCGGAAACTCCAAGTTAAGTCAAATTTTGCCTCAGTCGCCTTTCTCTAATACACCATTTAGATCGGAGACGAAGCATTAAAATTCTCCACAACTGATCAGCATTTAAATTTTTTTCTTTATCAAATCTTTACTTTACACACGGACTACCATATCAAAAAATTTCAGCATATTTAAATACCATATTTTTATATAAAAACTCGAAAGCCAGTCGCAGTCTCTGGACCGACATTGCAAGACATCAAGTGGTCAGAGCGAAATAAGTTTCCACACTTCCAAAACAAAGCTGCATGGGGCAAAGAAGGAACATGGTGGGCCCTCGAAATGGGCTCTCGAAATGGGCCTACTTTATTGAAAGTATATTGTACCCAAGCCCAGTGAATGATAAGGTTAAGTGACTCAAAATCCTATTCCCTATTCGAGGAGACTCTGTTCAAGTCTGGTGTGATTACACAGTGCCTAAGCTGAGTAAGTCTTGAATGGGTAAGGGCCGGACATTCACAGGGAATATGTGCGTTAGTTTCTTCATCTTCTAGAGAGAGCTTACAATTCGCTTCTGGGCACAGACCTAATTTATTTAGGTGACGACGATTATGCCCACTAGGGTAATATTTTTTGGGTAACTAGAGCGAGTCAGTTGCTTAGCTTGCAGGAGACCTGGATATTGCAACCAGTGACGATGAAGGGAATAACTAGTATGTCTGTCAATACTAAGCCTGGCAAACCATACAAAGTACGCAGAAAGGCTTCGAACCAAGTGGGGGTAACACTGAAGAACCAACCTATGAATCTCAGATTGAAAGACAGCGGGCCAGGCACCCATTGCAATAGAGATCTTGGTGCTGCGTACATCTAATCATCTAATCAAAATTCAGCTGCTACCTTAAAATTTGTGCAAACGATCCTATCTTCGATGATAGCTATGAGCTAAAGTTCCATTATATCATAAATAAACTAACTAACTAATGATCATTTATTTCGAAATTTGTGCTTCGGTTGACATAATTGTGGTCACATGCACTCCAATGGTACAAAAAATCATTTTAAAGATATTTTGAATTTAAGATAATTTAATCTCAGCATTTAATTGAAATTCAAAGTTCTAAACCTTAAAAAGAAAACATTTTAGCGAACATAAAACTGATCCAAAATTTTAAAGGTAAATTAAATTAAATGATACAACAAAAATGTATGGTCTATAATGACTGAATACAAGGTATTTCATATATGTAATTGTCTTCATAACGAAATTTAACATGTGTAGATAGGTACTTTTATACCCTGTACCCAAAGGGTAAAAGGGTATATTAAGTTTGTGCGAATGTATGTAACAGACAGAAGGAGGCAAGATAGATCCTATAAAGTATATATATTCTTGATCAGCATTGGAAGGGGAGTCGAACTAACTATGTCTGTCTGTCTGTCCGCCCGTCTGTCCGTCCTGCTGTCTGCCGTATGAGAGAGATTATCTCGGAGACTATAAGAGATAGGGCCACCACATTTGAAACTTAGACTCTCCTGAGCCGTCAAGTGTTCACTTGCAAACGGCTTTTCTCTATCCCATTTTAAGGGGGTACCCCGTACAAATGTATCCCAAAATTTTAGATTTTTGCATAAAAACGTCATTGTTTTTTATTCAAACTTAGTATAATTTATGTCCATGACAGTCCTAATAAATTATCCCAATATGGAGTAGGACCAATAAAATTTTAGGTATAGCCCCCATACAAATATAACCCAAAATTTTAGGTTTTTGCATAAAAACGTCATTGATTTTTATTTTAAGTATAAATTATGTCTATGATAGTCCCAATAAAATATCCCAATAGGGGTAGGACCAACAAAATTTTAGGCATAGCCCCCATACAAATTTATCCAATTTTCAAGTTTTTCAAGGTATATACAAAAATAGGACTTAACTTAAGGAACATAAAGGTTGGATACAGGGTATCTTGCAGTCGAGCATACTCGACTTCAGCGTTCTTTCTTGTTATACCCGCCACACATAGTGTGAAGGGTATAATCAGTTTGTCTGAAAGTTTGTAACGCATTGAAGGAGACGTCGTAGACCCCATAAAGTATATATACAGTGCGCTCGGGAAAACGTCAACTAATTAAAACCGCGAGGGTTGACGTTTAACAATTGTTGACGTTTATGAATGTAAAAACTTTTGATAAAAAACATATTGATAGTGTGCTTTTAAACGTTTTTATTGACTATAAACTTAAACGAAACATATCAAATACAAAAAAATAACAAAAAAGGATTTTTCAGCCTAACTAAAACTAAAGGAACACATTTCAAAAGAGATCACATTTCACATACATACTTTCGTATCTAAAAAAAAATCGTTTTTTTTTTTCTGTTCTTTTTCCTTTCCAATACTTGGAGGAGAGCTTTCTCTCGTAAACGTCTTAATATATTTAGGTCATTTTGCTCAAATTCTTGCATTGAGCCCAATCCAAAGCCCGGTTAAATATTTCGAAAGCATCGTTTGGTTTTATTGTATGTACATTTGTACTCGTATCTAGATCGTTGTCATCCTCATCGGTCACTTCTAACTCCTTAGTTTCACACGAATTAGAAACATTACCCAGTAGAAGATCTTCATTCCACTTTCGAATGAATGTTACTGTATAGTCAACCTTAACAAAATTAAGCTCTAATTCACTTGGATGAGAAGGAGCATTGTCTATCAGAAGGAGCGCTTTAACTGGCAAGTTAAAAAAATCTTTTACCTAAAAATAGAAAATCTTAGCTATTAAAATCGATATTTATTCTGCAGCAGAACAGATATATATAGATATAAAAAGGATTTATGAAACCAATCGCAGAAAATAGCTGAAGTCATCCATGAGGACTTGGAACTCTTGTACTCAGTTGGGCAGTTAAAATTTTGAAAACGCGTGGATTTGTTGTCTTCCCAATTACCAACAATTTAAGCTAATGATTTCCGGAGATACCATATAGCTTTGCTAAAGCTACCGCACTTGCACCCTTTTCTAATAAATCCAAAATATTTGCCTTTTCTTGAAATTTAAGCACTTTTGGTTGTTTTGAGCACATTTTGGTAATGTGATACTTACGAGAACAAAAAAGCAACTGAACATAAAAGGACAACACATAGAAATGCAATTTATTTTCTATTCTACATACTTATAAGGGGAATACCCAAATTTCTGAACTAATTTCATAAAATAAATGTGTGAGTGTTATCAAAACTGTGTATTTTAACTGTCGGTAAATTCAAAATATTGATTTATTTAAAGTTGACGTTTTAGAGCTTTGTGGTTTGGTTGACGTTTTAGAGTAGACAATGTAATAAATTAAGGGTTGAGTTGATTCACTGTACAATGTTTTGGGGTGCAGTTACTGTACAGTATACAGAGTTAAATTTTAAATATTTATTAGGCAAAAAACTTCACTGACTGGACCGATTTGAAAAATTCTTTTACCGTTGGCGAGCTACACTAGTCCCGAGTGACATAGGCTATGTTTCATATTACATATAATGAAATGGACCAAGAATTTAGCGTTTTATTAAAACGGGATACCAGGCGAACATAAAATGAAAATCAACACAAAATTAAATTTAAAATAAAGATTGTGAAACTATTAAGGTAGGCAACTACTGAACTCATCTGAACAGTTGTACAATAACACACAAACACTGCACAGCGTGTCAAAAGAAGACAAATATAGCATTCACTTAAAAAGAGTACAACATCTTACTGAACTCATTCTTTGTGAGAATAGTAAAAATGTTGTGCAGTCTTTTTTTGGCATAAGAAATATACTGCACAGATAAAAATGAGTGCAGTAGTTTTGAGAACACTACACTACTGTACAGATCTGTTGAGCTTGAAGTGAGTACATTCATGCAGGTCTCTAATTTCTAAGCAGCTTCTTTTCGTTGAAGATATAAAGATATTAAGCTGAAATTGGAACAACAGATGCTTTCGGCGACGACTACTATGAGTTCGAGAATTAGAGTGCCACGCCCATTTTTAGGTATAGCCCCCATACAAACCTACCGGTTTTTTCCGGTTTTTGTATAAAATACTAATTATTTATGAATGTATTCGCTCCCAATTGGGTAAAAAGATGTATAAAAATACTAATTATTTATGAATGTATTCGTTCCCAATTGCAGAAACATTTCTTTTGTCATCCAGTGTCAAAACCCCCCACACTAATTTAGGCATAGCCCCATTCAAACTTCGTTTTTTCAATTTTTTGTAAATAAAAAACTAATTATTTATGCATTTATTTACTCAAACTTGAGTAAAAACACTTCTTATATCATCCAATTCCAAAACCAAGATGCCACGCCCATTTTTATGTAAAGCCCCTATACAAACTCACCGATCGTTTTTGAACTTTTGCATGAAAATTGTATAAATTATTTCGTCTATATATTTATAAATGTATATAAGCAACTGATGATTACACAAACTATTCAAAGATTCGTGTGGCGGGTATTTAAGCTTCGGTTCTACCGAAGTTAACGTTTTTTCTTGTTTTTTTTTAAATTTTACCAAATTTGTATTATAAAGTCATGTGTTGTCCGCTATTTTGTTTGATATATAAATTTCAACTTCCTTTTTATGTGCATATAAAATGCAGTCCTGCCATTTTTATACAATTCTCTTGATAAGTTAGTTTCGTGCAAGCCAATCAAATAAATTTCAGAAAATTACCAACGAATTCCAATTGGCAACTCACAACTCACAATGAATCAATAAAACCAACTACCGCTCAATTTACAATTTACATTGATATATTGAGTTGTAGACAGCGCGATTTCATGCAATGCAATTGCTAAACGATGTCAATTAAATGTAATCAACAATTATGGCCGCATATATTTGACAGGAGCACTTGAAAAAAAAATAATATATATTGTATATCGAATAAATTTTGTACACAGTAATTGATATCGTATTATTTATATACTACATGTACTACGAATATGCAATTCGCGATCAACAAACGAAGAGTTTAAATAGGTTACTTCATTAATGCTTCAGGCTGCCATTTAATATTAGTATTAATGTATGTAGTGCATAAACTAATGGCACAACAATTTGGCATAAAATACGCGAAATCAGTTTCAGCCTCAATTCAGTAAACCAAAAATTAAACTGACAAAACAAACTGACAGACAGACTGAACTGAACTGAATGAATGCGCCGAGAGAACTTAAGCATAAAATTTGCTTTAAAAAAAAAACAAAAAATTTTTTTTTCTATAAAAATACTAAAACCGAAAACATATGAAAAGGGTTTTTCCTTGACTGAGTTTGCAGCAGCAGCAGAGAAGTAAAAGTTCAAGGTAATTGCCGTTGTCAAAGCACAACCGGGAGGCGTGTGTATAACATGAAAATTTATGGGCCACTTTGAGTACAAGTAAAGGGTGTTGAGGTTGCACGCGAGCAGACAGCCTGCTTCTGAACTGAGCTGAGCTGAGCGGGTGTCGAGAATGGAGAAATCGAGAATAGCAAAAATGAAGAAATGAAGGCGCAGCATATATGCAGCAATAGTAAATGTCCGTTACGGATAAGAAGTCATACACGCACGTAGTAAGTTAAATTTTTTTGAACTAAACTATTTCTGAACCTTAAGTAAATTCTTTTTTTTTTTTTTTTTTTTTGTATATATTTTGCATAAACGATGTGAGAATTACTTAATTGCAGTGTATAAACTGCCTAAGTTTGTGAAATTTATGTGCATTTAGGCCGGGTAGGGTAGCAGCAATAACGTTGACAGCAATGCAGACACAATATAGTTGTCGACATAGTTAAGACACATTTGCTGGTAGCTTCCCATTTTGTAAATTTATTGTACAAGAGACAACTGTAGTGCTTCATGATTGTTGCCAATTGACTAAAGTGTCTACTTTGCTTGCTATATTCCAATAAAATAGAATTATATTATTATTTATATTTATTTTAATTTAAACCGTACATAGCCGGGTACTAGTTGCTTACATATAAAACAGTTTGTATGATTTATGTATGATTTTTTTTTTTGTTTAAATTAAATTATTTCTAAATTTTAAATAATATTTCATAAATAATTTACATTAGAGATTTAAAAATGAGAAAGGAACAAAAACTATTTGTATTAAGTAAATTATTTTGGCACAGTGGGCAGATAGCGACAATGGGTTGCATAAAAATATCCACAAAATCTGAAATTGGGTGCATAATCCGTTTCAAATGAAATTCTAATAAACATTTTTTAAGAATAATTTTTAAAATAATGATTCTAGAGTATTCTTAAGTTTCCGTTCTTAACCTGGTCTTCATTCCTTTTTTTTATTTTTCTTGAATTTTCCATGTTCATATTTGAGTTATCGGTAGATCTGAACGAGTTAATAACTATAACTGATCCCCATTAAAATTAACGTCAAAAAGGTTATGAGTACTCATGGATCTATTACCATGTAATTTGGGGCGTAGACTCCAAAAAACTCTTAAGGATCGTTTTCGAGATATCCTCAAAAACGATATATCTAGAAAATAGATAGCTTTAAACAGCTGACCTGTGCATCATTTGAAAGATAATTTTATAATTTTTTACAATGGAATTAAAAATTAACAAGTTTCAAAAAAAGCATTTGTTACACAAAAAGTATTCAATCGATTTTTACAAGTAGCATATCGTCGTTCAGAAGATTAATTAAGAAAGATTTAATTACCTTTCAAATGATGTACAGGCCAGCTGTTTGAAACTATCCATTCTATAAATATAGTAATAACTGAAAAAGTCTCAACAAACCGTTCTTTGAGGTTAGCTTGAGAACGATGCTTAAGATTTTTGGAATTCACATTTCTATATCGCAAAAATAAATCCTGTCAAGAGTATGTAAAATGTGTATATTTTTTTATTTAAGCGTTTTTGTCACTTTCTGCCCATGGTGCTTAGTTCGGCTTCTGTGATTTTCCTAAAAAATGCTCTGAAGCCAAACTCTATTGAAATTTTTCTTTGTTTATTTAAAGAAATATTTTATAGTTTTTTGTTTTTAGTAACTAATAGCATCGATCAAGCGTTTAACGCAATTTATTGCTGCTTTTGCGTCTGTTGTTGTTGTTGTTGTAGTTGCTGCTGTTGTTGTTGCCTGCTGCAAGTAGATTTGTTGTTGCATAAAATGTTGCTGTTGTTGTTGATGTTGCTGCTGCTGCTGTTTGCTGTTCATGATAATTTTGCTCAACGCGACTTTGTAGCAAATGTTGTTGCATTTGTTGATGATGTTGTTGTAATTGCTGTTGGAATTCAATACGCATTCGTTGCTGTTCTTCTGCATCAAGTTCGCTGCCATAATCATCCATATCAATGACCTCATCATCATCGTCCTCAATTGGCTCATCGGCTTCGTCTTCACCTTCTAAATGTTCATCATCGTCGTAACTGTGTTGCGACCGCCATCGTGTTTGTCATCGTCTCCACCAGCGCCACAACCATGATGAGCTACCTTTTTGGCTCTTTGAATCACTAGAATCTCCACCTTCCTGCTGCATACGTTTATGTTTGGTTCGACGATTTTGAAACCAAACTTTGACCTAAAATGAGAAAAACAGACAGACAGACATGCATATCGTATTATCATCAACGTCATCATTTGAAATGTCAACCGCAAAAAATTGTTTGCCAATTAGTGTTGTGCGCGATTTGGGGGGGAATGGGACTAGTATAATATTTGTATTATATGAAACACTGAAGAAAATGTTGACTAGGTTTGCAGGCATCACCCATTTGGAGAATCTAAATATCAAGTTTGGTGGCTATCACATAAAGTATTCAATTGATATTCCCATGTAGCATATCGTCGTTTAGAAGAAATAAATATAACAGAAAGACATCAGAATGAATGTAAGAACACATAGGCTAATGTTACAAATGTTTAAACAAAGATCATAGCTGGGTAAGCATGACAAAACTGCCCCCAGCAGTATTTAATATTCTTAAATAAGCCCATAGCCCATGGTTTTTTTCTGCGTACTACTTTGCCCCATATCGGCGATAGTAACGACAATATAGAGCAAACGTGATATTCGTTTTTATAATTTTTTACTCACAAAATTTTTAAAATTTGCCCATAGATGGCAGCAACATCGGCAATAGATGGCAGACTTGCAAATATTTTTAATGTCATCCAAATTTAATTAAAAAAAAAAAAAAAAAAAAAAACATATTAAACAATTGAAGGTGTTTACAAGCTAGAAGTCAAATGAAAGATTTGTTTCAAATTTTCGGATGTTGATTTTCTCAGGTCATGGGCTATCGAACCTCATTTACAAAGGAATTAAAAATCGCTGGAGGCGGTTCCCTTATGCTTACCCGGCTTTATCCTTTGCACCTTCTTATACATCGAAGTCTGCATTCATATATTTAAATACATAGCACAGTATGCATTAAACCTGTCTTTTAATTCTATTTACAAAAAAGCCTGTTATTCATTACGTACAATTTTCCACTTAAAGTAAACTCAAAAGCGTTAAAGGGTGTCATAAAGTCACTCGATGCTTTGGCAATTTTCCCACCCCGTCCGTTTGTTTTTGAGGGTAGCTGAGGTTTAATGCGAAAATCAACCCCCATAACCCGACTCTTACTTACACTCATGCTTTGCGTTGGGCTAATAACTCAACAAACAGTTTGAACAGTTAACGACCAGTTGACATGCAATCACTTAACGCTTGGCAACACTTAAACTCTTTGCTACGCTTTAGCCGACAGCCATTATGCATAAGAAGAGTGTCCCTTGGTGTATATTAGACGCACACAAAAAACAACAACAAAAGCTAAAATCAAAAGGGTTGCCTCGTTATATTTCTAACGATGTCGGCGGCCACTTATTGAATTTGATGCGCATTATTTGAGTCAATAAATATTTGCAGCGATTAGGCCAAAGGGTTGTTTGTTTCAATTTAATGGAATGGAATGGGTCGCAAAAATGGGCGTATTAAATGTTCCCCAAAGTCTTTTTTTTTTTTTAATGTAACACTTACCTGTGTTTCTGTTAAACTTAGACCCTGCGCAAGTTGTTTACGTTCAGCGCCCACAACATAATGATTGCCCTCGAAAGCGTGCTCCAACTTAAGTAGCTGTGTTGGCGAGAAAGCAGTTCGCACACGTTTTGGCTTACGAAATGGCTGCAGTAGAAAATCTACAAATAAAGATTAAGTCATTCAAAAATATTTAATATAGTAAACCATAAAAGTAGTAGTTTGATAATTATAACATTTATATGCTTGTTAGTTGCAAATCGCGCCATGTACATATAAAATGTCAGCGTCATCAACATCATCATTATTATTATCGTCCAAACGTCTTCAATGTCTTGGCTAACATGAGTCACTTCACTCCATCTAAGTTGCCATCTTGAGTATGCTGAATAGCTTTATAATATTAATAAGTAGTTGGCCTATCAACATGTTAATATACATATAGTATGCATGTATGTCTGCGGCCATTTTGTGTTAGTGAAACCTTAATCAAGTGTTTTTCCCATGCATGACCAAATGAGTTTATATCGTACTTTCGTATATGTTAGATATTCAAATTTTTTGTATTTGTTTATTTTTTTCAAATGTAGCAAAATTGTGTCTGTCATTAAAGTCATTAACAAGTCATTTAAATATGGCGTCGCGTTTTAGTCTATTTCACTAACAGGAAGTTTAATTAACAAATTAAAGAAATTAGCTTGTTGTAGTAGGATGTGAATTATATGTTAGTTCTATTGTTATTTTTTAATACATTCATAGTCGTAATGTGAAGTATTGAAAAAAAAAAGAGTTTTAGCATGAACTTCCATTAATACTCTTGAACCACTTGAACTCTTTTAAGACGCACATACTCGTATGAATCATTTCATTCGCTTACGGGTTAAAGAATTATCGAAATATCGATGTCATAACGATATTTATCATTTTTCCACTCGATCCTTTTTTTTTAATATTTTTCAAGTTGTTTTCTTGTTTACTTAAGAAAAAGATTGGATACATCGATGCTACCCATATATTTCTTTGTGATTCCGACTTTCAGCGGGAGACCCCTTCCCCCAGAATATAGAATGAAGTAGAAAGTTCTACTTACAATTATATGGCTCAAATTTAAGGTAATTACTTTTACTTTCAAAAGCAAAGTGACACACTTTGAAACCCATGATAATAATCAAATAAAAAAATACAAGGAAAAATTTTTTTTTTTTTTTTTTTTTTTATTTTTTTTTTTTTTTTTAATTTTTTTTTTTTTTATTTTTTTATTTTTTTTTTTTTTTTTTTTTTTTTTTTTTTTTTTTTTTTTTTTTTTTTTTTTTTTTTTTTTTTTTTTTTTTTTTTTTTTTTTTTTTTTTTTTTTTTTTTTTTTTTTTTTTTTTTTTTTTTAAATTTTTTTTTTTTTTTTTTTTTTTTTTGTTTTTTATTTTTTATAAAAGTGGTTTTTTTTTTGTCTGTTTTTTTTTTTTTTCGTTACAAACTTCGGAAGAACCCGAAGCTTAAAAATACAAGGAAAAACGTTTACTTTGGAAGAACCGAAGCTTAAATACATGTCACATATCTGGACTATTTTTTAGTGAATGAATGTGTACGTTCGGTTTTTTAAGGGGCTATGTACTACATATAGTGATCCTACTTTAATCATATGTCCTATTGGCTGCTATAACAAATTATTTGAGTATAATTGAAATAAATCACTTCATAAATAACCATTTTTTCATAAAAATACTCAAAAATAATTGGAAATTTTCTATAAGGGTTATATGTTATAGTGATCCCCACGCAACCATTGGTCCTTTTCTAAGCATGAGTTGATGTTAGAAGTGTTTTTGTCATATTTGACACAAATCACTTCATAAATAACGAATATTTCATATAAAAACTCAAAAATTCGTGGTAAATTTGTTTGTTAGTAGACCCACCTCAACCATGGGTCCTTCTTAAACATGGGTTGCTATTAAAAGTGTTTTTACCGTATTTGGAACAAATCGCTTCAAAAATAAATTATTTTTCGTATCAAAATTCAAAAATTGGCGGTAGATTTGTATGGGGACTATACTATAAGTGGACCCACCTCAACCATGGGTTCTTCTATAAACATTGGCTACTGTTAGAAGTGTTTCTACTATATTTGACAAAAATCGTTTCATAAATAAAGCGCTTTTAATAAAAGAAAAAGAATGGGCGTGGCACTTTGTTTTTTACAGAATTCGAATCTGGTATCTCTTTAATGTCAGACCAAGTTAAATTTATGTTTTTTGAGGCTGCTAAAGTTGAATCCAATTTTATTCCATCACTTCAGAATTTTGGGCGATTTTTTCTATGTCTGTCTGTACGATTCGTTTGTTCAATTTGAAAGATATTCAGATGAAATTAGATAAACATAGCTTCTCTTGGCAATATTACTGTTCCAAAAAACATAATGTATTATCAATGATCAGATCAGAGCAAAATATTTTGTAAATTTTACATCTTTTCTTAACAATACCATTTCCATGCTGCCTAGATCACGAATTGTACACTACTCCGGAGCAATTGGCTTTTAGACCGTTCAATGCTTTAGGTGACTGTGTTTCACCAAATGCAACGTCTTGTTACAGTCTTTTAGATCTATTGCTTTTGAATCTTTACTTAACCAGTAAGAGCCCCATGTCAGTAGATTAGCTGAACTCCATTCATTTGTTTGTTTAGTTCTCTTTGTAAAAAATTGCACTATTCACTCAGATCATATAGATTTCAATTAATTTTTTTGCTTTGATCTTAAAGACAAGTAGCATTACTTAGCTATTGGCGTATTTTTTACACTCAATGATGATTCATTTCTTTTTATTTTTTTGTTTGTTGAAATTAAGTTATTAAAATAAATTCTTGGAATTTAAAATATGTGTTAAGTGCAGTGAATTGTGTTTTAAATTCTAATTAAACAACAAATTCCCCTAGGTGTTGCCGCAGCTGTATGAAGATTTTGAAAGACAACATGAAAGAACCCTTTTCTATATAATGAAAAAAAAATTGTGCTGCTGTCACGCCTATTCTAGATTACCAACTAACTTTATATTATTTGTTCTCATAAAAAAGGAAAAAAAAAACAATCAAAAGAATACTTGAATCATTTTAACACTTTGCTACGCAGCGGGTTACAAACGCACGCAAACGCATGCGCGAAGGATGCGCATGCATGCATTCTTAGAACAAAAAAACAATTCCTTTATTTTTTTTTTTCTGTAAATTATAATGTTCTTTTATTTTTTTCGTTACATTTAAAAAACTATTTGTGGCTAACTAGCATTTTAATGCTGCTGCATACTGCATACATGTTTATTTATTCAAATTGTATAGTTATAAAATAAGAGAAGATTGTCTGTGGCTGCCGCAACGCCACACCACACCACGCCACCGTTGCTACTTCTGTCAATTATGAGCACGTTCTGTGCTGTGCTGTTCGCTTTTAGTTGTCTTTTTAAGGCGAAAAATGTCAATAATGCCGCCGATATGATTCGGACTGTGTTGTGCAAATTCTGTCGAAAAAAAAAATGTGATCATACCGCCGATCAAACGAAAAGGTGCCGCTGAACAGACTCATTACAAAACAATAAACAAATTTCCAGACACCCAAACTATGAAGTAAAACAAAGGACCTACAGGAATATCAGCCGCAGCAGCCGAAGCAGCACACGACACACGACGCGTCGTGTAGCAGCAGCAGCGTGTCATGAAGTTGCACCACAGATCTCTGTGTTGCATTTAAAGCTGAAGCTGTAGCCTGTATACCTGCTGGTGCCGTGTTGAAGCTTGTTCATGTCAAAATCGCTGATAAGCGCAAACGCGCAAAACTGAAACAATTGTGGCAAAAGCGACTGCCGCTGTTCGGTAAGAAAAAGCTGAAGAAAAAAGTCGAAGAAGCCTTGCTGCACGCGTTTTAAAAAAAGTGAAAGACAGACAAAAAGCCCAAACACTTTAGCGTGTTTAAACAGTTTTGCGGAACCACTCCACTGCATCCCCCGCTGCTTGTCTGATTGTCTTGTATGGCACCATTGTTTTTGTGCTAGCATCTCTCTTTTTTTTTTTTTTTTTTTTGTTACTTGGTTTTTATTGTACCATAACCTGGTATTTTGAGGTTTATCACGATTTCTTTGAGGTTAGCAGACACAGTCATCCTATTTGTTCGGCGCTTGAATTTGTTTCTCGTTTTTTTTTTCTCTTTTTTTTTTTTAGCAAATTTTCAATTGAGCTGCAATTTGAATATTGATGTGCGCGCTCGTTTATTAAAAGTTTGCTACCGGTTTCTGCTTGCAGCATTGATATAACCGAGATTGAGTTCAGGTTTTGGAGCATGTGCCATGGGATGTGGTTTTTTTTTTTTGTGTTCTTCGAATTTTGTCTGTTTGAAATTGAATTTGTAATTAATTTAATGATTTAGAGATCGTTTAGTATAACAGTTATGTTCTGCAAGAACCGAGTACATTTTCGGTTATTACAAAATTTACAAAATATAAAAAAATTTTTTTTTTTTTAATAAAATAAATATCAATTCTAAATTTCGCTTGGAACAAATAGAATTGCAATCGAAATTTTTTTTTCTTACTGACATCGATGTCTGTCTGAATATCTATCTGTTCTGCTGCACGCTATATGAAAAAGATTATTTAGGAGATTTTAAAAGCTAGAATCAGCAAAATTTGAATGTCTAAATTAAGTGTGCATTATGCCTTTGATAGTCTTAATAAAATATTTCAATTTGGTTCAGATCGAACATTTTTTCGGTATCGAACATTTCTTCATACATATATATCCCATAGGTGACCCAAATTTCTAAATAGTTTTACATGGAACCCCTAAAATATAAAACCTCCATACAAAATCATCCCCAAAATTTGTAATTTTTATGAAATATCAAAAAAACTTCCATTATTTTGATTAAAAAACATGAACCTTTTAAGGCACCATCAAGTTTCAATACCCGTCACACGATATTTGTTCTAACTTTTATTTAAATAACTCAAAATGTGTGTTGTATGGGAACTATATGCTACATAGATCCTACTGTGCTCATGGGTTGCTATAAGAAGTATTTGGACCATATATGAAATAAGTCGCTTTATAAAAAAAACATTTTCCTCAAAAATGGACGGTAGATTTGTATGGGGCTATAAGTTATAGTAATCAAATCTCAATCTTTCTGACAAAATGATAGTACCCGTTCACACCATGTGTGGCGGAAATAAAAAATTTAAAGATTGCTGTTGTGAAAAAAATTGATATTCTCAAAGAAAGAGACAGAAGAATTGAGTGAAAGAGGGAACTAAAACGATACATATTGCTACCGAAACAGGTATCAATACATTAAGAATTATAAATGTACAAGTTTCGATGCATAAAGATATCGATACATGGAGAAATATACTGTTACTGAGACCAAAAAATAGTCGGAACTTAATCAAAAAATCTTTATAGCCTTTAAAGTGCGCGCCGATTCACGTTGAATGTCTTCAATCGACTTAAAACGGGTTCCTCGGGGTGGTCTTTTGAGTTTTTGAAAAGCCAAAAGGTCACACGCAGCCAAATCAGGTGAATAAAGTAGCTGCAGAAGGATATTTGTTGCATTTTTGGCGAAAAAGTCACGAAGAAACAGTGCTGTTTTTTAAGAAAATTCCAAATTTTTGGTACCAATCGAGACTTGACACGTTTGAGGCCCAAAACACCTTTCAAAATGGTATTATTGATCCTTTTGATACGCCAATTTTATCAGCAATTCATTAGTTAATCGACGGTGTGCAAGCACTAATTCTTTTACTTTTTAGATGTGAGCATCGTCCGTTGAGGTCGACGGTCGACCAGGGCGATTTTCGTCTTCAACGCGATCTATACCTTCTTTTAACAATTATATGATATATATACCTTTCATATGTTGCTGATTTTGGTAGAGCTCGGTCCCCGTAAGCCTTCTTCAACATTTTCAACGTTTCTGCAACATTTATTGCATTTAGAAAACAAAAGTTCATCGCATTTCTTTGTTGAATAATTTCAGACATTGTGAAAATCGCCAAATTCACTTTTTGTGTCGCACAAAAACACTAATAAATATTTTAACATGTAATTTGGCATGGAAGTCAGTAACAGTTGTACGAACTTAAAAAAATATATTAATCGAAAATATTTACCCGTGTCGATGACGATATCGATGGAGTATTGATAAATATAGATATCGATACAGGCATCGATACATATAGATATCGATAAAGGTATCGATACATATAGATATCGATACAGGCATCGATACATATAGATATCGATACAGGCATCGATACATATAGATATCGATACAGGCATCGATACATATAGATATCGATAAAGGTATCGATACATATAGATATCGATACAGGCATCGATACATATAGATATCGATACAGGCATCGATACATATAGATACCGATACAGGCATCTATACATATAGATATCGATACAGGCATCGATACATATAGATATCGATACAGGCATCGATACGTATAGATTTCGAAGAAGGTATCGATACTTATAGATATCGATACAGGTATCTATACATATAGATATTGATATATCTTCCGATAAAAGTAAATGTCAATATAAATGTAGAAAGTTGCTAACATTGTTGAAATTACAAGAAAAATTTTATATTATAAATATTTAATTACAAGTGACTAGCTTGAGGGTCCGAGCTGACCTGGCTAGTCAGGACATAGGGGTGGTTTACAATTGCTGTTTTATTGTTTAAATGTTCTGAACTCTGTAGAATATTTTTTAATATGTAGATACTAGTAGAAGTTTCAACTAAAATCACAGTAATTTGAGTTGAAGCTTATTGATTTTAGTTATGTAAAAGATTATTAAGTCTCAAATATAATATTTTGTTATTTATTAATACTAAATGCAGAATAGCTAGTAAAAAACATGTATGTCACATTAACAATATCATTTGAAATCGATCTTGATTTACTTGTGGCAAGGTGCTATTACAAATTACAAAATAAATATTTAGCTAATAAATGAACAATAATATAAAGGTAACTAACATAAAAGTAACATATAAGCCACAACAAAATAAACAGACAAACATACATTTTTGTATCTACAAGATATTATATCTGCTATGAACTACTAACCGGGCAAGCGTAAACAAAGCACAGACGAAGGTGCAAACAAGATGTCAAATGAGTGAACAATAAAAATTAATCCTGGAACAAAAAAAAAAAAAAACAAAAAATAAACAACGTCGATATAGAAACAAGCTAAAAGAAGAACAACAAAAATCGAATGTGTGTAGCTATCAAAATAGGCATCGTGAAACATTTTTCGTAGAGCAACAAAAAAATGTATAAATGCAATAATCAAGCAAAATTCGCAAACAATGAGAATGGCAAAAAAAAAAAAAAATAAATAAATAAAAGCAAAAAAAGTAATGCACAGCGTTAATAGATACAAAATGTATCTTGTTAACTTAAAACGCTTAAAACAACAAAAACAATATGAGGCGCGCAAGATAAACAATACAGAAGATAGAAGCGAGGGGATGGGAATGGGAAACCGTATTTGTGGCCATTGTCAACTGACTGACTGCGATAGAACTTGTCAATTTGACACTTCATAAATGGACGTTGGGAACAGAGCAAAAAAAGAACAAGAAGGGAAAGATTGCGCCATGCCGCCATTGAAGCATTTTGTTTTTTATGCATGTAACTACAAGTATCTGTGTAACTGACAGATGCATTGTTGCAACTGTGCGTGTTCGCAGTTTTGAGGTGACTTACAAAAGTTTAAAATATAAAAAATATCTACGTTGAAATTGTTATCGAACGTTTATTAGCACACTCGTACGTTTTTCCCTTATTTAAACAGTTCTAGGCGCTTCCACTGCCACTTTTTATCTGTTGTGTTTTTTTTTTTTAGACTATAGAACAAATGCGTTTTTTATGAACTGCGCACGGTTTCATGACGACTATGTTGAGGATGATGATCATGAAGAGCTAGAGTAGCTACTCGCCCTCTTTACGGATTTTCTGACATTTGTTACATTTGACAGCTAACAATGTATCTACAAGAACTTTAACTCGTTTCAGGCACAAGCTGTAGCGTTGTTCTTAACTTATGTGCGCTCCTTTTTTTTTTTTTTTTTTGTTATCGTATCTCATTGCGCATTGTTGCTTTTGTATAATTGATAGTGAACCTAGGACAATGGTTGCTTAATTATTTTTTTCATGAACTGCTATCTATCTCTTTCACTCACTCACTTACTCGATTTTTAATTGAATATTCGCCGCTGCGCTATAAAAAAAAATATAAAGTAGCTGCTCTAGGCAAAAGTCTTCTCAATGAAGTTGCTGTATCTTGTAATGTTCCTAAATATATATTGCAGTATATCGGCATATCTATCTATCACAAAGCTATGTGTGTTGCGTTCTACAATTGACAATTAATTGATGTGTCGCTTTTATTGTAGTTGTTGTTGTTTTTTTTTTTTTATCCTGCTACTTCTGATTTTTTAATATTATTTTTGTTGTTTTATACGTAGTAATGTAGTTCCACTCACACCCCTGTCAGCTGTCAGTTTTGCGCTTGATTGAAGTGCTTTGCTCGTTTGTCCTTTTTTTTTATTCATTCAACATTATTTCCCTTCCTTTTTTTTATCGTTTGGGATTAATTTTTATGCTCGCCTGATTTTCTTATTAATTTATTAAATTATTATTGGATTTTTAAATTGCATTGAGTATTCTTTTTTTTTTTTTTTTGTTTTGTTCAGGAATCTTAATGATAAAATCAATTTAGTTTATTTAGTTTTGCGTATAATCCAATTAAAGCGTGAATATCGCTTTTGATGTGGCATGTTTAGAATGATAATTTTGATTTGATTTTTGGCGGTATTAAGTATTAGAAGATTTGGTTACTTTAAAAAAAAAAAAACTCCTTCAAATGGTAAAAAGTTTTTATTAAAAAAAAAAAATTGGATTGTTGCACTTTGATGATCAAGATTACTATAAGCTCTATCGAAACTAGAAAGCAGGAGTAGTAATCGCTTGAAATGGAATTGTAAAACAATTGGTTTGTCTAGAGAGCAGGCTTCTAGACAGGAAGAAAAAAAAACAATCCAAGATTTTAAAAATCCATCTGCAAGAAAGCCAATGAAGGAAAGCTAAAGTAAATTTTGAATTAATACCTAATTTTTATTTTATTCAATCGCAAGTGTATTTTTAAGACTAACAGAAGCATATCGATATAAAGTAGCTTAATATTGTTATGTGTTCGATATGTTTTAATGTAGGTACAATAATTGTTACATTGATCTACGGAATATTATATTGTTAAGCCCAAATTTTTAGGTTAGAACATTTTTATGGGGTTAATTTATTGTAAATCTTTTTGGGTGCGAGCCCTTCTTTTGGTATAGCCCCCAGACATAAACCAGTTTTTACATAAAACGTTTTCAGTTTACACATAGTCTAGAGCCTCGTACTGATCACAGTTTATATTTTGTAGTTTGACTATGTTTGAAGTAAACTATGAAATATTCCGCTTTGTAAGAATTTCACTATATGGTAAATTGATATTTAATGAAGTTACCATTGGATAATCAACTATTAAAATATTTTATAACGTATGATAGGTGTTAAAAACGGGGTCGAAGAAACATTTATTACTATTCTTTGGTACTTGATTTTTAGTATTATTGGGTGTATGCACATAGTATGGAGGGTACTTTGATTTTGTTAGTTTGTAACGCCTTAAAAAGAGACATTATAGACCCCATATGAAATATATATTCTCGATCAGTACGACAAGACGAGTTGATCTAGCCATGTCCTTCTGTTCGTATGGATTTTTTGGGATTTATTTGCTTAGTTTTAAAGATATTGATATTTAGAGATATTGAAATTCGAAACTTAAGCTTTTCTCAGTCCTAAACAGTTCAAGTGTTAAAATTAAAGTGTCACGTCCATTTGTGCGCCTATACAAAATTTCTGTTTTTTCCGATTTTTTCTATGAAAATATCTATTATTTTTGAATATATTCACTCCAAATTAAGTAAAAACACCTTTAATGTCATCTAATATCAAGGTGCCACGCCCATTTTTAATTATATGTGTGAATGTAGTAATTATTTATGACTGTTATAAACTTATAGCACCCATACAATCTCACCATCCATTTTCAAATTTTTTTTCAAGAAAAGGTTTATCATTCTGTCCTTAGATTTAAATTTGACTCCATTGTTGTGTCTAAACTTTGGTTGGATTGGACTGTTGACTCTAAAAATAAGCTATTCCAAGGCGATGGCTAGTATTTGTGAAGTTAGAAATGGTTAGAGTAATGTGAGGAGAATGTTTGGATAATATCTCCCATTAGACGGTTTCAAGGTATGTTTTGACTGATTTTCATTCGATATCAAAAGCTCATAATAGATCACACAATTTGATGCTAAAAACATTTCAATATCGTCGGTTCAATCAGATCTTCAACAGATAAAAAATCAAACCACAACGTTTAACAACTTCATTTCCTATTGTATTAAATTACCTTACTTTTGGATCATTGCCAAGACTTTAAAACGACTGGAAATGGTTGCTTAGTTAACTCCCAATTAATCTTCAAGTTTTTGTTGCATTTGACATGGGTCTTCAACAAGTTATATATTATTTCTAATTCTTTATCTTGAAACTTCTACGGCTGACCTAGACTTTCTTTGTTTTCCACATCAAATTCACAATTTTAATGCGTTGAAACATGTCGCTTCATGTTCTTTCACGAACGATGCCTTCACCATCTGTTTCTGAAATCATTCAGCCTTAATTTAAACAAGAAAATAGACAAACTCCCGCAAATGATGCATATTTAACTGAAAAGTTGCCATGTTTATTCGCAAAAGATAATTTATGACGCCGAGAAAAATTCTCAAAGACTTTACGTTTTTGAACTGATATTTGGTCAGAGTTTAATTGCTTGCGCCACCTAGCGGCAAACGACAATGATAGATGGCGTTATCAGCACTCATTACTTCTTTATTCTTCATAATTTATAAAGTACAACTTTTTACAGTTTTTATCGGTATCTTTCTATCTTAGCTCTAAGATATATATTTATTTTTTAATATACCTAATCGTGTTAAACTACAAAAAATAAATAATGTTATTTTTCTGCGTCATTACTAATTTTGATTTCTTTTTTAAAATACTCTCGACCTCTAAGTTGAAGTTCGAAAAGTATAAATAAAGAAAATTGAGTCGTTGACATATTACCGAATACATGCATCGTTGAACATTGACATTTCATAAACATAAATTAAGTTGAAAGTTAATAAAAAACACACAAACAAATAAACCAACAATATAATTACTTTATTCCAGTGAAACAGGTGAAAGGTGCTTTTAAATATTATATCGCATTACACCAGTAATTTTCCACTGTGTCGATGACACAGTGCCGAAAAAATTAATTCCAAAAAATAAAACAATTCATATAGAAGAACACGAATAAAAACCAAGGAGAGAGAGTGTGCTGGTTTGCATTAACTCATTATTTTGGCGCAACATGCTTTGCGATCCCCAAAGGATATGTAAACATTGTAATTAAAAAAAAAAAAAAATGAAAACAGCAGACGAAATTTTAAAATTATAAATGACAGAATTTTCAAGCGCATTTCACCGTCAATCGATTCATTTCTCCTCAACTCATTTTCTTCAACTGCTCTCGTTCACTCAGCTCACTCCGCTCACTTGCAGACCTTAATTAAAAACGCATTAACAAATATTTCTCGACTCGACTCGACCTAAAATTTCGTTGCATTCGTGTTACACATACGCCACATGAGCACAATTCAGCGCCATTTCTCCATTAATGGTAATTTTTATAGGTTTTTTTTTTTCGAATTCGTATTTGGTTCTGTCTTGAGCTAACGATGTGTGTAATGTTGTTTAAACAATTTAATTAAAATGTAATTTGTTTGAAAATAGTTATTAAAATGGGTTTGGTTTTTTGGTTTTTCTTTTGTATTTTAGCCTTAGGTCTAGTTTTTTTAGATTGTTGGGGTGAGACAGCACACAGTAAGTTGCATCCCAATTTCTGTTTAGTCTTTTTTTTTTTTTTTTTTAATGCAAAACATTGTTATTGTACGAGTATTGTCGTTGTAATCGTATGATTGAGTATGTAGCGATGTAACAGATAATGATGATAGTCGTTTCTAATTAACTTGTAATAAATGTTTTCCCATTTACTTATTAAGCTTTAATTATAGTGTCTGTTAACTAAAAAAAAAAAAAAGAATCGAATACGTCTGTTGTTGTTGTTGTTGGGGTTAAGTTGTATGTGAATAATTGCGTCGAGAATTAAGATAGGCAGTTACCAAAAGGGTTTAAGAAAAGTTGCAGCTGTAGTTACATTTTAAGTTGAAGTAAAAAATTACTTGTAATATTTTATTTTTTTTTTTTTTTTTGATGACAAGCACCATATTTGGTTGTTAGTTAATAAAATCAATAATAGAACTTTTAGTTAAACTATTTTTGAAAATAATATGGAATAATTAATAGAACTTACAACTTAAAGTCCATATATATAAAAAAAGTCCCAAGTTCTGTTGGTGATCGATGGACGCGAAAACTACTGGACGGATTTTTACGAAGTTTTGCATGTGTGTTTGTATTCACACAAGGATGGTTTAGGGCAAAAAAAAAAAATTTAAAATTAATTTGACCCTGGGCCAATGGGGGCCTGAAACCGGAAAAGCCAGACTTTGGTTTGTATAGATTTATAAAATCAATTTGAAAGTTAATAGAACATTTTTAGCGTTCAAGGAGAAGAAAACATTTGGATTGAATAAACGTAAGAATGAAACTGGGCGTATTTAATGATGGTTAGTCGTGTTTATGGAATAAATAATTTGAACCGACATTTTTGCAAATTTATATTTAGCCACCAAAGAGAAAAAAAAAAAACGCGCAAAGCCGCGGGTACCTACTTAATCTTCTATATTTTTAATCTTACATACAGTCCAGGACATTCTGCCTCTGAGCGAATAGTATTTTAACGCTCGCCGATCAAAATTTTGATATTCGATGGTGTTTTGGTTTGACATCTCTAAATTTGTATTTTGATGTTTGGGGGGGTTTAAGGCTTAATAGTAGTATTTTGACTTGGTTGTGTTGTCGTTAATATAGTTAACTCAAATTTTAATCGGACCCTTGTTAATCAGGAAAACGATATGTTTGGAACTAAAAGATGGTAGCCAGTTTCGAGCCGAAACGTTTGCTGATTATAAATCAAACAATTTAAATGTTAAAATTTACTTAATAAAGCAGAAGCAAAAACAGATTCAAAAAAGAAGAATATTTTAAAAGTGTATATACCATTTTTTGTATTTACATAATAATTAAAACATGACATTGGAGTTGTTCTTTCCTCACTGAAAAAAATATGTTTTTTAAATGAGAATCGATTTCACATTGGTTTTGATGTAAGAATTTTCCTATAGGTTTTAGGAAGTTAAAATTTGTATATACATTTTCTAGATTCCATATTTCGTAGGTTTGTCGAGAGAAAATCTGGGTCTGGTAGAACTTTTCCGTGAATTATGCTATTTTATGAGTACTAGTATAAAGTAAACAAGAATGATACCCTGTAGCGTATTTTAATATACCTTACTTTTTTCTTTGGGTTATTAATACTAAATGTTCGAAAACTGTTGGAGTATGGTAGGCATAATCCATAATGAATTTAGAATCAAAAGATTACATAACAAAGAAGTATTTTCGAAAAAAACTAAAATTTATGTGGTAGGTTTGTGTGGAAGTTACCCTTAAAATGGGACTAAAGAAAACCCCTTGAGTGATCACAGTGATGGCTTAGGAGAGTTTAAGTTTCGAATATGGTGGCCCTATCTCTTAAAGCCTCCGAGATAATCGTTTTCATACGTCAGACGTCTGGGCCTTTCAATGCTGATCAAGAATATATATACTTTATAGGGTCTATCATGCCTCCTGTTACATACTTTTTACCCTTTTCTCTTTGGGAGCAGGGTATAAAAAGGTCTTACTCTTATGAAGAACTAACAAAGCCCATTTGTTTTTATTTAATTACAATATAAATATGTAGGCTTTATGCCTGATTTACACGATTATATTTTGTGCCATCTTTTGTGACACATATCATCCAACTGTCAAAATCTTAATTTATTTTTAGGTGTTGAGGTTCCTCTTACTTTTTATACGCTATGCCCAATGGCTATATTAAGTTTGTGATAGACTTTGTGAAGTATATATTTTCTTGATCATCATTGAAAGGTCAGTCGATCTTGATATGTCTGTATGTTCGGATGTCTATCTATCTATCTATAATACAGCGATATTCGAAAATTCTGTAGAGATCCTCTTGCCCCAGTTTAAAGGGGCAGGCCCAATACAAACCTACCATGAAAATTGTTTGCTATGTAATCCAGGAACTTTAAATTTAGTAACGATTATGCCTATTATAGTCCCATAAAATGTGCCAATTTGGATAGGTCTAGGGGTGTGATATTGTTGGGAATAATCGATTGTTAATGATTTTAAAAAAAATTGATTCTTGTTGATTAATCATGATTATTAAAAAAAAAAAAATTCTGAGAATAATAATTAAGAACATTTCTTTTTTTTTTTTGCTCCTCACTTGAAAAAGCTTTGTTATCACCCATCCCCGTGGTTGTCCATGATTGAGGACCGCCACTATCAACTACTTGATTATTGATTGTTCATTAATCGATTATTGATTCTTGAACTAATTGATCACTATTTCTAAATGATTAATCGATTAATCACACAGTTCTATATAGGACCAAACAAATACTAATGTTCCACAATTTTTGGACTTTTTGGTATATAAAACTTTTTTGTTCCTAATTATAGATATTTAATAATCGCCAAATTATTCTGTCAACTTTCATGCTTGGGATACATAAATTTTTAAATTAGGCTCGCGTGGAACCTTTTTAAAATTTGGCACTCTTACAAAGTCATCTCAAGATTTAGCATTTTTATGAAAAGTTGTAAGTTGCGATCGTTCATTAGTTTACGATATTATCAACAAAAATTTTACTTACTGCCTGGAAATCGCGGAAAAATGCGTCCATGTCGACTCAGTATCCATGGATAAAGCGGATAACTTTCACGTATCACATGATGAGGAGCACCAAAGTGCGGATGATGTCCCGGTGGAAATACACTTAATGGATGTCCAGGCGGTAAATGTGGCGGTAATTGTGGTGCATGATGTGGTGGACCAGCTCCAAGATTTTGTTGTTGTTGCTGCTGCTGTTGATGATGATGATGATGCGCCAAAGCAGCAGCCATATGAAATTGTGCAGCTAAAAATTGTGGAGGTGGTGGCGCACCATGTTGTGGTAATGGTATTGGTGGTGGGGGTCCAATTGTTGCAATGGGCGGTACTAAACTACTGGGTGGCACGCCAAGCGTTGGCTGCGGCGGTGAAGTTCTATTCGCAGTTTCACGCGCAGCAATTAAAGCTAAATTTGGCGATGCTTGCAAGGGAAGCGGACGTATTAGACCAGGAGGTAATGATGCTGCAGCTGTAGAGATTATATTATTGCTTGTTGTTGTGGGTGTAGCGGATGCAGCAGTCGTTGTTGTTGTTGTTGTTACATTAGTTATTTCTGGTGAGGGTGTACGACTGCAATGTCCATTAAACTCTTTGGCGCTCTTTTGCTGATCTTGCTTTTCCTGTTGTTGTAGCAAAGGAGAAGATAGTGGCGAACGTGAACGTGAACGTGATGCACTACGTGAACTTCGTGCCACAGGTGAACGATCAAGTGAAGCGCGTCTTCTGCAATAGATGAGACCACGTGGTGTGGCATAATTTACAGCGCTCTGTGTTGCTGTTGGAATATTATTATTTCTATTAAGCGATTGCGTTATGACACTTGAACGTTGCAATGTGCGCTTCGAAGTTGTTTCATTATCGCCAACAATTGAATCGATGCTAAAAGCTAATTTTGGCTTTGAATTTGTTGTTATTGTTGTGGTTGTTGTTAAATTATTGGCGCCACTACTAGTATTAGTATTACTACTGTTGTTGTTGTTGTTATTATTATTATTATTGCTAGCTGCAACTGCTGCTGCAGCTGCTGCTGCTGCTGCCGCAGCAACCATTGATGTTGGTGTTAGACCAACAACAAAAGGATTAATGCCATTTATTGGTGCCATTGGCAGCATATTGTACGATTGACGTTCGCACGTGACCATTTGCGAAAAATTAAATGCAACAATAATGACAAAACGACGACGTTGCGACGCGCGTATTGTAAGCACTTAATAAACTAAATTGGGTATACTATATATATTTTGTAGTTTTATAAAAGTAAGTAAGTAAGTAAATATAATGGAGTGCACACACAAATCAAGCGTGCTATTTATTTGTCAATTATACACAAAAACAAAAACCGCACTGGACACTGCACTATAAATGGTGGTTTTTTTATTTTCACTTCACAGATACACACGCACACACATGCAGAGCAAAAGATAAAATGCGTTTTAGTTTTAGTGCATTTAACGCTTCAACGATTATTTTTTTTGCGGCGTTGGCGGCGTAGTCGCATTGAAATACTGCATCCGTTCGTAATATAATTCAGTTGTCGTTCAATCAAGTGACATTGATAAACTGGAGCGTAGTAGTCGGTGGAGCGACGAAGCGTTACGTTTACGCTTCAATTGAGTTAAGACGTCGACGACGACTACAACTACAACGGCGACTGTCAACGCCATTATTACGCGGCTTAAAAGCCACGCGGCGTATGCGTAATGTGCAAAAAAATTTACAATCAAAAAAAAAAAATACGAAACAAATGAAAATCTACGTAAAAACAAATCACGCAAAACGTAATGCGACGCGATTTTAAAAAATTTAATGCCGCGCAGCGCGAATGCTTTACGTGTATAATAAGCGCTCAGAGTGCACAGAGCAAATGTAGCGCAAATTGTATCTTGTATCTGATTGTTAGCATTCCAGTGCAGCAAGACGAACAAAACAAAATAAAAAATAACGAAATATTTTTTTTTTTTTTGGGAGAGTAAAAGCTAAGAAATGTTACTATTGACATCTCTTTTTACACACATTTAACGCAAGCGCAAAAAGCTAACATTTTCCAAAAAGTGTAAAAACCTGTTTCAGTGAAGAGTTTATTTTGCTCTTCGAAACTGGCAGCAGAGACAGCAGCAACTTTTCGTTTTTAGCCATTTTTCGCACCAGTTTATGACAGCGCAACAAACAATTTGCGTTAAATAAAACAGCATCATTAAAGTGTTTGTGGTTTTTGTTATTTTAGTTAAGTTGGGAGCGAGGGGAGAGTGTGCAAAGGAGTATTGTTGGCGGTCCGTCTGTCTGTTGAGCCATTGAAAATACAATAAAAAGGGGCGGGCACTGTTTTTCTGCACCTTTTAGCAGCAGCAATAGCAACAGCAGCAATAAGATACAAACTAAAACAAACTACTCAGTGCTGGGGATGTGTGCAGTTTTGCAAATTGAAGCCTGTTTGGGGCGCTCAAACGTTTGCTCTCTTTACTTTTCATTGCTGTTGTTGTTGTTGTTGTTGCTGTTTGTTGCAAGTTGTGAAAATAAACACCTCGTTAAATACGATGAACAAAAAAAAAAAATGAATGCATGCATGCAGCATTGCAGCGTTGTGGTAAATAATTCCATAATATTGCAAACTTGAAATTGCCATAAAAGACATCGTCGTCGTAGCTGTTGCTGCTGCCACAAAACGCCGACGCCACCGACGCGTTGTAACACTGGAGCAGCAGCAGCAATCAGCTTGCAAACGTCCTCATCATCATCAGCAGCAGTCATCCTGTGTTCTTCTTCTTCATCTTCTTCTTCTTGTTGCCTGTACTATAGGCCAAAATAAATTGACGTGCGCTTTTGTTGAATTTGTATGCATCTAGATAAGTTTTGCTGTTGTTGCTGTTTTATTGTTTTTTTTTTTTTTGTTGGCGCTGCTGCATTTACTGCATTTGATATTTGCTTTATTTGCTGTTGTTGTTGTTATTTTTGCTCTTTTTCTGCACCTCTCACGCTTTGTTGTGTGTGTTTTTGTGGCACCTTTGGGTGCGGTAATTGTAATTGGTTTTCTTTTTTTTTGTTTTTTCTATTCTCCTTTTTTTTTTTACACAGCTTTAAATGAAAAACTTTGAGTATTTTTAATATGTTGCGCAGTTTGTAACAATTTGTGGAAATATTTTGAAGGTCTTAATAAATTAAACAATTTGCATCAAGATTGCTTCCTACATTTGTGTCACAGGACTATAATTAAGTACCAACTCAAAAGGCTACCAATTTTTTTGGCAATATTTTTTAATTGTTTTGTTTGAAAAGTATTTGAACTTCGATTTAAATTAAGCTATTATACACATACCTCCTCTGCATTTATCTGTTGCATTTAATGCTGTTTTTTGTTGTTGTTTTGTTTCAAATGCATCCTTAAAATACGTTTGCATTCATGTTGCAGTTTTTCAATTGGTTTCTACGCAATTACGAACTAACCTAGTTGAGTATGTTAGCTAGCTGTGCTATTTGTGTAGTGTATTATGTTTGGGTATGTTTGTATGTATGTAGCTGCACTAATAGAGTATAGAGTGACCGATCGTTATTATAACTCGTTGGTTTGGTAAAAGTGTTGTTTCTGGGCTTGGTTTTTGGTTGCTGCTGCTCCTTTTTTATTTATGATTATTATTGTAGCATCACGTTTCAACATAAATCATTTAATTAGTTACAATAAAAAAATATTTTTAAACTTTCCTCACATTTTTGTTGTTGTTTTATTTTGGAAATTTATTCAAAACATTCGAATTAATGCATAACAATATTAAATAACACTCAACTTACAGCGCAGCTTAGGAATATTATTTTAATTGGCCTATGAGCAAATCTTAATGAATTTTTTTTAAATTATTTATATTCTCTTCATCGTTATACGATAGCAATTGATAATAAAATAACTTCATTTGGCTTCAATTTAAATTTAGACGTAGTTTTTTCCATACTCATTTTTAAAAGTAATCCTCACACAGGCCTAAACAAATATTTTGGTTTTCGCATGAATATTTTTGTTTGTAACTTGTTCTACTCAACAGAAAATTTTTCTTATATGATTTGGTCACTAATGACATCAGTTGTTAGTACTGACACTGACGAAGACATTCAAGTTCGTTTAAATTTTTAACTACAAAATATTAAAAAACCACGATGAATTAAATACACAAGACTTCTTGCAAGACATGGCGTGCATAAAGTCCTGCATGACTTAACATCCAAGAAGTCTTGCAACACTTGTCATGTGGGAAGTCGTGTAAGACATGTTCATCCAAGACTACTGCGACATTTGTATAAAAATGTCGTCAACGACTTGAATGGAGCTGCATTTGGTATGTAATCAAAGAAAGAGACAAGTCTTCAGCGCAGCATTGATGTCGCGTGAATGACTTTCCCGCTGAGTAGAAACACCAAATTCGGTATGAATTATACCTATGATGAACTTAATAAAAAAAAAAAACAATCTGATTCGGATTGGATAATAACAGGCAGAACAAGGCATTGTAGGCCTGTTATTTTCTTGAGAGGAGATTCCATTTGATCCTATTCTCAAGTCCTTCCTGATGCTTGCTGTATGAAACATATTATCTCGGAGACTATAAGACTTAGATCCACTATATTTGGAACTTAGACTCTCCTGAGCTGTCCAATATGAATTTACAAACGTTTGTTCTCCTAGAAGTACCCCTAAACCTACCACAAAATTTTGAATTTTTTCAAAAAAAGGTCTTTGTTTCTTCATTTAAGAACTATGTATAAATTTAGTATGCATTATGCCTACGATAGTATTATGAAAGTAATTTTCTCTTTGTATAATGTTTTTGTAAAATTAAAACTAGAAACGATACAGAATGGTACTTAGATAAAATGTATCGTAAGGTTTGTACAAATTGGGTATTTGACTTCAGCGCTATTTCTTGTTATTGCCTATCTTAGAAGTACAAAATTCAGTTTGAATGTCATATCTTTGCGTTTAGCCCAATAAAATGTCTCAATTCAGTGATTTATACTTCTAAAATATAAAGCCCGTCTCATACTTACGAAAAATATTTAATTTCTTATGAAAAAATACTGCAAACTTTCCATTATTTATGTTCAACATTTTTAAAATCAATCTAGAAACACTAATTCACAATGAAATTTAATAATTTCAAAAGCATCTTACAATACAAACTTACTGGGTATCTCGAATAAGACTGTACTGTTTTTCCTTAAAAAAAAAATATTGCAATGGAAGGTTTTGAATTTTGCCATGGAAAAGAATTTTAAAACCACTAAACTGATTGGGGAATGAGCGTGGAACAAAATTGATAATCAATTCGCCTCTTTCTAGTCTAAAGACAAAAAAAATATATTTTATTCCTTGGATGTTCAGACCAACATTTATCTTGTATGCATGACTTCTTCTTGTCACTCAATAAAATGCCCATAGTTTTTAGATAAAAATATCTGAAGAAAATGCCGTCGGTTAAATTTATTTTGTTATACGATAATTGAGTTAAATAAATCAAATATATTATTACTAAAAATGCATTAATTTAAGTAATAATAAAAGTACCCCAACAAAATCTCTTAAATTATTAACTTTTTTTTAAATTTATATAATTTTGCTAATAAACGATTAAAGTAAAAAAAAATCACAGAAAATTAATTAGAGATACTCAGCGTAAAATATATTTTAAATTTGTTTATTTTTTTTTATCCAATCTAATTATAACAAACGTTTGATTTATATACTCAGCTATATAATTTATGTGTATTAGAGCGCAAGTTAATTAGAAGCGTTTTATATAAATACATATATAAATGATTACATACAGATAATTTTCTATCTGTTCATATAAGTACGTACATATATGCATTGCAGCCTCATTGAAAGCAATAATCCACAAATTAAACAATAACGTGTTTATATTCTCTCATTAAGTACATACTCTCTCTCTCTGTCATTGATTATTACATATCTCACACCCGCACACATATAATACCGAATATAAATTGCAATCCACATACTCAAACCAGCAATAATTCCACGATCCACATTAGATAAATTTTGTTTAGCTGCAATTACAAAGAAATGCTTTTGATTGGTCAAACGCAACATAAGATAAAGAATGCAAGCGTGCGAGCGAGTAAGCAGTATGATACAATATGTAACTCTCACTTATATGCTGTTTATACAAAAGAGTGCAATTTAATTGTTAATGCAAGTGTAAAAAGAGAAGCATAAGTATAAATTTATATGGGCGTATTTTGTATATATATCTTTTAAGCTCTCTCCCCCTCTCTGTCTTTCTTACCACAAATTTAGCGCTTGCTCACTCACACTTGTTTGTAATAAAAGCGTAATGGAAAACATGCTGCTTTAAAAGAAAAAATAAAAAAAAAAAATAAATCCAATTCATTTAATAATTGCCAACGAGATGAAGCTCATTATCACGAGTACTTTGCACAGCTTTGGCTGCTGCTGCTATTGCTGCTGCAGATACTTTTGTCGTTCTCAATTTGTATCTGTATCTTTGTGCTTGGTGTAAGTGAGATGCACAAAGAGCGCAAGTCGCCATCGTTGTTGCTTTTGACAGTTAATACAAACAATGCCGACAGCATTATATAAATTTTTAAATAACGAATTGATTGCTCTCCTATGAATTTTACGCTAATATGAACGCAATTCTCAGCTTGTATCCATTTCCATTTCTAGATCAGATCAGTTTTGTAGACAACCCACAAATTTATTTATGTATTTTTGCTTTTTATTTATTTATTTTTATTTATTTATTTTTTTCGTGTATTTTGTACACCTAATAATCGCCACTCAATGTCTTCGTGTGCGTTTGTATTTGTATTTGTATTTGTTTTTTTTTTTGTAAGTTTGCGTCTCGTTAGCGTTTTTATTAGACGCATTTTCATGCATAAATGGAGGCCAGAGTAGGTAGGTAGGTTGGCTGTAGAAAACTTGATGGCAGCTGTTTGCTTGTCTGACTAGTTGAGCTGTGAGCCGATTAAAGTGGAGCACTATACTACTCCTGGCATTGGCCGCTTTTAGCTCCTTTTCATTTCACCTTTAATGAGTGCACACTGTTGGCGTTGATTTTGATGGCAATGTTGGCGACGTTCTCATCACCGTCATCGTCATCGTCACCGTCATCGATGATGTCGCTTAGAATGTGTTTGATTGTCGTCTTTATCTTAGAGGTGTATTTTTACGAGATTTGATTAAAAAGTATTGTGTCTTATTTTTTTAAAATTGTTTATATTATTGAAAAGTTTAGATTTAGTTGCTTTGTCACTGGGAAGTGTCGAATAAGATTGTTGTATGTTGTCTTAAAAGCATATCCAAACGGGAGTGTGGTGATTCCCCAATTTATGCGGATTTTGTGAGGTAAAAAGAATTTACTATAAAGTCAAGAATTTTACCACATCCAATCATTGTCGTTCGAAAGAATTTGTGTCTCTTAAGGGACCTGATCGATTCAAAACATTTTGTTAAAATTTTTAAAAAAATTTGTTTGTGTTTTTATTTTTCTATCACTTTTTTGTTGAACCTCAATAAGATTTGAAACTATTTTTGATGCGATATTATGTTAAAATTGAAAAGTATAAAAATTTGATTCAAAATATTTGCGTGTCTGAACACAGCTTAAGTTTTTCATAGTATTTTACTAATTCGTAGCCCTACAGGAGGTCTTGGACCACGTTTCAGGCACTTAAGGAACGTAAGATAAATTGCAATATCCTATATCCGAAGGCAAAATTGTATATTAAGTTTGTTAAATGTACTTATGTTACAGTCAGAAGGTGGCGTAATGGCCCCTATAAAGTATAAATATTCTTTATCATTATTAAAAGGCGATGTCTGTCCGTCCTGCTATTTGCTGTACGAAAACGATTATCTCGGAGACTATAAGAGATAGAGCTACCTTAATCGAAATAAGACTCTCCTAGCCTCATTTTAAGGGATACCCCCCATACAAACCTAACCCAAAGATATTTGATTTTCATAAATACTTCTGTCTTTTAACATTTAGTGTGGATTATGCCTACAATAGTCCAAATGAAATACCACAAAATGGGTATAGCCTACGGTGGTCGAAAAATACATGGAAAAAATATTTAAATCTAATTTTTATGCTCCCATCCCCTAGGACGCCAAGCTCCTAAAGTTTCCCATACATTATACATGGGAAAATAAAACTTTTCGTAGATTTGACGTAGAAACCTGAAAAATAAATATTTTTTAACCGGATAGCAATGTTTCTCTTCATAAATGATCATAGAAGAACACGAAATCATTTATTATTTATGCATAAACCTTTTTTGGACCACACTAGTATAGCCCATATACAAATGTACCCCATTTTTTTTACTTTTCGCTTCTCATAGGCTTTGAAACGGTTTTAGGAAGCTTTTAAGATTTTCTCATTATTTCCCAAGTATATGGTAAATGTTTTTTAAAATTCCTTCTAAGCATGTCTTTGTCTATAATTCCAAGCAGCTAATCTGGAATTAGAAATTGGTCTATATTTCGATTTCGAACGATAAAAATCCAAATAATGTTTGTAAATATCGCAACATTTTTATATACTCTCCACCAACGAGTTCAACCACTGCTGTTGTTGTTGTTGGAACTTGTGTGTCAATTAAAGTTTTTATATTGTTTTTGTTGTTTTTGTTGTTTTTGTTGTTTTTTTTACTTTTGCTGCTCTTCACTGCTGTTCTTGCTTGTTTAAGTTTTTCGCTCTTTAGTGCGGCATAATTGGCTGTCTGTAGCTGTTCTTATCATCTTCGCGCGTGTGTGTGTGTGTGTGTATGTGTATACAAGTGTTTATGTGTGGGAAAGGATTGCCCCCGCGCATAAGTAAGTTAAAATGAGTGGCTGTGCCATGATGGTGTTGATAGTTCCCTGGCTAAATGTTGTTGCTTTTTATTGCTGCTGTACTTGATGTGGTTGTATTGTTTGAGCGATATGATTGCTATCTCATTCATACAGCTGCTATTTTAAGGCCTTTAATATTAATTTTACTTATATACAACTACAACCACCACAAAAAATAACAACAACTACAACTACAATAAAAACACCATCATCATGGATCAGTGTCAAATAGCGCCATTGCTACGACTGCCAACCATTGTTGTCGCTGAATATCGCCGCATTTTGGCAGCATCACAGGAAGTGAATGCGTTTCCTTTCTGTTGACACAACTAATTGGCATTATTTGTTTTAATAATTGAGCATTTTTTGGCGGTCGGCAACAATACTGAACTCTACTCTACTGAATATGTAGTGAGTGACTTTATGTATGTATCTACAGATTTAATTAAAATTCATGGAAAAAAGGGTTTAACTATTGTTTGCATATGTAAAGGGGTTAATGTACTGGACGCTGGTTGTTCATTTTTAAATGTAATTGCTGTTTAAGCCTTTGTTGACTCGAACAAAATGTGTTTTAATTGAATTTTAATTAAAGAATTTTCAAAATGAAAAGATAAATCTGTTTCAATAAATGTGTAAACCTCTTTTCCTCATTTAGCATACAATATATACATATGTATGAGTGTTTTTTATTTTATTTTGAAATTAAATTATAATACAGTGAAAACTCTCATAGGCGGACACCAACCGTCGACAAATTTTTGTCCGCTTAAGACAGGTGTCCGTCCAAAAGGAGTATTACAAAATAAAATGTTTTAAAACCTCTGAGAACCTTTTTAGTAACATTTCAATTTTATTTCTTTTCTTAAAAGCTGAAAAACTAAATACATACTTATACATTTTTTTTTTATATTCGTTTTTTCGAAAAATTCGGAAATTGTAGACTGTCGTAGCAGTTTCTCTTTTTCTTCCAAGAACAGGGTTTGAATACGTTCCTCTAAATGTTTTAAATGCTCGAAGGCAATATAATCCTTTTTACAAAATAACTTTAATGATAAAATTGTCTTCAAAGCTGCTTGATTTGACTGCACGTCTGATTCTTCATCAGGCTCTTCAGTGTCGGAATCCTCTTCATCTAAGCAGATTTCGCTACTGGTACAGTCCATCTCAAGCTCTGGGAGTGTTGGTGGGGACTCAGTGGCTAATTCTTTATCAATTTCGAGGAATTCTGTGGCTTCGGAGTAGTCCTGCCCAAATGTCTTCGCCAACTGAAAAATTGAAGCCAACGTTGATAAGGGCAAGTCATCCTCAGGGTTGAGTTCGTTTGATTCAGGATCATTTTTGTGAAATCCAGCGTTTCTGAAGCAATTTATAATTGTTTCTGGCTGCACCTTAATCCATGCTGCTTTTATAAAATGCACAGCCTCCAAGACGTTAATTGGTTTCTTCGCCGAAGAAGTGTCAATGCTTGCCAAGATGTGTTTAACATGCATGCTTCGATATTGAACTTTAAAATTTTTAATGATGCCCTGATCTAACGGCTGGCAAACTGATGTCGTGTTGCTTGGAAGAAAAATAATTTCTATGTTTCGTAATTGCAAGTCGCGAGGATGAGAGGTTGCATTGTCTAGAAAAAGCAAAATTTTTCGATTTTGCTGCCTAATTTTTCGGTCGAAATCCTTCAGCCATTGAGTCATTAACTCGCGTGTCATCCACGCTTTTTTGTTAAAATGCCATATTATTGGCAACCGCTTAATATCGACGGATGCAAAGGCTCTGGGACGTGCAGCTTTTCCAATCACGAGGGGTTTTTCTTTTTCCCCTGCTAAATTAGCGCAAAGTAAAATTGTTAACCGTTCTTTGGACAATTTTCCACCGCGACAGTTTTCCGATTTGAAAGCAAGAGTTTTGTTGGGCAATGCTCTAAAAAAAAGACCGGTTTCATCGGCATTATAAATGTCCTGGGGTTTATAACCTATTAAAAGTGCTGGAAGTTTTTTCAAAAATTGTTCAACGTCTTCCGGGTTAACAGCAGAGGCTTCACCTGATACCCATCGAAATGCTATGTTGTGTCTAATGCGAAATTTTTGCAGCCAACCGTTAGATGCAGCGAAGTCTTTAACTCCAAGGCTTAAAGCTATTTCCTTGGCTTTCTCTTGTACAATTGGTCCCGATACTGGAATGTTTTGACTTCGAACCTTGCAAAACCAGTCATAAACCATGCCATCAATTTTTTTTCCTTTTGAATTGATAAAGTTTTTTTTTACTGTTGATATTTTCTCCAGCAATCCATCTAGCTCGTAATGCCTCTTTGTTACGCACAATAAGAGAAGCCTGCGTCTTGCCAATGTTAAATCTGGCCGAGACAAGAGAAATAAACTTAGCAACATTGAAATAGTTTTAGATTATTTGCCAATAGTTTTACCTTTTGGCTA
This sequence comes from Leucophenga varia, assembly GCA_018903435.1. Taxonomy (NCBI): domain Eukaryota; kingdom Metazoa; phylum Arthropoda; class Insecta; order Diptera; family Drosophilidae; genus Leucophenga; species Leucophenga varia. The sequence goes on along the minus strand of JAEIFJ010001477.1, from coordinate 113,603 downwards.
GCACACGCACTGATGAATTTTCATTTTCATATTCGTTAAGAATATCTATTTTTTCTTTTAAAGTAAGCACTTTTCTCTCCGACATTATTACAAAATTTTACCTTATCAATTCAACGTGCAGCGATTGACTGAGACAATGTTGCGCTCATAATCGAAAATAGCAAGCACACTTATTATCAGGGGAGTCCCCAAATTAGTTTGTGGGCTTGTAATTTGAATTTCTACGCACAATTTTGTGCGTCGCGTACGTTTTTAAGAGGTTCGCGTCCGGCCAAGAGAGTTGTTCGTTTCTAAATTTTAAAAATTCTGCTGTCCGCGTTCGGTCAAGAGAGGTGTCCGCCCAAGAAAGGGAAATTGCTCTGACATATATCAAAAAAATCAAAATCAGCGAAAAACTGTCCCTATAAGAGGGGCGTTCGCCTATTAGGGGTGTCCGCTAAGAGCCTCCAAATACTTTTGAATAAAATAACTTTTTCAAGGTTGTGCCCTACTAAAGTACTGAGCCACGAGACACAACTACACAAAAATTTATGATTTAATTACGTATAACAAATAAATAAATAAAAATAAAAATTATAGAAGCAAAACGGTCAGTGCACATTAACAATAATAAACTTCGAAATACAAAATGTTTTTTTTTTCATGAAAATCCAAAGATCAAACCCTCTCTGACTACATTATCTACATATGCCGCAGGTAATTAGTTGTGAATGAATATATAAATCGTTTTTAAGCAGAAGAAGGCAAGTGAAAGGCTTTATCAAAAGCCAATAAAAATATTTAGGATAAATGCAATAACTATTTGCTACTCACTCCGACAATAATTGAACGCAAAAGCAAAAGCCATAAAAGTTTATGACAACTGACGGAGTAAGCCGTGTGTGTCTGACATTCATGGAATTCAAAACAAACAAAGAACAAACATATGAACTCTACATGCTCATAACAAAAATAAATTCCAGCTTAACTTGGAATTTATGCACGTCAATCCACTGAAAATCCGCGAATCATGAAATGATCAACTGACGGAAAAGAAGAAGAAGAAAACTGAAAAACATTTACGCTGTCTCATATGAGATGAAATGAGATGAGCTACACACTTAATCCAATTATCAACGCTACTTAGCTGCATTAATCTGCGACTCAAATTTACAAGCGCGCATCTTTATGAATCCTTGCGCCCTTAAACAATTAGTAGCTGACTGCGCAGGATTATCTGAATCTGCAAACATCGAAGGCGGAATATGAAAACAATTGAGCTAAATTGTAGGCGGGTGAATGGATTAGTTAACAACGCGGGACATTGCATTGTGGGGCAGGTAAAATGCGGTAAATGTGATTATTTTTATTTCATTTATACTATTTTTTTTTTTCGAATAAATTTTTCATCGTTATTAAAAAATTAATAGAATAATTTCGCATAATTAAAATTTCACTCAGCAGATTTGTTTTTTTTTTTTTTATATTTAATTCATAAAACAACGCCATTATTTAATGAGCTTTTTTTGATGACGCTAAGGTGTGGCACATTCAACTTTCTGTAAATCTGTCTGTCTGCCTGTCTCGATTCATTCAACGGAACGTTTTGTCAGTATTTCATGTTCTCAGTGTGACACTTGAACGCTTTAAAGGCGCGACAATTGCCACAAATTAAAACCGCGAAGCGTTGGATGCACGCAAAATATTTTATTGCCTCATTATGCAAAATACTAAAAAAAAAAAAAAAAAAAACGGACAAGATAAAAAAAAAATCCAAAAGAATGAAATTCAGAGAATTGCTATATTGTAGTAATCCAGAAAATAAATTGTATAAATTGTGCAAATGAAGTCAAATGGCGTTCCATAAATGAATGAGTTAAAATGCCATAAAAGTCTTTGATAGATTCAACTTAATGATGTCGTTGATAGCAAACGAAATGGTAATTTTAAACGTTAATGAGCTCAAATGATGTGGAAACAATTGGAGCAAGTGAGCGGAGAAATTTATTATATTGTAGTTTTGTTGGGGGCTTTAAAGTTTTTGTTAAAAGTTCATAGAACTATCAATAAATGTGTTTAGACTGAAATTAATACAAACAAAGAGAGATACCTATACCTTGACTACAGTAAACCAATTAAGGTATCATCTCTTGTTGTAAAGTAGAACTCTGTTTCTAGATTAAATTTTAGAAACTTTGAACCATTAGAAAAAAAGGTTGAGGTCGAGTATGCTCGACTGCAAGTTACCCAGTATTCAACCTTTAGGTACATTATGTTAAGTACTATCTTAGAACCATATCTTATATTAAATTTTTTGTTGGTCCTACCCATATGGAAATATTTCATTGGGATTATCATAGGCACAATTTATACTAAATTTGAACTTTCTAGAATAAGAAACGAAGAGGTTTTGTGCAAAATCTCAAAATTTTTGGTTAGATATGTATGGGGGCTACCCCTTAAAATAGAACTAGGGAAAACCGTTTGTATGTAACCACTTGACGGCTCAGGAAAGTCTTAGTTTCAAATATGGTTGCTCTATTTCTTAAAGTCTCCAAGATAATTTCTCTCATACGGCAGACAGTAGGACAGACAGGCGGGCGGACGGATGTATAGACAGACGGACATAGCTATATCGACTCGCCTTTCAATGCTGATCAAGAATATATATATACTTTATAGGGTATATCATGCAACGTTCTCCCTTTTACGTACATTTGCACAAATATAATATACTCTTTTATCCTCTGGGTACTGGGGTAAAAAACAAGACTTTTTGTGGTAGGTTTGTATTGGGGGCACTCCTTAAAATATGACTTGAAAAAGCAGTTTGTATGCGATTTCTTGACGGATTAGACGGCTTACTTAAGCAAAGTAGTATGAAATTTTGTAACTAAAAGTTAGAATACTAATGTGACTCTATATGGGGCTTTATACTAAAGCGACCTGACCCATATTCAATGTAAACTTAAAAAATGGTGTGAAAGAAGACGTATTTTTCCCATAATTAAAATAAAAATAGCTTTAAAAAAACTGAGCGAATGAAAAGTCATGCAAGTCATACACGGACAGACGGATTAAGAATTTATATAGATACAGTTTATAGGGTCGAAAATGTCTCCACTAATGAGTTACACACTTTCCGATAAAATGATAATTCCCCGTTTGAAAATCATAGTCATCCAAAAGAGTACAAATTTGAGGTCTGTTTGTATCGACAATAGCGTTCCGATTTTTTTGGTATTATTTTACATATAGTCTATACCGAATTTTGTGTTTTTAGATTAAGTAACAATAAAATGTTTAAAAAAATATTTGGAATACGAGAATCGCCTTATAAAATGATTGGAAATATAAAAGATAAAGAAGAAATTATTCAATACAGAAACAGAAATAACTTTTCGTTCGATTTTTTATGATAGATCCGGGAGAGTCTAAAATTTTATATACTTCTAATTCGACGAATGCCTCAGACAAACTAGAAGATTGGCGGAGAAATACATACTTTATAGTTTTATCAATGAATTTTTATAAATTCTTTTTTGTTTTTTTAAGTTTTCATAAACAAACAAAAAAAAAAAAAAAAAAATTTTGCGCTGCTTTAAAAGTCGCAAATATTTAGGATCAAACCCTTCAGTATTGAGCATTAATTTTCGACCTCTAAAGTACAATAAATTGACAATGAAAATATTTTATTGTTATTATTTTCAGGTAGTCCAAACAAAACAATACAAAATTCGTCACACCTAAATCTAACGATTTCACATAAAACTCTTTTTCGCTCGCGTTTGCATTCGTACTGCTGCTGTGAAAAGCGGAAAACCGCATGTTAAATTACAGCAGGACCTGCCTGCGTTCCATAATTGCGGTATTGCCAATAATCTTTATGTGTGCGCGCATCTTCCGCAGTCGCAGTCATAGTCATAGAAAACGTGCGGCAGACACGCCTGCGCTCAGTCAATTCACAGAGTAACTACCTTCCTACCTGGTGTGTACGCCTACTATTTGCGATCATTCTGAGATTTATCCTTTCATTTGCTTCCTTTCTTTCTTACTGTATATACTAACGATGCAAATTTTATTGCACGCACATAAGCCTTCTTCAGTCAATCTTTAATTGTTGTTTGTTAGCAAAAGGATTCAAGGTATACATACATACATGCAAATGCATTGAACTCGTTTTCTCGCGTCGCGGCTTTATGCTCTTAAGTAGCATCGATAATTGGATTAAATGCAGATCTAATGTTGACTACTGAAGTCGCGCATTTTGAAAGGCTTGAGGGTCATAAAATGCAAATAAAATTTTTGGGATTTTCTTTATTGTTTTGTTTTGGAAGGCTAATGCAGCAACAAATGTTTGCCTGAACTTCTTGAGTAAGTAAATAGTTACAGCATTTATACAAAATATTTATTGGATTTATTTTGACTTGAAAGTATCTCACATCAATTAAGTTTATAAATACATTTTTTTTACTCATTCTCATTCTCATAATGATTCACACACACCCATGCATTCACGTAGTACATAAATTTCATATCTAATTGTTTTGAATAAAAATTTCAATTAATTAAAAGATACCAAACAGATTTTTCATATTATATGCGCACTTAAAATCGCCATTAGACAAATTGGTTTGAAACATTTTCCCCGCTATTCGACAGAAATTTCCTCGACATAAAGAAATATAGCGCTTCATTAATATATTCACTCATCATACTAAAACTTGTTACTTGTTGTTTTTTTTTTTTTTTGGTGTGGCACTCAGTCATAATTATGACTGCCAATAATTTCCCCACAAAAAGATACGAAACAAGCATGCAATTGCAATGTGGTGTTGATAGATACAAATGTGTAACTACAAATGTACGCGTGTAACTTGTTGTTGTTGTACAGGCTGAAGTGAAAAATGTTTTCCTTAAGCAGCGTGAAAATTACAAGCAGCTGCTGCTGCGTTTTTGGGCGCCAGCAGTTGAAGCAGAAGCATGAAAAAATATAAAGAAAGAATGAAAAGAAAGAAAGTGGCAGCAAAAGGGCAGATAGATACATTTGTATCTACAATGCAGCGTGTCTGTCGTACAGAACATTTGTCAACACCCCCACTTTGGGCGCACTTAATAAACGCTGTCGCATGTCTTTTGACTTTCTTTCTTTTTGTTGATTGTTCTTTTTTTACTGAAACGTATATAGCTACTTTTTTGTTTTTTGTTTTTTATACACGTCACTCTTAGCGAGGAGGGTTTTATTATTTTGTCAGAACGTTTGTAACGCATTAAAGGAGACATCTTAGACCATATTTTATTATATAAAAATATCATGTCACAATGTTTGTTTTTTATAGACTCCAAAACTAGTCAATCGACTTCAATGAAAATTTGTAGATGTATTTTTTCTGATCCAACTTAAAAAATTGGTTGTATGTCATTAAATAAAAAGAGTGGTCGGTGTGGCTCCCATAGAATCGATAATAAATTCATTGAATATTTCCAAAACAACTCAAGCGATTTTAATGAAATTTTGTAGATGTGTATTTTTGGGTTCAACTTAAAAGCAAGGATATATATTGTTTTGGAAAAATGGGTCGTGGACCTGACCCATTAGAATGAATAAAAAAATTCATTATATTTTTGGAAATATTTGAACTCGATAAATGAAATTCCGTATATATTGACGCTAGAGCCGGGAAGAATATGATCCTTTGGAAAAATTTGTGGAGGGCGTCATTGCAAAGTACTTGCGCCTCTGAAATGAAACTTAGTGTACATGGTAATAGGAACGGGAGAAGTATGAAACAATGAATAGATAGTCGGAGGGCGTGGCCCCTAAATTTACAAAAACTTGGTAATAGAGAGCGGGGAAAGTATGATTGATTGGAAAAATTGATGGTAAGAAAAGATGTTTGGAGACATAAAAATTTTTTAAAATAATTTGTTTCGACACCCGAGCGAGTTAGAGTATTTCGTCTTGTATATATATTCTTGATCCTTACGACGAGTCGAATCGGCCTAGCAATGTCTGTCCGTCTGTATATCTGTTGCGGGATGGTTGTATATTAAAATTAGAATACCAGATCTACTATACTCTAAAGCTACCACCCATTTTCGAGTTTTTTAATAAAAAATACTTATACTTATTAGTTTGTAAGTCAGAACCACGGTGCCACGATTTTAGCGGCTAACTCAATATTCCATGGCCCGCTAATAGGCCGCCGGAGGTATAGGCTTCAGCCCCTTCGGCGAATTTTGTTTGACGGTATCGGTCGACTCAAAACGACTTCCTTGACGAACTAATTTTAGTTTTGGGAACAGGAAAAAGTTACGGGGAGCCTATTCTGGCGAATAATAATTAATGAAATACTTAATGACCATTTGACCATCCGTGAGGAACTCAGAGTGAACACCACCACAATAATCAAAGAAAACGCGGTAAACATTAGAAAGAGATCAGATCACTATATCATATATCAAATTTACGAGTTTTTGACACGAAAATTTCGTGTGAAGGGTATCTAAACTTCGGTTCTACCGAAGTAAACGTTTTTCTTTGTAATTTTTTTTTTTTTTTTTTTGAATTGTGTTAAATATTTTGACCTGTAAGTCAATTAATTTCCACAGCTGCCTATATACAGCATATGTTAATAATGCATTCATGAAGTATCTGCAAGACTTCAACTTCAATTGTGTGTGTTGATAGCTGCACTTAGCAGCACACTACGCTGCTGCAACTCTTTATTTTCTCTAATTGGGTGCGAACGTAAACCAATTAGTTGCAGCAACTTCAATTTCGGCAAATCATGCCGTACAGCAAAGATTATTTCATCATTTGCATTATGCATAAAATGAGCATAAAATTAAAATAATAAAAACAACAAAAACAAAAATCTTCTCATAGGGAGCAGCAGCAGCAAAAAACGTGCAAAGCGCTGACAGCTCGTAAAAAAAAATAAAGAAAAGTATTCAAAAATAAATTCAAAATCGTGTTTCAAATGTGCAGTCATAATTTTTCCAATACACAATTTTATAGTTTTGGATTTTGATCGATTGGCGATTATCACAAATGTAAGTTTCTATGCGTTACGTTGCGTTACAATTTCCCAGAATGCGAGAAAGCAGCAGCGGCAGCAGCAACAACAAATTTACTAATTCAAAACAGCAAATGCTGCGAGTCAATGCGAAGCAGCAGTAGGCAGAACAAAATCAGTGTTCATTGTTCATAATTTATTTGTAGCTATCTTTAGCTTTCAGAAAGTATCTTATGGATACATTGCTTACTCATGCTATATTGCCGCTGCTTTTATTTGCTTCATCTTCATTTTTGTTTTTGTTGTTTTTTTTTCGATTCGTTCCTTTCAGACAATTAATTAATTTTCTCGTTTTCGACATTTACAAAATGTTTTGGTTAATTTGTTTTGTGTAAAGTTTTTTGGCCTTTTCTGCGATCTTTGTGGGTGTTGCTTGACAGTTTTTGGGGCTTGTTGCTCATTAGTTGAGCTTAACGGTGTGGCGCCTGAGGATAATGTTCAAAATTAGGTGGAACAAGTTGTTTCGTATTTTTATTATTTTTTTTTTACAACAAAAGTCAAAGCGCAATTTTTCTATGTCAATAAAATAAAAAAAAAAAATAAAATTGTAATAAATCAGCTGCTGTAACGGTCAAAAAGTACTAAAAATATATCTAAAACCTTAAATACAAAAAAAAAAAAAGAAGATTTAAAAAAACATTTGACATTCGCACGCTCAAAGATTTGTCAACAAAGATGCTTGTTAATACTCTCCGCTAAAGTAGCGCAGTCAGCCAGCCAGTCAGTCACTCAGTCTATTATTCTTTCATTAAACTACAACAATTGACTTCATTATTGCCATTTTGCAACTGTCCTGTCCTGTTGCAGGACAATGCTATATTCGTTATTTGGTCAGTTCACTTATTTAGTTCATTAAATGTTTGTTTTGTATTTTGAAAATTACGGATGTTGACTTTTTGACAGATGCATCTCGAGTTAAATGAATGTTTTATATTTTCCAGTGTGAGCTGCTTTGTTATTATTTTTGTTTTTTTTTATTCTTATGCAAATTTTGTGAATGTTTTTCTTTGCATAAAATAAATTTTGTTTAATTTTTGTCTTGAGCGCTGTCTGTACCATTTCGAAAATACAAAATCTTCGGCCAAGGCTTTAACCCTATTTCTGAAATTTTAGTTAGCTTTATACTCTGTACCCATTTTTACATTTGGTCATTTTTACATTTTTTACTTCTTAAACAATCTTTCCAAGATATCCAAAATTGAAGTGAATAACATCGTTAAGTATGGAAAGGCGTCCAATTGGGTGTAGCGCCAATAGTTTCTTTTGGGTAGCTGGTCTCACCTTGAGATCCTATGGTATCCCAACGAGCCGCTTCTGGCCTTGTGTTATAGTGTGCTCAGCGTACTCAGCCACCAAACATAACCTAATCTTTAACCATGAAAGTGAAGATTTGACAGATTCCATAAAGTATATATGTATGCTTACACTTAATGGATTATACAATAGTATGGACTAGCGGACACCCGGCGTGTTCGTTGTTTCGATTCTGCTGTTATTTATACATTTAGCTAGTTCTTTACGTTTTTAGGTTCTGAAAAAAAAAAAAAAACAAACAAGCAAGTTCCTTTCTTTTCCTTTGAATAACCCAATATTTTGGGGGAAAGTATAAAAAAAAAAAAAAAAGCCAAAAACTTCTTGGGACAATCAAAAATGGCCATGAAGAACCGAATGTGCCTTATGCATTTTTTAATGGTCTATAATTATACTTGCATTGCTCTCTTGAAAGGAAACCCTTTGGGACTTATCTGTTGGAGGGTTTTAAAGTCCATAGCAGACATAGAAACATTTTTACCATTTTATATATACAGATTATAGATTAACATATTCCTACAATAATCTTAAAAAATATTCCAATATGGCTAAGACTAAAAATTTGTTTAAAAACTCAAAAAACAAAAAATTACGACGTGATGGAAAATTTTTAAGGCAAGTTTCGAATTCGGCTTTGACAAATCTATAAGATTAGCCTAGTTCGATGCCTGAATCATATTCCGTGTAAACTGTCTTAATAAGCAGTTTATTTGCTATACTTTCTTTATAGTTTTTAAACTATTTCAATGCTAAAAAAAAATATCATTAAAACTATGCAAAATTAACTTTAAATCAGATAAAATATTGCTATAAATTAAAAAATCATTTTTTATATTTGCTTTGTTAAACATGAAAGACAACATTACGTAATGATTGGTTTTGCGTTATGCAAACCCTTAAAAAAAATTATAATCGCTAATACTGAACGCTATAAAAACAAAATGCGCTTAATTTTTTACAACCAAAAAATAAAAAAAAATTTCGAAAACATTAAAAAATTATACAAAGCCAAATAAGTTTACTATAAGTCCTAATTTCGAACTGTGCGCATTAAAAAAATGCAAATAAAGAGCTACAATAACAAACAAAAAAAAAAAAAAAAAAACAACACAAAAATAAACACAAACGTAGGTTGTAATGGTACCGAACTGGTAATGCACTTTACAAGTATAAACAGTTAAACATAATCTAATATATAAAAAATTCTCGTATCACAAAACTTCCTGGTCGTGGCCTTCATAGAATCGATCAAAAATTCATCAAATATTCCCGAAACAACTCAAACGATTTTAATAAAATTTTGAAGATTTAGTCCAACTTAAAAGATAGGATCTATATCTATATCCATACCATACCATACCCCTAGAATCGATCATGAATCTACCATCGTATTTTTCCGAATCAGCTGAACCGATTTTAATGAAATTTTGTAGATGTGTTTTTTATTTTATCCAAATTAAAAAACAGTATATCAGGGAATGTCACACAAAATCTCATTTGGTTGGTTTCAAATTTCTTCTAAAATTAAATAAAGTAATGAATATATGTACATGACCCGAGCAAGGCCGAGTAGTTCAGCTAGTTTAAAAATATAAAATAGTTTCTCTTAACTGGTCTGATTTCATTTTTGTCGTTGTTACAAACTTTGTTAAAATTCAAAAGCACCTTCTTGTTTAAACCAGATGTGAAGTGTATACAAAAACGGTTAAAGAAAAAAAAAAAAACAAATAGAAAAACATAGTAAAGTAAACTAAAGTTTAAACGTTTACAACAAATCACAGTAACCCCAACAACAACAACAAAAACAACAATAAATAAAATGCTACAACAACAAACATAAAATTAAAGCACAAAATGCAAATAAAGAAAACCTAATAAAAGCAATTTACGAAATTAAGAAAAACGCTTTTCGATTTTTCGAGCCAAAAAAAAAAAAAAAAGGAAAAACTTCAAGTTGAGAAAAATTAACTCACCTGAGTTTAATTTTTTGTAAATAAAACTACTGATTTACTTGTACTAACAAAAACAACAACAAAGAAACAACAATGATGGCTATAATGGCGTTTGCAATAGAAAACCGAATCAACTGTGAAAATCAGCGGTTAATGTTTACAACAACAAAAAAAAAAAAAGAAAAATACCTTTGCAAAAAAAAAAAAAAAAAAAAAAAAAACACACAATTTGACTAAAATTGGCGAAAAAATGCGAAAATCGTGCAAGACACATTCACAAAGGCAACAAGAAAAACAACAACAAAAATAAAAGCTGAATAAAACAAAAGCAACAGTTGCAATTCCAACGGAATGCAAATCAGTTTTGTTGTAATTACATGCAAACTCAAACAAAAACAACAAACAACAAAAAGCACAACTACTGATGATATTAACAACAACAACATATTAGATTCGGCAATCAAATAGTAAAGACAACAACCTTAACCCGAATGTGACTGATTATAAGTTATATTTTTTATATAAATTAATAAAAAAAAAAAAAGTAAGAGACGTAGCTGCAAGCTTTATAGGTTAAACTTCATTGACTTCGGTAGAGGTCAAGGGAAAGTCAATGGTCCATGATATAACATAAAAAAACAGGGCCTAAATACTCTAAGTTAAAAATTTTCCCCAAAATCTTTTAAAATAGGGAAAATACCGCGCGCAACCACACAACCGCGGGGAAGTGATTTGGCAAGTGGAAAAAATATAACTTTATAGGTCTGATTCCTATTTTATGCTTACAAACTTTCCGAAAATTGAATAGTCCTAGGTAAAACAGTTTCAAGCGTAAAAAAGGGATTCGTTAAAAAAAAGTGATTTGCAAGGGTAAGACAGTTTCAAGCGTCAGCGATTTTTAAAAATTTTCAAAGTTCGTCGAAGCCATCTTGAAAATCACACTAGTGTTTTTTTAAATATTTTCGAAATTGTTCGATGGATATTTATAAAAATTACAGACAATATAGAAAATAAAAACTCAAAAATTAAATGGAAAAAATAAAATAAAAATATTTATAAAATGATTTTAAGCACAATATCTCGAGAACTATTAAAATCACCTTAAACATTATATTGGAAAACTTAAAAAAAATTGACTTATTTCCTTAAAAATCATTTTAAAAATATTTTAGAATTTTGAAGACAAACGTTTAAAATATATAACTTAGAAATTAGCGTTTAATATGTATGGGGCTTTATGCCATAATGAACCAAATCTATACTGCATACATGGATTGTATTTTTACCAATCATAACGAAAAATGTTGATCAGCTTAAAGTAGTCTGGCTCGAGAAAATCTTAAGTTTTATTTTCAGGTCAATATCTTCAAAACTAACTGTACGAAATTTGTAACAATAAATAGACCGAAAGACAGTGATACAGACAGATGGGCATAGCTACATTGTTTCGTCTAGTCAAGCGGATCAAGAATATATTTACATTATAGGGCCTACGATACTTTGTCGACCCAATTACATGTTTAGTGTGGTGGACATAGCAATAGAAGCTTTTAAATGAAAAATACTATTCTCAAGAATTGAATATTGGGTAATCAATGTTCTAAATTATTTCTCAATACTGGTCGAAGTAGTAAATTTGGTTTATTTCTCCTTTTAACCAAATTTCGGATAGATTCATTTCCTTCTAGAGGGGAGATAGAGGGAAACTCATAGGGACTCGTACATATTTTAATGAGGCCCGGGTTATGAAAAGAAGCACAGGTTTTTGCAGAAACGTTGTTTTTTTGTTTATCATTCATGCACACCGGATTTTGTCTCGGTATGACTGGAAATAATGGATATTTTTGGACCGACTCGATTTGTCGCTCTGCTAAAGAAATGGGTAAATAAATGAGTATATGCATATAAGTAATGGCCATTGAGTACATGTTTATTCTTTTTATACTCTGTACCCGATGGAAAAACATATAAGTTTTGCCAAATACGTATAACAGGGAGAAAGAAGCTTGATAGACCCAATATATTCTTGATTGGCATTGAAAGGTGAGTGGCTATAGCTAAATCTATCTGTCTGTCTTTCTGAGGCAGTCCGTCCATCCTGACGTCTGCCTTATCGGTTATCTCTGAGACTATAAGAGATATGGCCACCAAATTCAAAACTAAGACTCTCCTAAGCTCACTTCAAACTGTTGTTCTCTAGCCACATTTTAAGGTAACCCCCGATATTAACCTACCTCCAAAATTTTTGTTTTTCATGAATAATTCTGAAAAAAAAATAGGATTATAAAGCCAAATGATCGTAACATGGCTATAGCCCCTATACAAATTCATCCAATTTTTTGACTTTCTATATAAAAATCAAATATAATAAAGTGTGGTCTCGACTTCAACGTTCTTCCTTGTTTCTGTTGAATTTCTCAGTCAATGGTCACAAATGGATTAACATATTGCATGTTGCTGCTGTTGATGATGTTGCAGCATTCTAATCGTTAAGGCAATGTTGCTTATTAATTTTGTTAACTGCAATTTACTTTGAATGAGCCTTACACATGTATGCATGTGTGTATCTGACTGCCTGACTGTCTGTCTGTCTATCTATCTGTCTGTGTGTGCTTCTGTATATTTGCACGAAAATGGCATTTCATGCTGCGCACAGTACTACTCAGTACTACACAACCACATTCGTTCTCTTTTCCATTCAAATCTTCTTCTGTATACAAACCATTTCAGCTACAATTCAAGGCGCAGTTACACTTAAATAAATGCTGCAGCACTGATTATTTGCTTAAATTGCTGCTAATAACATGACATGACATCAACTCGCTCAAACTAAACTCACAACAACAGCAACAACAACAACAACAACAACAACAACATTGGTTCAAGTCAAGCTGTGTTGTCTTCGAATCGAGTCAAGTCGAGAGACAAGTCAAGCCAAGTCGTCGTCGATTTGGATCACATTGCTGTAACGTCTAAAACTAAGACTTAGGCTACAAGCAAACGTCTGTCCATCATTTGTTAATTTCTTCTTGTAGTATCTTTTTTTTTATACAATATACGATCTGTTATACTATATCTGCATATGTAGCTACAATTCGGAATGTTTTTTTTGCTATTGCTGCATGCAGCGCCAATTGTTGCATTTAGTTAATCTAGGTGGCGTATTTACCTCGCTCTTTTGCCACTGTGTATCTTCTTCTTCTGCTGCTTCCAAATGGTAAAATGGGAGCAGCAGCATCAGCAGCTTTAGCTGCAGCGTTTATATGATTTCTCAAACAAAAATTGTTGCACAATTAGTCGAGTTGTCTATCTATCTGCGTGGTATATAGTAGATACATTGTCTGGTTGCATGCGTTTAATGTTTAAACTGTGCTGCTGTTGCTTCGGCTGCTGATGATGCACTTGCTACATTTGACTTCGGCTGCCTTTTCAGTACTCGAGGGTATTTTAACAACATTTTTGAATACGCTTTTATTACACTTGCTTTGCTTCAATTATTTGCAACAATTACCAGCAGGCGCTCTATAATTTTGTATTGGATTTATATGTGAATTACTATTTGTAACCTGCGGGCGAAATTTTTGTGCTGTGGAAAGTTGTGATTATAAACTGACCGACCGAATGAATTGGCAAAATGCTGTGCACAGTAGTTGAATGCACGAAATGTGCTTAAACTGTTTGAATGATCAATCAAAGTTTTTTTGTTTTCGTCATTATTAATTGCATTTGCTGTATTGAAATTGTAGAAATATTACTGTGCAAAAAGGACAGACGTACACGATTACATTAATTATGCTTTTCATGCCGCTGTAGATGTGATGTGTTCTCTAAATTCTATGAGGATCTACCACGCAGTCAACATAAGATAGATCTTTAAAAACTGCCTTTAGCTAAATTATTACAAAAAAAAAAAAAAAAATCCACAAACTCATTAAAAAAATACACAACAAATCATAAAGTGTCGAAGAAATTGGAAGTTATTAAATTATTTACATTTTAATGCATAGAATTTTTAATTAGTTAACAAGTGACAACAGCTCATGATTCATATTCGAATTTGTGTACATTTTTATACCCTGCACCTGAGGGGTAAAAGGGTATATTAAGTTTGTGCAAATGTATGTAACAAGCAGCAGGAGTATATATCTTCTTTATTAGCATTGAAAGGCGAGTCGGCATAGCTATGTCTGTCTGTCCGTGCGTCCGTCTACCTGTCTGTCCGTCCGTCTGTCTATCCTGTTGTCTGCCTTAAGAGAGAGATTATCTCGATGACTGAAAGAGATAAGGGTCACCATAATTGTAACTTAGACTCTCCCAGTGATCTCTTAAAAACGGGTTTTTTTCTAGTCCCATTCACAGAGGTAGTCTTCCTTTAAAACTACCTCAAAATTTTGGGAACGTTTTTGTTTCTTCTTCTATTTCTTCAAATTTAGTATAAGTTATGCTTTATGATAGTCCCAATGTAATATCATAATTTGGGTACATGCAGTACCTGATGCAAGTCCACAGGAGAGGCTGCAGGCTGCTTATCGGCATTCTAACAGATCATTGCCTAGCGGTTGCTCATGCTAAGAAGCTAAAAAATAAGCAATGAGGACAGTTGAAGGGAACTCAAGGAGCACGGTACCCTAGAGTCCTTCGATCGCTTACTCTGCGACTGCCTAGCTATCGCCTTAATAAGACTGAAACACCTTGACTTAACCTGGATCACATAACTGGAAGATGGAAGATTAATGAATTGTCAAGTGAAAAGGCATGTGACCTCCGAAAAGGCATCACTATGCATCATTTGGTCTATGTGTGACTCCCTTCCATATTGGAGTCAGCCTACCTAACCTAACTTATGGGAGGGGACAAGAAAATTTTAGGTAAAGCCCCAATACAATTTTACCCCATTTTTATACCCGTTACACATAGTGTAATCAGGTATATTCAGTTTGTCCGAAAGTTTGCAACGCATTAAATGAGGCATCGGAGACCCCATAAAGTATATAGTATATTCTAGATCAGCTCGATGAGACGAATCGACTTAGCCATGTCCATCTGTCTGTCTGTCCGTCTGTTTCTGTCAGAATGTTTTAAGATATGTATAACATGAAATTTTAAACTTAAAACTTTTTTTGGTCCTAGGCAGTTTGTATGCAACAATCAAGGTGCCCCCATTTTTAGGTATAACCCCCGTACAAATTTTCCGCGCATTTTCGAAATTTTCTATGAATAATACCTATTATTTTTGAATATATTCACCCAAATTGGGTAAAAACACTTCCAACAATGTCAAATCCAAGGTGTCACACCCATTTTAAAGCATAGCCCCCAATAAAACTTAGCGCCCATTTTCGAGTTTTTGTATGAAAATATTAATTTTTCTGAATGAATTCAATTTAAATTTGGTAAAATCAATTCCAATGTTCACCTAAGTGAACACTACCGATATGGTAAGGATCGGGCTAATATAACATAAAATATTTGACCAAATTCGTCGTGAAATTTAATCTATTCTACCTGTTTAACATATAAACTATTAATATAGTTGTGTAACGGGTATTACAGCTTCGATTCCACTGAAGATAACGTTTTTTCTTGTTTTTTTAGTATGTATGGTACTAAGACTTAAGTTAAGGTACATAAATATTGGATACAGGGTATCTTGTAGTCGAGCATACTCCACTTCAGTGTTCTTTTTTGTTTTTTTTTAATTATTTTTGTTGAACAATTATTTTATGACAGTACAAACATGGTGACTATCATAATCGACATCGACAACGACAACGACGACGACTATGAAAAACAAACAAACCAAAAAATGAATATGGCTATCGAAAGTGACAGCACTTCCGTTTTCGATTAATGCGATATATTGTCGATATTGACGAAGGGATTTATCAAAACACAACGCAGCAAAGTGTCAATGAAGACAATTAAAATGTCTGATATGTACATTTGTGGCAAGGAAGTTTTATTAATTAAAGTACAAAAAAAATATAAATAAATAAATAACAAAAAATAAATGCTACCTGACAGCAACTTATACACACAATAAGTGAATGCTTATCGTTGAGCTTGTTAAATTTTAATAGCGGGAAGTCAATATTTGAGATTTTTTTGAAGCGGCTTTCGTTAAACGGCGACACGTGGGTGATGTCGATAACAAAAAAAAAAAAGAAAAAAAAAAACAATTGAAATTGAGGCAAGTGACGCTGATAAGTAACGCCAACGCTAACGTCGCGTCGTCGTCATCGTAAGGCAAACGCCCAACGCCCAACTCAGGAACATGAACGCTGACAATTACAAGCGTTTACGCTGCGGATATGAGCGATTAGAAGCTCGATTTTCACCTACAAGATAAGCGAAACAACAACAACAACGACGTCGTCATCGTCGTCATCAAATGAACAAATCTGTTTTGTTGCCTTAAATGTCTTAATTAACTGGAAAACGGGCTCAGTTTGCTGCTCTCGTTTGAATTACAGACTAAACTTTTCTTGCTGCATTAAATTGGGTTGGGCGCCACGCCGTCATCAACAGCAACAGCTGTCCCCGTCCCAGCGGCAGTCGCAATCATGCGCTGAGCTTTAAGCGATTTATCGCTAAATTGTAATCAGTAATTAAGCAGCAATGATTCTTTCTCTCTCTCTCACTCTCTCGCTCTTTGCTATGAAATCAGTACATCGCGCACGCGTTTTCCATTTAATTCGTTTCATTCATGGCTTTATCCAACAATTCTTTTTTTATTTATTTATACGAAATTAAGTTATTATAGATTTACATGCTGATCCAGATATTATTAAGGAAGCAAAGATCGAGGGCGTTGGCATATGTTTGTCTGTGTTTGTCTGTGTTTGGCTTTTGATTGCTCTAATGCAGTCGTTGTTATATAGAAATTTACAAAATTGAAACACTTTATACTGATTTCTTGCTTAGATAATGGGTATGAGTATGAGTATATGAGTATGAGTATGAATTATATCTAAAAAGAGAGTGAGTTGTGTTTAATTTAGTGAAACGTGCGTGCTGCATAATAATTGTTCAGCGAAAAATCATATTTCTTCGAATGTATTGGATTTGAGTTTCAAGAAGGATATTTCAGTAGCTGGAGCTAATTCAAAATGACCTCTGCTAAACAAATGTAAGACAGAGTTTAAACTAAAGCTAAGTTAAGGCTAAAGGTCTTATTGTGCTCCACAACCAAATTTTGGAAATACATTTTTTATTATAATTACGGGTCTTTGTTTTCAAATGGTCTTTAAGATATTTTAACAGTTTTTTTTTTTAGTTTTTATATCATGATTATGGCAGGAGAGGACGAGACCTGTTCAACACTTAGACCACGATATTTATGTTCATTGTAATACAATGTAAATTCCACATTCCTTAAGATAGGGAACTGACTTTATACCACCACACGGTTTTTTTCATATTTTTAACAATATTGCGAATTTCGATTTTGAACACCTCAAACAGGTCTTTCCTAATACTTGAAGTCAAGTTCTGCAAAAAGACTGGGCAACTGCCAAGGCAACTGCTCAACGCTCTCCTCCTCGTCATTATCATTACAGCTTTTGCAGATATCTTGTGTCGGTATCTCTAGTCTCCTGGCATGTCTACCTATAAGGCGGTTGCTGTCTGCCTGCGGTCTCTGCTGATAGTAAGGAGATACTAGTACTATCCATTTTTTAAATTTCTTCAGTTTTTTTAGGATTGAATCCCGACCAAATATTCCTAGAGACACTACAAGCTTTGGGACTGGCTCAATACATGTTTGTAAACATGATGGTTTTTTGTTTTATGAGCAGTTTGCATGTCACCAGTGGTACACCGATAGACTCCTTTTCAGGAAGGATATCAGTCGTTGTACCCTAGTAAGACTAGCAAATTCGACTTCTTTACAATGTGCTCAGGAACCTAGATGGATACTAAAGTTCTAGGCCATCCTATTTAGGGAGCTGCGGCACTCAGTAATTTTTATAGATTTGATCAGACAAGTGTTTCCTCATGGTTAAAGGTATAAAATGTTTAGGGTAACAGAGTGCCCTTTTTATTTTAAGTTTTCGTTTGGTCAAAAAGCGTCCCAGAGAAACAAGCCACAGGTCCAAAGAAAGAAGTCTATCTCAAAACCTCAGTGCTTATTAGTATATCAGAAATTTACAGTTTGATTGTCCACACTCAGCCAGCACGATAACTCCTAAACAAATTAGGCCCTTCCCACTTCCAAGATTATGTTTGTCCGGCGTGTGTTACCAATTATCTCGAAGTCTATAAAATTTAAAGCCATTAAACTTGACATTTTTTTTCTCCAAATACACTCATTTTACTACTTTCATCCCCTCCGGCTGTATTCATAAAAACTAGCGACAGGTATAAAAGCTTCATATCTCTCAAAGTTAACCAGTTTTTCTTTTCCAAAAGTATTCGAAAATCCAAATGACTCAATCAATTTTTGTTAGTGTAATAAATATCCCATATGAATTACACTTTATTTCCGGATCGAGTCTATTGTGATTTTATTTTTTGTAATTTGATACTTTTGCAATGAAATTGAACTGTAAAATCGTAACAAATCGCATAAACTTCAACTCGAAACATTTTAGTTGTGCAATTTTTTTTGTTGGTTTTGTAGCAAAATCAAATTTCAGTACACATAAAAATTTTGCAATAAAATAAATTGCAACAATAACGAGCTACAAAATAAATATTACAATAACGAAAAAAAAAAAAAAAAAGCGAAAAGCCTGACATTTTACAACAGTTAAAAGGTGTAAAGACTATTTGGGTTAAAAAATGTGTTGAAAGATATAAAAAAAAAATAAAAAAAAAAATAACTGGAAAGAAAACACATAAAACATTTTTATTGCTTAAAAAACAAAAAAGCCAGAAGAACCCTGAACTAGCTCAAAAAAACGGCAAACGTTTGTCAGCATACGCCTCTGGAGTCGTCTCAAGGGAGTGATTTGGCTTGCGGTTAATATTTAGCGAACTAGAAGAGATCTGTTTTTAGTACATTTTACAGTTTTTCAGTTGATTTACACATAAAATAAGCTTTTAAAGAAAAAAAATTCGCAAAGGATTTATGTGTCAGCAAAGTAAATACAACTTCAAAATGGCAAAGTAATACTTAATACAATAAAAATAAAATATATTAACTATGTTTGCAGTTAGGATGGACAATAAAACCGTCTAAAAAAAAAATTGGGATGTCACTGCAAAAAAAAATTTTGCAGAAGGAGGGGTACTGTAAATAAACAAAAAAAAAAAGAAGAAATGTCAGAAAAAGTTTACAAATTATTATGGGAATTTATATACGCAAAACACTTCCTACACACAGAGACATACACATACACATATAAATATCAGAAAGGTCAATTGGTCAGACATTGGTTTGGGTTTGTGACACACCTCTTCACTTCTTTCATTTCTTGCCACATTCCACACAGACTATGTATGTGGCCAAACAACTCATCCATGCTTTATTCGTTGTTGTTGTTGTTTTTTTCGTTTTTTTGTATGCTCCACAGCCCCTTGGGCATCTTTAATTGGAATTTACACTCGTATGTCTCTCAAGTTGCATTCATAGCAAGCGACAGCGAACGTTTTGCGCGTAGGGTACTCTTGTAAAAATTGCAAATTTACGAGCAAAGCGTCAATTAAGTATCGAATTACAACTTGTTTAATGTCAATCTGTCTTTGTACACGTCTTAAACTGTCCATGAATCGAACTACTCTCGAATCACACTGCTGCAATCGATTCCAATTTCACTAAAAGTTAATTGAAGTCGTCTTGTACCTTTATTTTATTTTACTTAACTGACTGACGGACTCACTGAAAATGACTGAATGAATGTTTGACTGAGGTGTGTGAGTGTGCGAGTTTAGTTGAGTGAGTGAATGGTTGCCCCTGACTGCCTCATGACTGCTATTTTGTTGATCTGCGCATACCTACATATGTATTCTATATGTTTATGTATGTGTATATACGAGTATGTATGTGTTAGTGTTGGTCTTGTGTTGATTTTTCGCAATATTGACATATGTAAATTGGTGCTCATTGATTGCGATTTGTTTCATTTATGTATCACTTTCGTGCACGTTTCGATTTAAAGAAAATATCATATTACAAATTTCATTTGTGTTTATAACTTTATTTAACGAAATTACAGACTCCGATACTTTTTGCAGCTGTCGCATTGAAAACGAAAAAAAGCTACTATCTCAACTGAGTTTATGCTAAATATATGGCTTGGCATAAGAAGTGTTTTTAACCACATCTGAAAAAAGTAGCTCCATAAACAAATGTTTTTTTTATTCGTTTATAAACTCAAAAATGGGTGGTTGGTTTGTGTGGTAGCTATTACAAAAAATGTGCCCAAGGCCTCTCGACTTAGATATACAAAGAACGAAGAACAAAGAAAGAAATTAATTTTCAAAATTCAGTGGAATATCTCCTGAACTGAACGAATAAAGTTTATCGCAATAGGCAAACAGACAGACAGACAAACAGACGAATAGAGGAGCCAACATGTTTAGATTGACTCGCCTCGTTTAGTTGATTAAGAATACATATGTATAACATTATACCTAATGCCTAATTTGTAGAAGGCAGTGTTGATTACAACTGCTTCAAACAATTGTGTATGTCTCTCCGTCCATTTGCATGGGTTTAGACTTAAAAGTAAGGTCCGAATATATTATATGTCTTCTTTCTTCTATATATACTGTAAAATATATAGCTGTGCGTTAACAACGCTAAAACTCGAGAATGACTCGACCGATTTGAACAATTTTTTTTGTTTTGTTGCTCTCATCATAGATGTGGTCAGAAAGGAAAAAAATTTGGAAAATTTTGAAAAAAAAGTTAAAAAAATTGGGGTAGGTTTCCCAATATTTTATTTTTTTTTAACTTAGGGATTTTAGAAAATTTTGACCCGGGGCATAATGAGAGCCTTGAAAAAAAAGGTCATACATTTGGATTGAATAGACGTAGCGACTTGAAACTGGGCGCATTTGATTGATGTTTAGTCGTGTTAAGGGGACTTCCAAAATTTTAACCCACATTTTTTGAACAATTTATATTTAGCCACCAAAGAGAAGAAAAAAAAAAAAAACGCGAGCAAAGCCGCGGGTACCTGCTATAATATATAAAAATATCATGTCACAGCGTTTGTAACGATACTCCACGAAAACGGGTTGACTGATTCCCATGAATTGTGTGTCCCCATTGAATTAATCATTAATTCATCTAATATTTCCTGAAACAACTCCCCGTATTTCAATTAAATTTTGTAGATGTCTATTTTTTGGACCAACTTACACAAAAAAGAAGGAAGTAGTTTTAGAAAAATGGGCGGTGGGCGTGGCTCCCATAGAAGTATTTGAGAGAAATTTAATTCGGTATACATAAAAAAATTTATTTTATTTTTGCAAATAATTGAACAAGAGAAACGAGTCTCGGTAAAATGTGATTACACCGAGAAAACTATAATCCATGGAAAACGCAAAAAAAAAATTCGTCTTATTTTTGCAAATAAATTGAGCTAGACAAATGAAATAAAATATAACTACATGACCCGAGCAAGGCCGGGTAGTTCTGCTAGTTTGATATATTTTTGAGTCCCAGAGTGTCTTCAGAAAAAAAAAAAACAAAAGGTTTGGAAATGCTTATTTATATTTAATCATTTTTTTGCAGATTTGTGCTGTTAAGGTACACGATTTGAATGACCAAGAAATAATTTTATTTCTAAAGTTCTTTTTTTTAAGTATCATATAGTAATGAATTGGATTTTCATATAAAAATTCGAAAAAAAAAAATGGGTGTACCTAAAATTTTGGTTGGGTATACCTTTATTGGGATATTTTATTGCCACTATCTAAGGCAAAATTTATATTAATTTTAAAGTTCCTAGAATAAGAAACAAAGAAATTTTTATGCAAAAACCAAAAATTTTCAGCACCCCTTACAATAGGACAAGAGAAAAATCGTTCGTAAATCATCACTTGACGGCTCAGGAGAATCTAAGTTTTAAATATGGTGGTTCTATCTCTTCTATCAGACAGAAAGACCGACAGACAAACATAGCTAGATCGACTTACGACTTATCGGGTACAGCGTATAAAAATTTAACCCTAAATGAGTTATTATTTCTCAACGGAAGACCTACTTCCCTCAGAATACGGTTTGACGTAATTGCGTTAACTTTAAAAAGCAAAGTGGTAATCTTTAAAATTCATGATGTCGGATCCCAAAATGATGGAAGATAAAAAAAATCGATCGGATAAATAGTGAAATAATAATGTTGCCAAGATAATTTTAAGTTTCTAGTTTCAAATTATTATATTTAAAACTGAGCGAATGAGTCGAGCAGTCAGACCAAAACTGGCTCAAATTTTGTTTTGGTCAAATAAAATTGACTTTTTGTACAACTTCAGCAAACTCAAAAGTATAAAATAAACTCAGATCTTGGTTGTGATTAGAGGGACCTAGCTAAATTGTACTAAAACCAGATACGAAGGAATGAAATGTATACTGTATTTGCATTCAGCAATCTTAACTTCATGCCACAAACAGGGAAAGACTTCTATGTCGGCAAAAAAAAAAAAAAACTTAAACCGAATTAAAGCCATTTTTTTTATTTTTCCGACATTATGAATCCGCCATCTTGGATTTCAGAATCATACATTTCACTTTTAAAAGTATTTACCTCAAATTTGAGCACTATTTAAACTTTTTTCGTTAAACTTAGGGGAACGTAAATCTCCCATTGAAAAAATATTGCCTCATTTATAAAAGTTCAAAAATTCAAATAATACAACGCAATTTGCTAAATGCGAAAAACGCCATTCAAATTTTGGCTCATCTACATTATTATTATCAACATTATCATCGATGACAAAACGAACATATATCAAAATATGAGCTGTCAAAATTCGCGCAATTATCGTACAAATTAGCTTGTCACCCACAACTAAATATGGCTGCGCGTAGTCTTGACTTTTGAAATAAAACAAAAACAAAACAAAAAAAGATGAAAACAAAAATATACTTCATTGTCCCAGGCAGCCGGCTCATTCAGGCTTCCAGTTTTTATAATGCATAATACACTTTATACTTTATAAGTATTTATATTAAAATTCCACACCACGCCCGTCGTGGGCAAAAAGCAATTACCTGCATTGACAGTTGCTTGTGTGATTTTTGACAGCCTGTTGGCTACCATAATACCAAAAATAACTTATTAACTGCATATATTAACATTTAATTTGAAGCGAGATAGCTCGACTCGACTCGAATGTATTGTATTGTATCTGCCCGATTGCTGCTTTTTGTCATGTTCACCAATCGCCTGACGCTGTTATTATACTCGTCGTTGTTGTTGTTGTTGTTTATATTCAATCGAGGAATTTATATAGCTATGCCTGACATTTGGTGTAAATTCATGGGCATAAATCAAAAATCGAAGAAACTTTATGCGTATATTTTCTACTTTTATTCGATTCCATACGATACGATTCGTTTCGTTTCAATTCAATTCGTTTCGTTTATTAAATGACAATTGACAAGATTCGATTTTAAACCTTTTTATAATAATTTTTTTTTGGTTGGTAACTTTTGTCACGTTTAAACTGTTAACATGTTTCATGCGTTCGAGTTGGCACTTGTAAAATTTTAATTAAACGCCACTGGTTTTGATTTTGTCAAAAATACACTCAAAATATTTATTTTAATTTACTGAAATGTGATTCTTTCAGGGCAACTTAGTTAATAAAGAAAATAAAAAAAAAATTATAAAATAGATAATAAAAAAATCCGCACATATGGGATTCAAACCAGAAATACACAGATACCAGCCGACTGTCTAACTCTCAGCCTAACAGTAGCTAGGCAGCTTTTTAAACAAAGTAACTAGGTATTTCTCTTCTAAATATTGGCCTCTTGAATTAAAATATGATCGTTTCACATAAGGTATTTCAGTTTCCAATTTGCCGCTAAAAACTATTGTGAATGAGTAATTTTTGGACCCTGTGAAATTTGATTGAAATATAAACAACAAACAATACTAAAGATTACCATGAATATATCGAATTCCGTACCGAATAAAGTGTTTTTTCATTAATTTAATAAGTGCAGCAGCAGAGAGTCATCGAATATTAGCGGAAGTTTACGACGAATATGTTCTATCCGAAAAATCGTGTCGGAGGTGGTGTGGTCGCTTTTGAGCTCGAAGAAAAGGTTGGCCAAAACAACAAAAAAAAATTGAAGACGAAGAATTGCAATCATTGCTCTATGTGGACCAATGACAAACGCTTCAGGAGTTGTCAAAATCATTGGGAATGGTTGAGTCGACAGTCAGCATTCACTTTGAAGCCATGGAATTGTTTGAAGTTGAAGAAAACTGGGTGCCATACGAGTTAAAACCGCGCGAAGTCGAAAGGCGATATTTGACTTGTGAACAACTCTTCAAAAGCAACACGCTCACACGAATTGTGACTGGCGATGAAAAGTGAATTCATTACGATAATCCCAAGCGCAAAAAGTCATGGGTTTTGCCTGGCCAGCCACCAACCAGTCAAGACCTACTTGGAAACGCCGTGTTCTCCAGGCATCGCTCTTTCCGATAAACACCACTTCCGATCGCATAGCCTAGCTGACAAGCACTTCCGCAGTTTGGAATACTCCAAAAAATTAAGGGCCGTCTGTCCGTCCTAGAGATGGGGCGACCATATTTGAAACTTAGACTCTCCTGAACCAACAAGCGGTAACCTACAAACGCTTTTTCTCCAGCGCCATTTGAATGGGTAGCCTCCATACAAAACTACCATAAAAGTTTGAAATTTGGTATAAAAAAACTTGTTTGGTTCCTCAAATTTTATAAATTGTATTCTATTAATTCTGCTCATGACCGTCCCAATGGTATATCGTAATATGGGTAGGACCAACAAAATTTTAGGTACAGCCTTCATACAAATTTACTCCCTTTTTTCAGTTTTTATACCCGTCACACATAGTGAGAAAGTTTGTAACACATTAAAGGAGCCATCGTAGAAACTATAAAGTATATATGTTCTTGATCACATCGACAAGGAGAATCGAAGATGAAATTTAATACAAAAGCACGAAGATCTAAGAACGTCACTTGATGTGTGGCAGGTATATAAGCTTCGGTCCAACCGAAGTTAACTGTTTTTCTTGTTTTTTTTTTTTTTTAAATATATAAGTAGTCTTACCAAAAAAATCACTTTCGGTGATTATTTCACAGTGATTTAAGAATCGCAATGTCGCACTGACATTGAAAGTAGTAATTGGCGAATTTTTTGTTCCTAAGTGAACCAGATTTTGTTTATCGCTCTTCGCGAACAGTGAAATTGCTCAGTAAACGCTGATTGTTTTTCGCGAACTGCGATTTTAACACTGTTTGCAGTCACTGCGATTTCAAGACACAGTCGCTAATTTCACTGCGACTCAAAAAATCTTTTTTTTGCCAACATAGAGCAACATAAAGATTGGGTACAGGTTACTTTTTAGTCGAGCATGCTAGATAGTTCAACTTTGGCATTGTCGAATAAATCGAATACGAATTCTAGGAAACTTTTTAAGTTACAATTTATGTTCTTTAAAGGCGATAAATACAAATTGTGCTTCACTGTTTCGAGCTGAAATCTTTGCAGTTTTTACGATTTCCAATATCCAATAAGCAGCCGCCATATCATGAGTCAGAAGGCGCTGAACTCGAATATTCTTAGCCACTTAAAATGCACTTTGTGCAAGCAATAAGAAACGCCGGCATACGTAAGGCATATGCGTGCCATAAATGAATGCTAAATTAAACAAAAATAGTCAAATCGAATAAATAAAATGATTCAAAACAAAAAAAAAAAACAAATTTAAAAAATGGCGCGCATATTGAATGTTGGACAGTAATATAAATTTTTTTTTTTTAAGATTTTTATGAGCTGTCAACAAATAAATGCGCAGCTACTGTGCTCCTGCAATGATGATTTATGCATCCCGTCATGGCGTAGAATTTTTATAATTGAATTCTTATTAATTTTTTTATTTTTTTTTTTTTTTTTTGTTGGTAAATGCATTTTTAAAATATTATTAAAAACTCAGCATAAACATTTTCGAGTACAAATTGATTTATGTGCAACAATTAAAAACGCATTTTCAATTTGGAATCTTAAGTGCAAACACGAAATCATTCGAGGTGAAAGTAATGTTGTATCGTTTGGTCATAATTAATTTGATATTACATTTAAAATTATTCAAAAAAAAAAATAAAAATAATTGTTTATTTACACCTTAAAATAGGCTAAACCCAACCCACATGCCATTTATGCCTTTCTTAAAGTAATTAAAATTATAAAAAAGCACAGCCAGAAACCAACCTCAAAATGGTTAAGCCATAAAATAGCTGCACACAACGCAATCATAAAAACTTTGATAGTATCTCTCTCAACTTACGAGCAGCGGCCATTAAAATTTCGCGCGACAAAAGACCTTATCCAAAAGCAAACAAGCTAACCGAAAGACCGACCAAACGGCAGTCCTCCAAAAAAAAAAAAAAAAAGTTTCAATTCCATTCATGCAACTAATTAGCGCTGCCGCGCATGCGCAAAACTTGTACAAATTCAGCGGAAATGCTGCGGCGGTTTGCTGTTGCATCTGAAACACTCCAAACCTCAACTGTGATGTTTATCTAAAAGATGAAATATTTCAGTGATAGTGCGTAGTGTATGAATGGAGTTTCTACTAAACTTGAATGAAATTTGAGTAAGTTAAACTTAGATTTTAGCTTAATAGTTTACGCCAAGAATTATATCCGATTTACTAAAAATACATATATCATTTCTATAACTTTTAAGTCATATCTTGAGTTGATTTTATTCGAAAAACAAATTTTTTTCGCACTTCCTTTATTCTTTCATTCATTTGCCGCTTTGTAACGAATTTTAAACGATCTCAGATGTGAAATGTCAGATTCAGAATGCCACAAACTGAAGTATGGCTTCCGTTAGTTAGTCGTGGTAGTCGTTGTCTTAGCTACTGTCTACGGCCGTCAGTAGCGTTAGCAGCAGCGTATCTTGTTCTACTACGAATATGTTGTGCAATGCTATCTGTCGCTGTTTTTCTGCTGTTGCTGCTGCTGCTTGACTTGATTTTAAGCTCTGTTTAACCGAAATATGTCTGCTCTGTTTGTATAAAAAACATCTGAAATAAAATCTGAGTTTGAGGCCAAAAGGTGACAAGTGACGCAAAAGCATTTAGCGCTGTGAAATGCATTAATTAAGCGTTGCATTTTTGACTTTTTTGGTCGAAAAGACCATTTTTAAGCTTGTTAATTGTTGAAATTATAATTATGTTGCATTTTTAATGTTTTGCATTGCATTTAATGTTGTTTATTTAGGCAATTAAATAGAATTTGCTTGTGTTTTTAATATGTCTTATGTGGTCTAAATAAAAATTATATAATTTGTTATTACGCAAATAATTTTCGTGAGAGATTGTGTTTTATTATATTATTTAACAAAAAGTATTTTGAACTAAACATGAGTCATATAAATATGACTCAACGTCAGATAATATGACAAGATAACACAGGTCGAAACAGAAAATGATTGAAGCAATGGACTAGGTTGAAGCAACGGACTAGGTTTATTTTATAGACTTTTCCTCACTGAATACGAATCTGGCCCAAAAAAAATTTACATCACGTCGAGAGTATGACAAAAATGGTTTGAATCTGTGATGATAGAAGTCCCGAACGAGGCTCAAATCGAAGATTGAACCTATTTTGTCGACCTATGTAATAGGTCGTATAAATAACGCTGGCACTGCTTATCGACACCGTGGAAAATTTTACGCCGATTAACAAGATTCAAATGGTCAATGAACTCATACCGTTAGATGAGTGAAGTTCAGAGCGCTTACGAGATTTCCCAACAAATTATCTTTAGTGACGAGATTCGATTCGAGAAGAATCGATTTAGCTATGTCCGTCTGTCCGTACTGCGCCATTTTGTTTGTCTATTCAAGTGGCTATCTCTTTTCCTGTTTGTCCTTTTGACCATTTTAGAATTTGCACATTAAAACTCTAGCAGTATTGGGACTATTCCTTAAATTGGACATGTCTGTTTAGTTTTGAAATACAAAGTATTAAAAAATCAAGGAAAATCGTTTACTTCGGTGGAACCAAAGCACAAATACCCGCCACATCTAGTTTTAGTTTACTTTTGATCATAAGTGGCTTTGGAAAAATTTGGAGAAGGGACTTAGACACAATAATGGGTTTAAATTTCAACCTAAGGACAGAATAATAATCATTTTCTTGAAAAAATTAGAAAATGCATGCTGACTTTGCATTGGGGCTTTATGTTGTATTGAGCTGATCCTTATAATATCAGTTATCCCATTTGGAGTGAATATATTCTTAAATAATTACTATTTTCACAAAAAAAATAGAAAGTGGGCGGAAAATTGGTATAGAGCCTAATATGGGTGTGGCACCTTGGTTTTGATATTGGATGTCATTAGAAGTGTTTTTACCCAAATTTGAGTAAATAGTCTTATAAATCATACTTATTTTTATACAAAAATTCGAAAATGGGTTATAAGCTTGTATGGGAGCTATAGCTAAAAATGGGCGTGGCAGCCTGGATTTGACATTGGATAACATTAGAAGTATTTTTACCAAACTTGGAGTGACTACATTCATAAATAATAGCTATTTTTATACAAAAATCTAAAAAAAATGGTTAGTTTGTATGGGGGCTATATCTTAAAATGGGCGTGGCACATTGATTTTAACACTTGAACTGCTTAGGACTGAGAAAAGCTTAAGTTCCGAGTTTCAGGTCAATATCTTTAAAACTAAGCGAATTAATCGCATGCATACAGACAGACACACAGACGGACAGACAGACAGTCCGACGGACATGGCTAGATCGATTCGTCTCGTCGTGCTGATCAAGAATATATATACTTTATGGGGTCTCCGATGCCTCATTTAATGCGTTACAAACTTTCCGACAAACTGATAATACCCTTCACAGTATGTGTGGAGGGTATAAAAAGCTAAAATTAAATAATTCAGATCAATACAATCAAACCTTACCAATCGACCTAACTAGTAAGCAGACCAATACCGATTTATCTACGCCACTGCTTATCTATAGATGTGTTTAGACAAGAGATGTAGAATGGGCTGGGCTTTTGTCGTTTCCCATCGTGACCTATTTTTTTTCGGTTTCTTGCGGTTTCGTATATGAAAAATTTAATGTCGTTCGTGATCGTGGCCCAAAAAAACCAAAAAAAATCAAAAAAGTGGGAAAAAAATATATAAAAATGTTTTTCTTACGATTTATTTTTTAAATGAATTCTTGTCTTTAAGGACAGCGATTTTTAAAACTAAATTTTCTTTATAAAATAATATTTTTAATAAAATAATTATTCTATTATTTGAGCGAAGAATCTGGGACTTCAGCCTAGAACACTAAAAACGATTAGCAAGGCCCTTACCTGCAGAGCTAATGTAAAATTTAGTAAATATTTAAAAAGAATTTATTAAAATATATGTTTTTTAAACATTTTATATATAATTTCGTGTCGGGCTGGGTTGGGCTTTTAAATATATTTTCGTATTGGGTCGGCCTAACACGGCCCATCCCCATCTTTAGTTCAGATACACAAATATTTTGAATCAAGTTAAATTTAAATGTTCAATTTTTACATTATATCGCATTGAAAATAGTTTTAAATCTCATTGAGTTTCTTTAAAGATTGATATTCCAAGAGGTATATTCAAAAAAAAATGGGCTAATCCGGAAAATGGGCCAGCAATGAAAAAATTTTGAAGTCGCCCAAATTTGTTTAAAATAATATTTGAATACTAGGATATTCAATTTTAAAGATATACCATAACTTGAAAACATTTTTGATTCGTTTATGTACTGTTTTTATACCCGTTACACATAGTGTAAACGCATTGAAGGAGGCATCGGAGACCCCATAAAGTATATATATTCTTGATCAGCTCGATGAGACGAATCGATCGAGCCATGTCCGTCTGTCTGTCCGTCTGTCCGTCTGTTTGTTGCTATGCGATCTTTTCGATGAAGATATAAAGATATTGGGCTGAAATTTTAAACTTAAGCTTTTCTCGGCAACGACTAGGTTAAGTTCGAAAATGAGAGTGCCACGCCCATTTTTAGGTATAGCCCCCATACAAACTTATCGATTTTTTTCGATTTTTTTTTTTTTAAATAGTAATTATTTATGAATGTACTCGCTCCCAATTGGGTAAAAACATTTTTTGGTCATCCAGGGTCAAAACCAAGACGACACGCCCATGTAACGGGTATTTCAGCTTCGGTTCCACCGAAGTTAACGTTTTTCCTTGTTTTTTTTTTTAAGAAAGAAAAGGTATAAAGGGTTATATCCATAACGCAACGGTTGAAGTAACAAATTCACAATTAACGAAACATTTTTGATTTTCGAATGAGTAATTTTATTATTATTATTATTAGTAATATTAATCTTTCTTTTATGCCATAGGTTTTTTTTTTGTTTTTACAATAAAATTTACAATAACGTTCATCGAACTTGAAAACAA
Source organism: Leucophenga varia (assembly GCA_018903435.1). NCBI lineage: Eukaryota > Metazoa > Arthropoda > Insecta > Diptera > Drosophilidae > Leucophenga > Leucophenga varia. Next base: position 82,679 of record JAEIFJ010001477.1, on the reverse strand, counting down.
CTTGTATGTCATTTTATATCTACACTAAAAATCTGGAAATGATCCGACCGCCATTTTTTAGAGAATTTAAGGAACATATTTAATTTTTTAATTATTTGAACTATAAAAACGCCAAAAGATTTATCTGCTTTAGACTGCAGTATTAATCCCACCTATGTAAACCCCTCTGCTAAAAGCTATCTAGGCAGTTGATGGTAATACAATTATTATCTGACTTTCGGCCATCCGCCCACCTCATTCGCAAAAACTGTATGCGTCATATATTATTTGACGGGTTTTTAAGCTTCAGTTTTATTGGTTTTATCGATTTTAAAGTTTTTCCTTGAGGCGAATCGATCTAGCCATGTCCGTCGGTTTGTCTCTCCGCCCGCCCGCCTGTTTGTTGCTGCTTAACTCTCTCAGTTTTAAAAATATTTTAATATGTTAAAAACAATATTCCACGCACCCTTTTAGGTAAATCCCCCATTCAAACACGCTAAATATCATCCAGATATTATACGAAAAAGGTGTTTATAGAGCAAATGGCTTCAAATATGGTTACAAAAAGCTTCTTATATCAAATGAAATTTTAAGTATAACAATAGCTGACATCGAACCGATAATTTATAAATTTTCATGAACAATTTTAATTTGTTTAGTATTTAAAGTTTAAATTTTATTCAAATGCTGAACACATCAAAGGATGTGTGACAGGTATACTATATATGCTTCAGTCTCACCAAAGTTAAAGTTTTTCCCAGCTATATTTTAATAAAATTAAAAAGCGTTACACTAAATTAATAGAGACCTCACACAGAATACATACATCATAAAGCTAATTAAAATTGATTTGATTTCATGACTTTCTTTTGACACTCACACACAGCATAATTCGAACTCTATTCTCTAAATTAAAACTACTTTGAAGTGCGCATATACATCGACGTCGTCGCGGTTGTTTACTTTTTACTGATCGATTCGGCGCGGTCTGCTCAATCGTTTCAATTTCAAATTTGATTGATATTGAAATTGATACAAACACGCGAGACCAGACCAAACCAAACCTAACCAAATCAAATACAATAAATTCTATTGAGCCAGGCGCTTTCAAAATGCAACAAATCACCGGCTGACTACTCGCTTCGTTAATTAACAAGCCTTTTCGCTGTTTTGCGTATAAATCCGAGAATTCGAGAAAATTAAAAAAAAAATAAAAAACTCAAAAAGAACTGAGCATTCGATATGGTATCGAAACTGGCGCTAATCCTATAATTATAGATACGCCGGAATCTTGATCTGTCGCATTCTTGAGACGCACTACTCGATTGGCAACGAAAAAAGGGCAGGCGCGCGCTCTGTCAATTAGTTTAGCTGTCAAAAAGATGATGAACTCGTTGCTTGATGAGGGTAATATAATATATAGTTTTTTTCTTTGGTATTTTTATAGCAACAAACCATCAAGCATATGACTTATCACAGTTTTATGAAATACTCTTTTTAATAGTTTTGGCAGAATGCCATAAACAATTTAAATTGGCATAGTTTTGTGCGGTAAATTCCAGAAATATGACTAATTCAAAAAAAATACTTTGTTTCCAAAACAAAAATTAAAAAATGTGAAATTAAAGCGATAATATCAATATTTTTTTCTTTTTTTTGCCTTCTGTGTGGCCTCGTTGAGTGATGACAAATTTGTGATGAATGTCAAATCTGATATTTTTTTATTTTGTAATAAAAGATAAAATATCATTTTCATAAGATACACTTTAACTTATTTTTTTTTTAGCGCAATAAGTTACATTTTGTGTACTTGCTGCGCTGTGGTAGGTCCTACAATTACTTTCTCTATTGTTCGGGGGGTGTGAACCACGACTCCACATGTCGTTCTGTTGTTGACAGACTCAATTGTTGACGGAAGCTAATTGCACAATCTTGTAAATTTCATGCCTCAGTTGGAAATTAACCAAACTGAACAGTATTGAGTCATCATGAAGTACTTGAGTTGACTTTAACTATGACACATGTCACTAAATGAAATTTGAGTTCAACTATTTTGTTGAATTTAATTTTTAAGACACTAGGTGGTCTCTTGTTTTGGTTTTTTTCTTCTTCATCTTTTCTTTAATAAATAAAATTTTTTATTTGTTATAATAAAAAAGAAACATATTAAACATTAAAATAAATTAATTAAGGCCACGCAAAAAATTGTAATTATTTTTATATATTTCATTGCCGGCTCTCATCAAAGGCTTCCGTTTATTTCAAACAGAAAAAAAAATAGCTACAGAAGCTGCTACTACCGCCTTTTGTATGTGCCTCATCGTCATCATCATCATCTAAGTCAGCTATGTCTGTCTGTCTGTCTGTCTGAATATATTTCTGTCTGTAATTGTATGCCAGATTTCATAGAAATCATTTTCAAGATAAGAAAAACACTTTTGCATAATTGGCGGCAATTTTTCTTTTGACTCAGTCTGTCTGTCCTTCTGTCCGTCTGTCTTTGATTAAGCTTGTGCGTTTGGTATTAAATTGTATAAAGTGTCAAGGCAATAAGTATTTTAATAATTGATCTCAACACATATTCAATAATGATTTATAAACATTTATTTTAAATGTTTTTATTCATTTTTTTTATTCATAAAATAATATTGGAAATATTTCAATTCCATACGACAACAAAAAAAAGGAAACTATGACAAAGAAACTATGACAAAATGTATGCGAGCTCCAAGGAAAAGTTGGTTAGTATGTAGTTTATCAGCAATACACTTTATGTTGAATTGATGTAGCAATGGCCGCCGGTTTATTCGTCCGTCCGTCCGTCCGTCTGTATGGTTATCAGCCATATAAAACCAATCATTTACGTTTAAAAAGTGCGAATCATCTAAACACAAATCAAATTGGTATCAAATTTTAACCTAGAAATATAGATACATATATAAATATTTTTTTGAAAATATCAGAAGTTTGTATAGGGCTTTACGTTATAGTGGCCCAATCCGTATCATATCGGTGGTGTGTACATAGAATGAAATTAGATGTGTGTTTACTCAATTTGAAGTGAATACATTCAAAAATAATATCTACTTTCTTACAAAAATTCGAAAATGGGCGGTAAATGTGTAAAGCGCTATACCTAAAAATGGACGTGGTACGTTGGTTTTGATATTGGTCGACATAAGAAGTGTTTTAATCCAATATGAAATGAATACATGCATAAAAAAAACCCTTTTTCAAACTAAAATTCGTAAATCTGTATGAGGGCTCCTAACTCAGGGTGGGTGTGGCAATCTAACTTCAACATGCAAACTATTTTGGACTGAGAAAAGCTTAAGTTTCAGCTCAATATCTTTAAAACTAAGCGTATGAGTCACCTTGCAACAGACAGACGGACATGGTTAGATCGACTCGTCTCATCGAGCTGATCAAGAATATATATTCTTTATATGGTCTACGTCGTGTCCCTCAGTGCGTTACAAACTATCCGACAAATTAAATATACCCGTTTACACTTTGTATAAACGGGTATTAAATCAAAAGAACCAAAATATAAGCCAAGATGAAAATTAAATGCATATAAAATCTTGTTCAGAAAAGCTCCTCCGAGAATGTTAAGAGGAATATACGAACTGTTCCACTCAATTAGATTTTATTCCGAAAACTCGGGTGTCACAATAAATCTCTTTTTGAAATTCAATTAAATAATGGGTCTTGCGACAATTATAAATCGTCAGAGATTACTCCTCATTCTTGACAATTCACGTATACAGAAGCGTCACGCAAAATCTCTTTTTGGTTGGTTTAAAATCTTTCAAAAATTCAATGAAATAATGAATATAATTCACAGTTAGTTAAAACATTATTTCAAGAATAATTAAAATATACACCATACTTTTGCTAATTATTGTAAATGTAGTTTTAACTAATTGTGAATTATTTTTATTATTTCATTGAATTTTTGAAAGATATTTAAGCCAACCAAAATAGATTTTTAATGAGGAGAAATCTCTGACTATTTGTAACTGTCGCAAAACCCATCTACGGTATTAATTTCTGGTGTTTTGCACATCATTAACGCTAGTTATTTTTTGAACCACAGGATATAAAGTAATAATAAACCGAACCAACTTTTTCTTAAAGAAAATAATTTTGAACCAAAAACCAAAATATATAAGCCTCAAAAATAGTTCGGTTCAAACCAGTGCGCGATTTCTTTGAAAGAATTTTATATTAAATATTGTTAAAATAATAAAAGTAAGTTGAGTTAAGATGTTGTAAGCAAAAATTGTATTAGTTTATGTGAGGGTTGTTTTTCATTCATATATACTACTTGAACTGCTTGAACCGAAACTATCCGCAATTCGACACTAACAAAAACCGGTTCGTGAACCGAACCAGTAGTTTAAAGGCATTCCAAACCGCTGAACCGAGCCACTGGCAATTTTTAAGTGGTTTACAGCCCTGGTAAATTCAAGGATTTATAAAGTTATTATTTAATTGTCAGTCTCTGTGATTCGTCAATGTATTTCTCTTTTGCTCATAGATGAGTGGAAAAATTTAATGAGTCGGAGTTCACCCATAAATTTATTACATCATGCTACAGAGCAAGTAAATACTTTTCAATTAAAGTAGAGCTCAAGGTAATATAAGCATGTATTCGCCCGATTATTGTTCTTATTTAATTTCAATTGTCCCCATAGCACATTTTCGTAGAGTCTCACTACGTCCGTTTAGGTGTCGGAACGTCCGTTTATTGTAGAAATGTAAATATTGATGTCTATGTTACTAGTTCGAAATTATTCACGCACTAAAAAAATTTGGCTAGCATTTTAAATTATTTACCGGGATCGTCAAATGAAATGTTTCTAAATCTAATATTTTTATGCGATTTCTACCTAATAACAAACGCAAATCAAAACTTGACACAATTGAACAGTTTTCTTTAATGATTCCAAACTTCATAAATATATTTAAAACTTTACAAATTTAAATTACTAGAAAATTCTTTCATCGTAGAAATGGCGCCTTGAACGCTACCCATGAATATGAACGCATTCGATTTGTAAGTTTTATAAATTACTTCAGTTCTTTTTTTTCGTGCTTAAAAACCAATTTGATTTGTTGTTAATTATGAATTTTTCTTGTTGTTATTTTTCTTTCGTTGTCCAAGTACAATATTTTTTTTTTTTTTGTGAAATGAGTGTGGGAAAGTGATTGTAATGCACGAATATGAAATTCGAATAATTTGTATCTATGTATCTAAATGTTTCGAGTATCTATAACAAGGCAAGGTGATTAATTTGAATTATGGTCGAACGCGTTGATGTGCGTTGAGTTGAGTTGAGGTAGAAATGCAAATGTTATTTATTTGTTTTTCGTTTATAATTTTCAATGAAACATTGCGGTTAAAATGTAATTAATTACAATTTTTATTGCACCGAAATTAAAGAAATTAAAGAGAAATTTCATGAGTTATATGAGAATGAAATGTATCTCAAAAGTAAATGTATTTGAGGGTTGGGAACAGCGTTCAAGAAGTAGAACATGCGTTGAAAGTGCAATAAATTATGAAAAGATTTTTTTACAAATCATTTCTTTTAATTTTAAATGTAAACTCTCATTGAGGTCAGCGACGTTTATATATTTTTGTCTGATCTATGCAAGAATTATTAAATAAATAAAATAAAATTAATTTGTTTTCTATAAACAATTGCATGCCTTTCAGTTCAGGCACAGTCAAATCACACATTCAAGGCCTTTGCCTGATGCAAAGTCTATTGACACCAAACGATGCAGACAAGACAAGACAGAAACGTCTTCAAATACGAAACAAGTTGCTATAATTGTATTCAACTTAAGCTTTTTTTTCACTTTATAAATTAATTGAATTGCATTCACAACAACAATAATTTAATTGTGACGCTAAAAAATTTTAATTGCGCAGACTTTAAAATGATTTCAGAAGTCGGATGCCTTTGATGCCTCAAATTAGTGTTCTAGTTTATTATCAACTCAAAATGCGTACCCACTACTTTAAAGTAAAATATATTTTATTGGACAAATAGAAATTTGCATTTCAAATTAATTTCATGCCAGCAGCGCGCCTATAAAGAAAGTAAGCCTCAAAGTCAAACCGCCGCCGTGGCAACGCATGCGGCGTAAGATCTTAAAAAAGTTAAAATTTAAGTCGAGTAGCTCAATTGTAGGGTAATTACATGTACAATTGTTATTTGAAGAACTGTTAATAATTACAAAGTGCCACTGGTCATTGCACTGAGCGGCACACTTGAATTATTTCCAAAAACATTTTAAAATTTCAAAGACTTAGGCCGCCTGAAATTCAAAAAGTCAAAGAATGCCGTCTTCATTTTTTTTTTTTTCGTTTGTTAATTCCACATATTGAATTCTACACATTCGCATAAACAAAATTACATAATGATTGTTATAATTGTTCTTGAAAATTGCCTGTGCAAATTTAATCCTGGATGAGCTGTTATGTGAATTTCATATTTAGGCTACCGTTTCAGCCTGACTTTGAATTTGACTTGGTTTTGACTCATGACTTTTGTCTAAGATTGGATTAGTTTGAAAGATGTTGTTGAAAACTACAAAATTGAACACTTCAAAACTCAAGTGCTACCAAAAAAAAAAAAAAAAACAAAATAAGATTTCGAGTGCGGGTGTTCTACTTTTTTTGTTTTCATTACGAGCATTTTAAATGCTTGTGAAAAGTTAAGCCACAAGTTGTATGCTGTCAGGCAAAGAATCATGAGAACATTTAAGGCTTAAATATGTAGGCTCATGTGTGCGAGGGCTGTATAAATAGTCTATCAAGTTGTAAGAAAATAATACATAATATAAATATTTTCAAATGAATTAAAATATGTATCTCGGGAAGTACGTGGTCTCCAAAAAGTCACAAGATTCGTGGCAACCCCGATCTATTCTTAGTGTAACATTATTTGAAGCTGTTTATACGGACCATATTTGGACAATATTTTCCTTAAAATTGGATTAGAAAACAGAGCGCTTCTAATTTCTAGAAGTTTGTCATGGAAAGACATGTGGTACCAAAAGAATGGAATTAATCGCCTATGTTATATATAAGATAGAACAGTAAAATAACTCCTTAATCGAGCTACTTACAAAGAGTATTGTAGTTCTGGAAAGTTACATAATTTTATTTGCGATTATATTTTGAAAAAATTTTATAAATTTATAAACAGTTCCTAAAACAAGTAATCTGGAGACTAGATGTTGTTTAAATAGTTCATAGGGTTTACAAAAAAATGACACTGAAATCTTCCATTATAATCATTGCCATCTGAACATCAGAACCAAAGATATCAGCATTTAAAAATTAAATTTTTTTATAACAGAAATTTTAGACAACAATATTTCCCAGACCGTTCTAATTTGTATTCTTCTTAATGTAGAATATATATTAGGGTGGTCAAAAAAAAAAATAAATAAAGAAAATTAAGATGAAAACGAAAAACAATACTTTTTATAATATACTTATTCCCATGCTTTTTTGGACCACCCTAATATTTATATACACGTTTTCATAATCAGTGATTTACTTTTCAAACAATTTCTTATATAATCTTATAATTCTCAAACAGTTGAAACATATCAAATTTGGAATTTTGGACGTCTTACACGCAAAATCTTCTAGAAAGCTTCAAGAACCATTAAAAAATGACTTTATAAATAATATGGATGTACCAAATGAACTTTTTCGCACAAGTTAGACGAAGACGACCGATCACGCAGAAACTCCTATTGTTATGCTTAAACTGTTTGAGCATTATACGATTATAAGAATTTATTTCAAAAGTAAGAAACGGATTTCGAAAATAGAAGCCCAGCTCATATACAGGAGAGCTTTACATACGTTGTATATAAAAATTGTACGTAAATTTCTCTCACTGTTCTAACTTTTTATGCTGAAAATTGTTTTTAGCCAAATTCTTTTTCAAAGTTTACTCTTAGCTAAACCAACTTATCATACAACCCTCGTAAAAAATATAAATCCCATTGTTCAATATCAGTAAATTGGCTTAAATTAAGTCAAGTATATGTGTGTGCGAGTTATAATGTTCTTTGTATTTTTATGAACTCCTTATAAAATCCTTGTGCACTTTCCTAAGAACGTGTATGATTTTTTTTTTGTGTTATGCATTCTTTCAACATTATACAATACAATATTTATCTCAAGTGCTTTAATATCCTTTCCGATATAACGAAGAATGCCCTTAAGCATTCACTTTATATTTCCAATGAACTTATTGACTTTTGTGTGTGTTATATAAATTTAATCCTAATGAATTTAAATTACATATCAAGATGCATGAAGAGGGTTCATTATTTCTATGTTCTATGCCCATGACTGACTGACTGACTGAGTGACTGAGTGACAACTCTTCTAAGTCAGCTGACGTTTACAGTGGTTGCATGTAATTTAAATAATATTATACCAGAATATTTTATTTTTTTTTTTTTTCGTTTTAATTAAATACACACATTTTAGTAATTCGTTGTTGTATGTGAAAAACATATTTTAATTGGATTTTTAATAACTTGACCAACTCGAACATCTTCCCTAGAATATCTTTGTTCTTTTTATGCGTGCGCATTATTTCTAGAAAATTTTTAAGCCGTTTTGATCCGCTTGTATGTTTGTGGCTTAGCTGCCGTTGCTACCGGCTTTTGTCCTTTCTATTTCAAAAATACAATAGATGCATATATGCAAGTAGCATTTAATGATATTTTGAGTGGAACACCCGCATGCATGCAGTCAGTATGCTGACTTCTCAAATAGGATCATTTTGTGCCATTTAAGAACTTGTACAGCTGGTTTTGCAAAATGCATTTTCGATTTTTTTTTTGCACCTTAGAGCGGCATTTTCTTTTGTAAAAAATTGTAAAATGAGATGAATATTATGTATTCTCTTTGATTTGAGCGACAGACTTGGTTTTGCATAATAATGAATACTTCAGTTTCTGTAGAAATCTTTTTTATGTATTTCAAAAATATTTTCAATATTTTTTTCTCCAAATTTGTTGCTTTAGTTAATTGTTGAAGCCTTTCACAAATTTCCCACTAAATCCTTTATAAATATTTTTAATTTAAAAAAAAAAATGTAAACCAGTTTTACAAGGCAATCAGTTTTTTGGCACGTTCAACGGCTTCGTTTTAACCGCCATTTTGCGCGACCCGCGGTGCTCGTTAGTACGCATAATTCTTATAATGTATCTTATGAAACTCAAACCCTTAACTGCCAACCATTCATCCATCCTTTCCTTTCTTTTTCGAATTTCATCATCAGCACAAAGTGGCGGCATTATTTGTCGCAATCAAATGCTGATGATGTGCGCTGATTATGCTGCTTTGAAAAATTAGAAAAAAAAAAATTATTTGGGGTGAGTTTCTTTCTGCATTGAGAGGGGTGGTTGAATAAATGCGTGCCAAAGTAGCAATTTGAAGTCTGTCGCACAGCATGAAAGCGAAATTATTTAAATGGCGTATAATAATGGCAGCAGGATGCATCATAGTCTTTGCTATACGACGACTCCGCTGCACAATGGCAGTTCATAATGACAAGGATAATAAAATGTGAAAATTGTTGTCATTGTTGTTATAGTCATCATCAACGCAGTCAACGCCGTCGTAGTTCTTTGTCTTTTGTAATGTACAGTACAGATTGCACTGTGGTATAAAATACTTAAAGCAGAATATCGAGTTGTTGGTATATGTCTGTATGTCAGTGATGGGCACACAAAAGCAGAAAACGAATGCAAGAAACAGTAAAAATCAATGGAACACCCATAATCGTTGCACGAAGTAATGAATACGGAAAAAAAAACTGAAGAAAACTTTGCTACATGCATAATATTGTACTTTCTACATGCATGTTGTTTAATTAAAAATTTGTCCTTTACTGATTAATATTAAATGAAGTCTCGTAACAGCATTTTAATAAATCTCCAGAAAGTTTTTGTTCAAATATAATAATTATATCCAATCCATCCACCTTGTCACTGTCTATTAGCAAAATGAACTGATTCCGAATACTAAAAAATATAGCCCCTTCATATAACGAGTGTGCTCCCAATAAAACTTTCCTAAAGTTTCGTAAACAAAGTTGATATTAAAAACCGATCGAGAATATCCGCTTCCTTTTTGACCTACGTTAATGTTACGTAGGTTTTGGACTTTATAGTTTAAGGTTCATTTAATCTTTATAACAAGTTTCTAGAGCCCTGCAGAGTTACTCGAAAACGGTTAAATCGGATACTCAAAATAAAAGCGATTCGAGTAACTCAAGTCTACTGCTTGGCAAATGATCAACTTGACTCGACTCGTTTAATTTCGGTACGAATCGAATCGATATCGTCAGTTTTAACTTAAATCGAGTTGGATACTCGATTAAGTTAAACGAATACTCGATTACGTTATAGTACTAGCATCAGTTAAAAAGATAGGAAAATCTCATTATAAAATATTTTTGACACTGAAAATATTAGGTAGATATTAGTCTAAGTGTTATTAGCCTAAGAATCGTTTTTATTTTAATTTTTAATTTTTAATTTTTTTTTTGAATTTATGAAATTTTGAAAACACTAAAAAAGCCCAGCGCACATCTTTAGTCAAAATAAGAATTTTCGTAGAGGCCATTTGAGGAATCAATACATTTTATTACCAAACGATGGTTCTATACTTATTGCTTTGCTTAGTATGATTTAAAGATTCAACAACTCGAGTAAAACTCGAGTCATATCCGAAAGTTCGAATAACGAAAAGGTTAATCGGTCGGATAAGCGAAACAGTGGATAATCGATTGACAAATTTCTTTTGTACGAGTTGACGAGTAAAAATATGAGCTAACTCGAAGCGTTCAATTATGCGACTCATCGTCTCTAGTAATCTAGGGTTTAATCGATGCAGGACTCTAGTTTCTATCACATAGAATTACTTTATTTAAGTAGGTCAAAAAGCAGGGCTGTTCTTATGACTTTAGCCACAATATTCATGAAGCTGAGACGTGACAAAAAGTTCAGATTCAGGTGAACCTTATCCTTTTACAAAATCATGGTTCAACTGTGTTAGTCTTTTTACTCTAAATATTCTTTTATACGTCTCATCCGTTTTTCTATTTTTTTCCACTGTGCGACATTATTATTTTTATTATTCTTTGTCCTTGTAAAAATTGTCTGTCTGTGTTTTCTTCGTACAAAATTTGTAAGTTCATAAAGAGGCTTATTTACGTAACTAAATTAAACTGAAACCCTTCTCCAAACCAATTTCTTTTTTTTTTTTGTTACCACTGTCTATTGCCGCTAATTTCATTTTAGATACATTCAAAATGCTTTTTAAAATTAATCCCTTGCCAAATTACAGCAACGGAAGTGCGCAGAATGAAAAGAGACAAAAGATAGAGATAGCAACAGAGGAAAAGAAGTTTGTAACTTTGAAGCACTTCCGCTTATTATAAAACATAAATAACGTAGCAATCAGGCTGTGCTTAGAACAATTCATTTATTTTATGACTGCACGCGTCTAAAAATCACAAAAACATAATTGAAGTCGTTTCTTTCATTCAGCTTTCGAGGGTGATTTTTTACATGTAACAAAATGGCGGCAACAACAGTAGCAGCATCCCTTTGCAGCTTCCTACTCGCTCGCTCTAACTTATATAACTAATTTTGCTTTTATTAGGTTTGCCAATTTGTAGTTAAATTGTGAGAAATTTATGCCTTATGATGTTGTTATTGCCAACGGAAAAGTGATATAGCGCAATGGAAATATGCACGCATGCCTGCTTTTCAACATTTATTTTCCTTTTTTCTTTCTTTTTTTTTTTTTTGACATTTTTCCAAAATGTCAAAGGAAAAATTGCCTGCAAAATGATGCACATTACTGCAGCGCATGTTGTGTTGTGCTACTTCAAATTGAGTCGTCATCATAATCGTCCAAAAAAAAGTCACCCTAGAATGAAAATTTGGCAGTTTAGTTTATTTGCTTGTATAACTTTATAGCGTAGCGCACTCAAGCGTATCTTTTGTGAAATTTAAACGAAATGTATCTCATATTTTGCAAAATTTACATGCGACAAATTTACACATTTAAAGCGTTGGTTTTGATTTAATAGCAGTTATAGATTTATGATAGATTACGTTTCTCTTCTTTAAATAATGCCTTTGAAACGTGTAGTCTGTAGAGCCGAGATTGCGCTCTGATAACTCTTTCATGTCTGAGTATAAAGAACTCCATAAATATCTCTAAACTCCACAAACTACAGTCATAACAGCTAAAATGCATTCGATTTAAAACCAAAAAAAAAAAAAAAAAAATTGTTAGGTGAAGCTATAAAAACATTTCTGATTTTATTTTTATTTAACCATTTTTACTGCTACTGTAAAAACTAAAAAGAAAATCAAAGGATTCAAATGCAACAAATACCAGAATTGTGAAGGTTTTGCACGTACTTTTTCGAAAATTTTATGACATTTCTTGGCAGCGAAATATTTTCTTTCTTTCTTTTTTTTTTTATGTGCACTGCACTTGTAGTTTTATTTGGTCTTTATTTCCTTCTCAAAGTTCCTGTATGACAAGTACAATATTTCGTATGAGAGCGCATGTTTAGTTTTATGATTATCTTGTCTAAAAAAAAAAAATACGTAAAAAATGTCAAGGATTTACAAGTGTTTTATGACTTTTTCATTTGATTTTATTTTTTTATTCCGGCGCAAAATTTTTAATGTAATTTTATTTCTTTTTTAGAATCCAAAACCGAAAATTGTCTTTTAATATGTTTTTATATATTGTTGTGTACTGGAATTTTCATTTAATTTTTGATTGAGTTAAAATAATGTGCACGAAATAGTAAATGAAGTGCCAAGCACAATTATGATGAAGCGTCTAATAGGATTTTCTAGGAATTTTCATTTTCGTTTTTTTTTTTTTAGTACCCAAATCAAGTTGCCCCTCTTGGCTAACGAAATTATCTCAGGGGCGGACACATATGTTTGATGTATTCGGTTGCACAGTATTCTAATCATTCAAAATATTCTATGCTTCGCTTAGGAAACTAATTTTGTTTAAAGTCAGTCAATTCTCGAGAATTATAATATTCTTGCCCTTGTTAGCATTTGACCAAACCAGACCGTTTGCATCCCTTGTCAGTTATTTAATTTTTCTTATAATAATTTTTGTGGCTTCCCGCTATTCGTCAGGTTTTTTTTCTCTACTTCACGGCTACAAAGCGTGAAAATTCAACCATGCGATCATCCATCATAATTTTGTTGCCGCGAAGATTTACAAGCGTACAAATTATGTGTCGAATAAGACTCTTAAGTATGTGAAATGTGGCTACAATAAAATTTAAGTTTGGAGTATAGAGCACACAGTTATGAGAAAAATGAAAATCGAAATATATTATTTGAATTTAATTATTTAAGAATGCACATTGTATTGACGTTGTAACTTGCATATTTATTTATAAATTTGTAAAAATTAAAAAAAAACATAAAATGGTTCACATAACTTAGAATTTAAGAGAAATGACCCATTTTGTATTATTATTCAGCAAAATATTTTTAAAATAACCAACAGGCGAATAAACGTATAAAGAATCATACTCACACCTTTATATGGACAGACGGACAACTATGCACAAAGTGTTACGCAGATGGACCGACAAATAGATTGACTCGTCTCATCAAGATGATTACAAATATATTCTTTTGAAACTTAAGATATATTTTTGAAAACTGATTGTAAACAAGCACTAAACTATTTAATGTAATAAAAGAAGATAGTTGGACCCTGTTCATGAGGCAACCATCTCTTAGATTTATTCAACGTTGAAGTCTAAATGTCGAAATTTTAGTTTTTTTTTTTTTTTAAAATATGTCATCGAATTTATCGTCTTGGTATATTGGGATCAATGTTATTTTTTATACGTGTTACTCTAGTGTAAACAGGTATATGTCAGTTTGTCGGAAAGTTTGTAACGCATTAAAGGAGGCATCGTAGACCCTATAAAGTATATATATTCTTTATCACCTCGACGAGACGAATCGATTTACACGTCCGTCTGTCTGTCCGTCTGTCCGTCCGTCCGTCTGTCTGTCCGTCTGTCTGTGTGTTGCTGCGCGATTTATTCGCTCAGTTTTAAAGATTTTGGGCTGAAATTTTAAACTTAAGCTTTTCTAGGTCCTGTGTACTTTCTATGTTAAAACCAATGTGGCACGCCCACTTTTAGATATTGCTCCCATACAAAAGTACAACATTTTTCAAGTTCTTATATGAAATAAATGTATTTATAAAGCGAATGGCTTCAAATATGGTTAAAATGTTTCTTATACCATGCCAAATCTTCAGTTTAAAATTGGTCCAAATCGGACCGCGAATTCCTAAATTTTTAAGAATATATTTAATTTGTTTAGTATTTTGAAATAAAATTTAATACAAATGCTGCACACGAAGGTCTATCAACGTCAAATGATGTTTAACAGGTATATAGTATTATATAAACTTCGGTCCAACCGAAGTTAACTTTTTTTCTTGTTTCTTGTTTATGTTATTGGAATTGGTATTGAAAAAACAAAGACTTCGCTCAAATCACCAGCAAAATCTAAAAGAAAACCGTCCAACACCGAAGATGAAATTAGCGTCAACCAATTTAAATAAAAACTACTTCCTCATTATTGTTTTGGAGGAACTCCAAATGTTTTTATATTTTTATTGCAAAAACTATGAATGCGAGTATAAGTTGTTGTTGTCCCATAAAGGGGAAATGAGTCATAAATGAATAAGACATAATAATAGATGTGAAACCTAAAATGTTCAAAAATTAGTGAAAAATCTAATGAAACGTATTCCAGAATCAAAATTCCAATTTTTATACCCTGTTCCCAAAGAGAAATGACAGAGGGAGGCTTGATAGACTTTATACAGTACATACCGTACACATATATTCATGATCACCATTGAAAGGCGAGCCGATATAGCTATATTTGCCCGTGCGTCCGAAAGTCCGTCCTGACGTTTGCCGTATGAAAACGATTATCTCGAAGACTATAAGCGACCACCATATTCGAAACTTAGACTAAGCCGTCAAGTGATCACTTACAAACGGATCTAAATAAAGGTTTAATTATGACATTTATATTATATTGTATGGGTTTTGAACCTCATTCTAGTCCAGAGGAAAAAAAGACTATTTCGCAAGCTCCGAGATGAATTAAATTAAACTGTCTCAAAATTTAGTTACAACTGCCCTTAAGCTGAAAAAAACCTTTGGCTAAAAAATCTTAAGTACTAACATTAAGTTTTTCTCTACTTTTTGAACATTTTAGGTTTCACACCATTATTATGTACAGCAGTGTATATTTCGATACTCCAAAACTGCCATAACATCAACACACCAAAATATTATTTTTCAAAGTATCTAAAACTAAATACTAAATAAACAATATAAATAAAATAGGGATACTTATCTTAGCTCTACCTCCATGTACTATATAATACTTCAGTTAACCTATCGAATAATTATATAATTTTTTTTTCTGCTGCATAATAATTTTTCTTTTTTTTTTTTTTTTCATTTTTAGCACGAAAAACGTTTATCTAAAATTCAAATGAAATCATTTTCAAATCTTAAATGCCATCAATTCAGTTGCATTTGTTCATATTAAATGCAACCAGCAGCTAATCGCAAACTCATCATCATTAAAGTCAATTTTTTTTTTTGTTTTTCCTTTTATCTTCCAACAAAAAAAAACTCGATATATTTAGAAATGCCTGCTGTTTAACAAAAGAAAATTCGCCACGTTTTTCATTGTTGCCACTTTTGTTTTAACACGCAAACAAACAACATTTGTTTTCCAAAACCAAAAAAACGAAAAAAAAAAAAAAAAAAAAAAGACACGAAAATACAAAAAAAGTGAATCTATTTTTTTTTTCCAAAAAGTGAAAAAAATTGAATCACGCTGTGCGCTGCTTTTAAGATTTTTCGAAGGAAATCCTCATTGGTGCGCCTGAATGCTGTTGATTTTGACACCTTTTTGCCTGCAATACGATTTACCTTATTGCCACTTCAATTGCTGCTTTGCTTGCAGCATTTGTATCTTGTATCTTGAGTCGATTGCCATTGATTTTGATTTCAAATAAATACAAATCTTTTGTTTTTGTGCTTTGTGCATTTTTTATGGTTTTCATTTAACAAACAATTGAATAGCAGCAACATTGAGAGAGTTACATGCTTACATCGATATAATAAAATCTTTAGTTTCTTCTTCTGTTTGGTTTGCGAAATGTATCTCATTTTGTCTAATTTTTTTTTTTTTTTTTTTTTTGCTAACGCCGCAGGATATCATGCTCGCTTGTTTAGATATCTTTATTTTGTCATTAACAGCAGCCTGCAGTATTTATTTGCTGTCCGTGTCCTTTGAGGTATACACTTGCATAAATATTTGCACCAAAGTATACGAAATGTTCTATGATTTTACTTTTTTGAGTATTATGCAGCACGATATGTAGAAGGCGTGTGAATTTATGCAGTTTTATTGTTAGAAACATTTAGCAACTATAAAATTACTTGGAAGATACTTACTAACCTTTTGAATTGTTTTCACCTTTGTTGAGATCTTAATTGGAATTCGTTTTTAATTTACTTTTCTTTTCTTTTCTTTTTTTTTTGAATATGTTCATTATTTATTCTTAGGAAATATTTTTGTGTGGTATTTATTAAATAATCAACATGCTTTGAGTTAACATTATGGTAAGCCTCTTTAGCCAAATAAAGTATGACGACAGCTTTACTAGGTGTATTAAATAGTGCATACCTAGTACATAAAGTAACTAAAAATATTGACTAAATTGTATCTGTCTGCCAGATAAATTATCGTGTGGAAGAACCTCACCTTAAGTCGCTCGAGCAAAATAGTCCATTTAGTTGTATCCAAACTTCTTGGTAAACATCGCTATAAAATGTACTTTTGGGAGTTCCGATTTCGTGAAGGTCTTCAAAGATCTAGAGACGTAGGTGTCCGGAATTTAGTTTGCCTTAATATAACTATGACCAGTCCAATGCTGTCTTTTATGAGACAGTGTAACCGATTAATATTGGTCTGTCTGCTCCCTCGATATTTCCGTATGAATAAAAGTGCTTATTAAGATTGTATACATTTAAAAAAAAGGTCGTTCTAGAAATGTCTTTCCGAGCCTTCTTACCATTTGTCAAGCTGTCCTGACCGTATGCAACGTTTTAATTTCAGAGACTATGTAAGATATAGCAAATACTATTTAAAACTTCTGATACGTCTCCTTAAGAAACCTGACTTAAAATGTTGAGTTTTTGTATGAAAACTTTTTTGTTCTATAATATAGAAATCTTGAAAAATGAATTAAGTATATTTAGTAAGGAAGAAGGTCTCAACAACATATACAATTTGGATAAAACTAAAAATTTTAGTCATGAAACCCTATATAAATATTCCCCAAAATTTTCTTATAATAAAACAGATAATAATAGAAAACAAGTCTGGCTCCTAAAGAAATTAAGCAGGTGTAGTATTCCACCACTATCTCTTTCTATTTTGCTTACATATTTTGGGGATTTTGGTTCAGTACTAACGGATATCCGGGGTTATACTACGTTTGATTGCAGCGCAAACCAAAAAAGTTTGGGGCTAGTATAAAAACATACTAAAAACAGAAGTTTTTTTATATTTTTTAGCGTGATTAAAATATTTTGGGGAACGTTGTAATTAGGTGGTTTTTTTATTATTGTTTTTCTTTTAGAGTTGCAGCTAGTCTAAAAACATATAAAAAATGCACACATTTTGTATAGAAAAAAAAAAATCGACTTCTTAAATAAATCGAATATGCCTAATGCATTGTTTTGGTGAAATTTTAATTTACTTGCATAATTGCCTTACAATAAAACCAATTTGGGACTCATTGGTTAGATAGTTTTAACATTCATAGCGGACATAGAAACATTTTTACTATTATATGTATATAGATAGATGGATGGATAAAAGCAAAAGTGTAAAGGAGTAAAGCCTTCTACGAAGGCTATAAAACAGAGCCGACTTTGTAAAAATTATTTAAGCAAACAGACACACAATCTATAATGAGATCTATAAGAAAAGATACAGTCGAATAAAGTTGGTTTTTCCTTACTAATTTAAGCTATAAATAAAGAGAATAAGGTTTTCGAAATTGAAAAAATTTCAGAGCTATAAAATATTTATTTGACTCTTAACACGTTTCTCTCATAAAATTTGAACTTTTCTTTGCTGATTGCTGATATAAAATCAAAGGCGTAATTATGTGTAATAAAAAATACTTTTTGATTTGTTGACATGATTTGTTTTTGTTATTTTTTTTTTTTTTAAAATATATTTTTTTTTTAGAAAATAAAGTGCGTAGCTTAATTAGTGAGCTTAAATGTGAATTTAATCGCATAAGTTTACTTTTATAGATGAAAGATGCTCCCGTTCAGTGATAACCTTTGTGGCACGCGGCACATACAAAGATCGCTCAAAGTGTGAAGTAACACAAATATTGTTTGATTACTAATTGATATTTCCAAACAAAAATCAGAAAATATAAAAATAAAACAAAAAAAATTCAAATTGTGATCTTGAAAAGTAATTATCATGCAAGCTTCGAAGAAAAAAACACATTGAACACAAATTTTTTGTTTTGACATTTATTAGAAAAAAAAAACTAAAAATATTTGTGATTATTTATTGGTGAAAGTATCTTTGTTACTGTAAGATACATACTAGAAGAAAATAAAATGTATCTTAAAAAAATATGTAGAAAGTAGTTTGAATATTTTGGCAAACTATTGCAATTTTTTGGCAAAAAGAAATTTAATATTTCGAATTTATATGCACGTCCGTCTGTCTGCATATTTTCCGTTTGCCTGACCACCTTTATTTCTTTATGACTTTATGACTTTATGACTTTTGGTGTATATTAGCTTCTGTACGTCTGCCTATTTGGCTGTCTTTCTTTCAGTTTTTCCCGTTCAAATATGAATCTGACTCTAGAATATTGCACACTATATGATTTTTTAGCTTAGAGCAGAGTATCTCGTGGTGAAATTTAATTGAAAATTTGTTGTTTTTATTTAAAATGAAAAAAATATTATTTTGAAATCTGTGCACGTTCAATTCGCTTGATTTTTTTTGCTCTGATTTAATTTCGAATGTCATTTATGTGTAAATTAAATGTACGTACTCATAAATATTGTCTTCTACAGTTTGACACTTGAGATACTTTTTTAGCATAAATTATGCACACTTTGTCGTGTGCCAAAAAAATGTAAAGCATTTTCAATATAAAACAGCCAAGAAACGCATAAAAAAATTAACATTTAAATTATTTCGAATATTATTTTCAATAACAATAATAATCAAAATTAAAATAAAAACAAAAAAACTGTCGCAAAATTTTTGATTTATTATTTTTTTCGATATTAGTTCAAAAACTGAGCGGCATACTAAAATAAATTAAAGAAAGCAGCACGATTTTCTATTAGTACACAAAAAAACAAAATTAAACAAAAATTTATGCATAGCACAGAGCAGCATGCGTCGCAAGATACAAACTAAATTTAACTATTTTGCTACAATTACGATTCTAGCGTTTGCATTTAACACTTAAAAAAAGAAAAATACGTCAAATTTACCACAAAAACTATGAATGGCAGTTTAAGCCAAATTATACAATGGCATAAAAATCAACAACAACAATTTAACTGCTCATTCAAACGCTTACTCGCTCATTTGAACGGAAGCCATATGCAGAAATTCAACAGAGCAGAAAACAGATAAACTCAGCGTAAAATGTAGCGAATTAAATTGGTCCCGCCTCATTTATGTCGTAGTCTATAGTATACAAGCGTAAGCAGCGTAAATGAAATAGCAACAAAATTTAAAATGTACACAGCGCTCATTCTAACGCGCAGATACAAAAGTATCTTACAGATAAAATCCACAAATGCAGCAAACAGTATGAACTGAGATAGCATTAGTCAGGCGAAATAAGTGTAAAGAGCAACGCTGTGGCCATTATAGTAAGCAACCAGCAATAATGTGTGTCAGAGTAGCGTAACAATTACAATTGCAGCTATGCATCTCGCTTACACATGAAAAGTATCTACGAGATACAAATGACCGGTTTGACATGTTTTCAATTTTTCGTTGTGTTTGTATGTTTTTGTTTTTGTTTTTTTTTTCATTTGTTTGTGTGTTTGGAAAGTGTCTTGGAAGAGCGTTGTTGTTTGTTGAGAGCGAACACGAATTCCCACTGTAGATACTTGGTGCGGTGACTGCGACTCTCTGAATTATTCTGACAGCGACTGCCGTTGAGTAAAGACGTTGAACGCGCGTCGAACGCAATTGAAAAATAAAAATAAAAATAAAACAAAACAAATTGAAAACGTATCGAGTGATTAAATGTGTTTTTGTGTTTTACAAGAAGAAAGTTGTTTATGAATAAAAACAAATAAAGTGAAATTAAAACACAAAAAAAAAATTAAGAAAACTCAATTAATGAGCCAAAATAAAAAGCTTAAAATATTCAAAGTGTAAAGTGCTTGCGACGCAATCTTTAAATGTAGAAATTTACAAAAGTGACATAAAAACTTAAAAAAGAAAAAACTTACGCACAAAAGGATTATAGCCCAACTTTAAAATTTAATAATTAAAAAGCCGCAAAAATAGCTGAATTAATTACCGCCTCACTGAACGCCAACGCGCTACGCCAAGTAACGCCGCCGCCGCTGCCGTCGCCATCTGTAGCAACAACGCGCGTATTTATGACTAAAATGATTCCGCCGGTACCCACTTCAGCCGTCATGATGCCTACGCCTAAGCAGAAGATCGGCTTTAGCATCGAATCGATTGTTGGCAATAATGATGCAGCAGTGGCTGCCAACAACAACAACAACAATAATAGTAACGCAGTTGCCGGTAATAACAACAACAAACGTGAAACCGCCAATGGACCCGGCTCACCACCACAAACACCTCCAGCCGTTCCTATGAATATGTTATCAGGTGCCACACACATAAACACCACACCACCACATTTACAATTAGCAGCGCCACATACACATGGTTTGCCTCCATTACCACCGCATATGGCAGCACATCTATCACCCGCGCAGCAGCATGCGCTACATCAACATTTACTGTTGCAACAACAACAGCATCAGTTACCCGGTACACCTAAATCGCAGCATGACATACAGGATATAATACAGCGTCTGCATCACAATGCAACCGTAGCGGCTAATCTCGGCAGCACAAATGGTCCATACAGTCCACAATCGCTACAGACACGTCTTTCGCCCGACTGTGATGCATCAGCACAACCACATCCACAACCGTCGGCAATGCATCTGAAACGTGAACGCTCACCAGCACCGCATGGCAGCGAACAGTTGGAGAATCCTGCACAACGTATACAACCGCCACATACACCACCAAAATCTGTATCGCCACAATCCTCGTCGCAACCATCTTCACCGCCCTCACTGCTCGTCAGCAGTCCACAACATACGCCACAATCTGCCGTACCAACAACAATGTCAATACCAACACACCAACAGCAACAGCAGCAAATGGCATATGGCAAACATCCAGGACCCATAATGGTGCCTGGTATGCCACCAGCTGGTCTAATGCGTCCATTCCCAGTCGGTCCCGGTGGTCAGCCACTTGCACCACCACCACAACCAGGCATGCCGGATATTAAACCGCTGCCACCGTATATCAATGCGCCGCCAGAGTTATCGCCGCAACATAATCCACATCTTATTGCCGCTGCACAATTTCAAATGGCCGCGGCATTACAAGCTGGACATGTTTTAGGACCTGCAGCAGCTGCGGCTGCCGCTGCTGGATTGCCACCGCATGCAGCACCTTTTATGGCCGGTCCGGGTATGCCACGAGAAAGCTATCCGCTATATCCATGGCTGCTCAGTCGTCATGGGCGCATATTTCCGCATCGTTTTCCTGGAAGTAAGTATCTGAAAATCATAATTTTAAAATGTCTTGCTTCAAATGAACACAAAGTTTTATTTCAAGTTTTGTGGGAATGCTTAGCAAATAATCTGAAAAACAATTTTTTTCTGTTTAAAACTTTAACTAATTCCGTTCTTTATTTTTTTACTTCTCCTTTTTAGACCTCCTACTTCAACCTTTCCGCAAGCCAAAACGCATACGCACCGCCTTCTCTCCATCACAGCTACTGAAGCTGGAACATGCTTTCGAAAACAATCAGTATGTTGTCGGTGCTGAACGTAAGGCATTAGCACAAACGCTGAATCTTTCCGAGACGCAAGTGAAAGTCTGGTTCCAGAATCGTCGCACGAAACATAAACGCATGCAACAAGAGGATGAGAAGGGCGGTTGCTCATCGGATCGTAATTCACATTTTGCCAGTGGCGACGAGGATGATGATGAGCTCATCGACATGGAAATGGATGATTGTCCCAGTGATGATGAACATGATCTGGATGCCAGTCATTAAGCTCTTTGTTATTGTTGTTATTGTACATATATAACCTCGCCGTTTCCGTATTCCTTTTTTTTTTGGTTGGCTGCTGTGCGAAGTTTGTGAGTTCCTTATTTAAAAAAACACTCCATTCGATTCATTTAAAATGGAGAATGAATTTCTGTGTGTGCGTATGTGTGTGTGTGAGATAAAAATTAGTTATAAAATAGTTTTTTTGTGATATATTCTTAAATATAAAAAAAAGACACTCATGCGAAAATAAATAAAAAATATTAATTTAAATGTAAATAAACTAAAAAAAAATCCTCGCTGCTAGCTAATCCGGCTGACGTTGTCTAAAAAAAAAATCTGCAAAAGTATTCATTTTATCTTAAAAATGCCAAAAGCTGCAGCGTTGCTGTCAGACGCTAAAAAATAACATTTTGTGCCAAAGCATTGTGTCTGCGGCAACTGCTGCGGTATTTTTGAAAGGCGTTTCTTTAAAAAAAAAAAAAAAAAAATCCATAGTCCAAATTGAGTTGAGTTCGCAAACAAATGAAATAATTTGCTTCAAATTGTATTGTACAAAACTTTATTTTAAATTTGTAAATAGTTGTCTGCTTCAAAAAGTAATAAATTTAATTAATTTTAATTAGTAAATTTTTAGTTTTAAATTAAAAAAAACAAAATATATAATTTAAATTACTTTCAACTATATAAATAGTTTCTATTTCAATATAATTTTATTTAAGCCAGTTAAAGTATCTATTGTAAAGGTTGAAGTATAGCTTTAGTTTGTAATGCTTAGAATTTAAGTGAAAATATGCAAATATAAACCACAAAAAATAATTACAAAACAAAGTAAAATGGGTTTTTTTTTGTTCACATTTATTAATAAAACATGATAGCGATTGAGAATTGTATCTACAAGTTCGAACTTATAATTTATAATAATGGCTCACAATAAATTAGTCAATTATTATTATAGAAAATAATCGAATTCCGCAGGCTTCATTAAATCACTTCTAATAAAATATTATCTTGGATTGCCAATTAGTGGGTAAAAAGATTTATGAAACTAATCAAAACCGCTTTAATAAAAAAAGCTCTCCAAAAAAAAATTATCTTGACGAGATAAATGGATCTATCCATGGCCTTCTGTCTGTCTGTTTAATTCTACAATCTTGAAACTGAAGCTTTTCTCGGTAAATCGAGTATGCAAAAAAAAAAGTACCAAGCCAAATTTTAGGTACAGCCCCCATACAAATCTTTTGCCCAATTTTGAGCTGTATGAAAAACGATTATTTTTGAAACTTTTATTTCATATATGGTGAAATTATTTCATATGACAAAGGAATTTTTATGTAAAGGCATTTTCAAATATTTTTCCAATTAAAGCTGGTATACCCCAAGGTAGTGTGTTAGGACCAGTGCTGTACACGATATACACTGCTGACATGCCGTCAAATGATAGTGTTACTGTGGCAACTTATGCTGACGACACTGCTATCCTAGCTACATCAGACATTGCTTCTGATGCTTCGAACATTCTGCAAGACCAGATAAACATAATGGATGATTGGCTTAGCAAATGAGAGCCCTAGTCCCCTTTATAGTCCTACCGCCCATTTTCGAGTTTTCAAATTAAAAATTATTTTATACCAGCGGATACACGGCGTGTTCTACTGCGTTGTAGGGTGTTTCGGCTGCTCTTTCGGCTATTTTCTGTTTCGCATCTACAATTTTTAATTCAGCTGAGGCTTTTTTCCGTGGCATTTTTGTATTAAAATAGGTTGGGGTTAGTATAAAGACATACAAAAAGCAAAATCGACTTCTAAATAAACCGAATGTGCCTAATGCATTATTTTAGTGGTCTAAAATTATACTTCCAATGTTGCCTCTTAAATGGATCCAGTTTGGGACTCATTGGTTGAATGGTTTCAAAGTCCATAGCGGACATAGACACATTTTTACTATTTTATATATTATTTTTATATATTTATTTATATATAATCATGTTTTTAGTTTTGTTTTGATCACTGTTTTATGCTACAGTGGTTCCTATACAAACCTACCGCCTATTTTAGAGTTTTTAATTTGAAAAAAAGTTTTTATTTATGTAAATATGTATACAAATTGAATAAAAACACTTCAATGTTAGCATTAAAGATTTTATGAGGATTATGCAACTATAGAATATAGTTCTCATACAAACTATCCTTTCATAAGAGCCCCAAATAATCAAATAATTGACCACCAGCACCCACCTCTTTTATGAAATAAAAAGCCACCGCGGATCGAATCTGAATATTTTTGTGACAAGTATTTGAGTTTCGGTTCTAAGAAACGTTCCCCTTTTTTTAATTAATTTTAATCGAATATCAATCAGTTTCATATGTGATCTCCGTTATTATATCATAGTTGGTTCTATCTCTAAACCAATTTGTCGGTACCATTTTATTATTATTGTTTCTGATAATAAATAATATACCCCATTAAGTATTGTATACTGTAGAGATTCCCATTCAATTTCTTGAAGTTAACTAGAAAGTTTCTAGTCAAAGCTGGGATGTATAAAGGTACTTGTTGAAAATATTATTATTTATTTCGTCAAATAAAGTTATCGGTTTACTCTCCTCTCTGTTTACAAATATGTGAGCAAAATATAAAGATAATATATTTCTAGAATCGAACTACAAATAGTTTCATCATTTACACGATTCTCCTGAATATGCGTGCTTTGACAAACTATTGAATTCAGTGAAATCGAAAAAAAAATATCATAATCAAACTTTTGAAATATTTCACTTTTTTGAAACATTTTTTTTAGTTTTACCAGCAAATATTTCTAGGCTTATTTCTATTAAAAGCTGTTTATCTTATTCGTCGACTCTTCTTTACAGAGTATAAACTGAGAGAAAAATGTATCTAAATTAATTAAGTCTCGAAATACACTTTGATAATTACACTTATTGGCTAAGTTTCTGTTGATCTCATACAGCAAAGTGTATAACTCAACAGTTGTGCTCCATCTCCTTTCCGCTTTAATCCATTTCGAATTGCTTTCGATTCGTTTCCGATTCAAAAATAATAAATTATAAAGTAAATTAATTAACGCGTGACATTTGGCATTACGAGTGTTTTGAGGAGCAATAAAATGCATTTAGCGAATTTTATAGATTTCATAAGCATTTTAATTGCACAATTTAAAATGCAAATTGTTTTTTATTCGTGTAGAATTTAATTGAGTAAAACCCATCATCTGTGAGCGAACGAACAACAGCTTTCCAATGAGCGTACGATGCAAATTTTAATGAGTCCGAGTCTGATTTCGAGTTCAGTTTACTCTCCAACGTTTTGAGTCAAATCGAATATTTTTAAATTCGTAGAACTGGTTTCGCTTTATAAATGATGCTGCACCGTTTTCATTTTCGCTCGAGGTGTGCTAATGATTTAAAAATTAAATTTATTAAAATCACTGAACGCAGCAGAACGTATCCAATCGATAAGGCAGTGAAAAATCACATATGCTCATAGAAATTAATACTAAATTGTATGAAATTATAGACATTTACGAATAGCTTTCTGGCTGGCTTACTGGCCGTCTAGCTGACTTTGAATAAAGAAACAATTTGAATAAAATGAAAATCGTGTATGGCAATGTTTTATTAATTACAACGTTTAATTAATAAATTTTCTATTAATCTTTAATGGACTTTTTATTCAATAGTTATAGAAATAAAATATTGCAAGGTAATTTAAATGTAAAATTCTGCAAAACGTTTCAAAGTTTATATATTTACATATTTATAAAATTTAAGTGAATGAAGCAACAAAAAAGCTAAAATTGTTAACATATCGAGCCGAGAACGAATAAAATATAGATTTGGAATAGAAATTTTTGAAGAAAAACGCTCATATTTGCTGGGTCTGGGAATGTTCTGTAATGCGTGTGAAGAGGACTGTAAGACAAGTTTCAATAAAAGAGTACTGCATGCCGTTGGACACAACTATTGAAAGCTATAAAGGCTTTATTGGTTAGTGCAGATATCGATACTGGAATTGATGCATGTAGATATCGATATTGGTATCGGTACGTGTAGATATCCATGCTGGTGTCGATTCATGTACATATCGATACGTGTAGATATATAAACAGGTATCGATACGTACAGATATCGATTCAGGTATCGAAACGAATAAATATCGATAAAGGTATCGATATCTACACGTACGGTTCCTGTATCAATATCTGTACGATACGTGTAGATATCGATACTGGTATCGGTACGTTTAGATTTCGATACTGGCATCGATACGTGTATATATTGATACTGATATCGATACGTGTAGATATCGATACAGTTATCGATACGTGTAGATATCGATACAGGTACTGATACAAATGTAGAAAGTTAACTTAACTTGTTTGCACTTAAGTTTATCAGAACATGATATTAAATACATAACTACAGAGAGACAAACAGACGGACATTGCTAGATCGACTCGTTGGGTCTGCAATGCCTTCTATAATAAGTTCCAAACTTTTCAACAAACCGAAAATACCCATTCACACTGTGACGTATATAAAGATTATGCTCTACTAAAATTATTTCTAATGTATCTTCATACTATATTACACTTTTTTTTACCTAACTCAAACATGCCACATAAGCTTATATTCCTAAAATCAACATTATTATAATCTAATAACTGCTACAAATACAATTCAAATGAAACACGCTCTCCCATAATTAGATAAGTCAATGTAATAAAATCTTTAAACGAAAAGTTAAACAAGTTTAACCAAAATGTGCGTGCACACCCAACAAATTACACGAAATACTTTGATTTTAATCACATCACTCATGTAAAGAATCCAAAAGTAACATAATAAAAACTGTTCAAAATCACTACAATCTTGAGACAATTGCTGTAGCAGCGGCAGGCACGAATGTTAAACGAATCTTAATAAAGAATTAAATGTGTATTGTTGTCTACTCTACACTACACTACACTATTCTACTCTGCTCTGCACTACTACTGAAAGAGTTTCAAATAACCGAAAACGTAATGTATCTGAATTTTTGATGCTGTTGTTGACGTACGAAATGATTATGTTGATGGCGTGTTGACCACAGATCAGAAAAACAACAACAATAAAAATAATCTCAAAAGAAGAAAAAAAAAAAAAAAAAACCTAAACGTATCCACCAATCCTTTTCATTTCAATAGCTTCAAAAACAATCAAGTGCAACGTGCGTGTCACCTGAAGACAAGTTAAAATCGACTTTAAAGTCAACTTCAGTCAAAAGTGAGTCTCCATTTCGAATTGAAATAATTAATTATAAAAAATTACACCCACAAAAAAAAAAAAAAAAAAAAAACAAAGAACGAGTGTGTGTTTGTTTTGTGTTACCATTCAAAAGTAATACTTCTAAAATTCTGAAGAAGCATTTGGGAACATGTTTAAACTGAAAGGAGTGAAAAAAAAATTAAAAATTCTTGGAAATTAACGCATTATTATTTAAAATTTTATTTATTGTGCGCTATAAGCGCTTTTAAAAAAAGTTTTTCTATTTAATAAATCTGTATGACAGCGTCGAAGACAATGTATATAAGAAGAACATTGAAATACAATCGAATTTTAAATAGAATATCTGGTTTAGGAGATTCAAAATTTGAAGTTTATCTCCAAAAAATTTGTTTTCTTAAGGACAGACGAACAGACGCTACTTTTGGAACTGATAAATAAAAAAAATAGTAGAGGTTATCGTCCATCAAAATTTAAGGATTTAGGATTAAAAACTGATTTTAGATAACTGATGACTCAGTAACAAAACATAGATCCACATTTTGTGGGTCCCCCGAAAATTATAAAAAAATTTTTTACCTTCTACCTTTTTTTTAAAATTTTCCAACCTAAAACTATATTTCCCCTTAATAATTTTATCGAGTATGATACCTTCTATCTTATATACACTTCTACGCTTCAAATGGGGTATATATATTTATATATAAAAAAAAATATATATATTTTTTTTTTGCACAATAAGAAAAAGGGCTGTTGTTGGTTTTTTTGTGTTTTTGTTTTTTTTTTTTTTTATTTTTTTTTTTTTTTTTTTTTTTTTTTTTTGAAGCATTTATTTGTGCCATAAACTTATTAAGTAATCCAATTTGGTTAAATTAGCTTCAACTTTTTGGTTTTGTTTTTTTTTTATTTTTTTTATTTCTTTAGCAGCTAAAATTCGTTCTGCTTCATTTTTTTTTTCATAAGAGTTTAGTGCGTTTGTATCTGTGTTTATTTCTTCTTTTTTTATTGTGTTAGTTTGATTTTAATTGAGTTTTGTTGTGGTTGTTGTTGTTGTTGTGCGTTTTGGATGCTTTAGCAAAAGATACAACTTCAACTTCGACTTTATATTGGCCTCATATAAATTTACGCATGCTTGCGTGTTCCGTCTGCATATCTGCCTGTGCTACAGCAGCGGGTGTATCCATGTCAGTGTTGCCAAGTCTTTTCATTTAATTCCTGAATCCCATGTCTTGGATTTTGATGTATGTCCGCATTTAAGCTATACGCATATCCATTGTAATATTATTTTGCTATTTTTATTTAATATTTTTTTTCTTTTTTTGCCCACCAAGGCTTTTTATTTCTGTAAATAATTTTTTTTACGCTATTAATTACTTGACATATGTTTTATGCGGTAGGTTACTCATGTCACGTTTAAGTCAGTTTTGATTTGATTTGGAGAGTTGAAAATTAAATAAATAATTAATTTTTTTTTAAGAATAAGTAAATATTGAAATAATAAATTTGTTTTAAAAATGCGTAAAAATTAATTTGGTAAATGGTGGAAAAAATTACGATGTGTAGGTGCTTTATTTCAAAGTAATAGATTTACAAATTATAAAAAAGGGTTCACAAACAACATTGGTTTCGTTAGGCTCTTTGAAAATTCTATTAACTTCATAAAACTTATTTTTACTGCAAAAAAAAAAAAAAAAAATTGATGAAAAAAATTGTTATTTTCAAATACAAAGATCGATCGATCGATCGTTGACTCAAGTTAAATTATTTAAGGCAAAAAGTAAAGGTAAAGGATTTCAAATCAGGCAGATTGAAGACAAGCACAACTTAAAATAACATTAACAACAAAATTAAGTTGAGGACATTTTATTAATATGTTTGTTGATGACCGAAATGATGTTTGCTCATGGTTGCCGATACCAAATCTTATGCTATCTCTTTCCCACATTCACACCAATAAGACAAAATTTAATTTGAATCTGTTGCTGCTGCTGATGATGATAATAATGATGATGATGCTGCCTGGCTTGATCGTCGTTGTTGTTGTTGTTACTGTTTGCTGGTGTTGATCACTCATGATCACGCGCACTTTGCCATGTTTATATGTCCGTCTGTCTGTCATTCGCTCTATCTATCTATACGACCGTGCCAAGAGCGTGATGTTTGCTTCCTAATAGAGGAGGCTAAATGTTTTTTTTTTTTTGGGGAAAAAAAATACATTTGGAGGCGTTTCCAAGAAGATTAATACAGCAAAATTAAGGAAAATAAATAAATGTCACCAGACTACAAGATCGTTATCTCATTTAACAATAATTACCCTGATATGGGGATATGGTAACTAATCTGTTATGTTATGTTGTGATGTGTGCATTTTGGCCAGAAGATGTAGTTGGTTGTTGCTTGCTTGCTGGCAATAAGAAGGTGTGTTGCATTTGTTAAGTTGTGGGGGTGTGTGTGTGTGTGTGTGCAGAGAAAATTGTCAACGCTTGTAGTTGTTTTTGTTGTTGTTGTTTTTGTTGCACATGTGTTGTAGTAAATTAAGTAATTAATTTAAATTGAACGCTGCACATTTATTTATTCATAATTATTTTTATTTATTTTATTCAATAACAAACGAAAGACTTAAGAAACAAACTTTATAGTCGAAACGATTAACAGTCTATTAATTTGATTGCTTAGACATTTTTCACTTATAATTTGTTTTTTTTTTTTTTTTTTTTTTGTAATTTTATGCTTGTTAAATATTTGACTTTATAATTTTTCTATTGCAGTTGTGAACCTAATTGAAAGCGACTCAAAATGAAACTTCCGTTTCGAGATCAATATCATCATGCGAGCTAAAAAATATGTTGTTACTCTTAAAATTTAACAATTTTCATTAAATCTATTCGAAGCAGCTAATAGAAATTCGGTAAGACTTATAACAATCGTAATTTGAAGCAGACAGAGCCAGCTATTCAAAAAATTACAAACCTGAGACTACTTTTAATACTTTGCACAATTAAGCAAATAATAAACTTTTGTTAACCGCTTCGTTGTTTATTTCTTTTTCTTATTTTTTATTTTATTTTTTTTTTTTTTGGCACTTCCTGTCGTTTGTTTGCGTTAGATTGGCATCACCGCTTCTGCTACAAAATAATTGTCTATAGTATTTTTTGTTTATATTGTTTAAAGAACATTTTAATTGAATGATTAGACAGTCAGTCCGACAGGTTTTGTGGGCGTTTTTTTAAAGTTAAAGTTGGTACTGAATGAGTTGTGCAAGAGAAATGTACGCCATTTGTTGTCACAACTTGCCGCGTCATTTCGGTAGAATATCTCAAGTGCTTTTGTATGAGCTGAAGCCATTTAAAGAAAATAATTTAATTACATTTTTTTGACTATTGTGTTTATTTTGAAAAATGCTCTACAAATATTTATACAACTTAAGTGGTTAATTAACGTTTTGAATATGTTTGCTGCTTATTCAAAAATTGAGGTAATTATATTGTAAGCCAATTTGAGATCAAATATTTTTTCCAATTCTTATCTGTATGGCATCAATTGCTTTCTAATTCATACAAAAAAAAAAAAAAAGATCAATTGGCATAAACATTTAAAATTGCATTTTCAATAAGGGCCATGGCACGGCATGTTGCGGGCGCCATGCTCAAGCGCCATTCAAATGCAGACAGACGAGTAAGTCAAAAATGTGAAATGTTATTCAATGCCATACCATGCCGTGCGGTGCTGTGCCGCGTTAACGACGCCATTTGACTGGCAGTTGTCGTTGATTTAATTTGGTAAATCAAAAGAAATCATAAGAGAGACATTATGACTCAGAAAAATCGATCGTAAAAGCGTCAAATTTCTCAAAAGCGCTACAAGCTAAAAAGATATCCAGCCAGCCAGTCAGTCAGTCAGTGCCATTATCAGCAGCATCGGGGGGCACTCCAAAAGCGCGCCTAATTGTTGATATGGATCAGTAAGTTGAGTAGAAGGTGCTGCGCTTTTGTATCTTTTCTGTTTTATAGTTTACGCTCTTTAATATTATTTGGTAAGTTTTATTTTCGGTTTTCAAATTAGTCACATAAATTTGTTGTTTTTATGACAGTTGAGATATTTCATTGATATTGTTATTGTGTATCTACTATAAAAAAAAAAAAAACTTTGACTTGATTTCTGTCCGCATTGTCCGTCTGTCTAGCTCTCTATTTATCTGTTTATTTAATATTACTTTTTTTTTACACTGAAACTGCTTCGCCCACATGTCGTATGCACATTTGTTAAACTGGCTTAAACGATTTATTTTCTAATATTTATTTAGTTGTTTTTTTTTTCTTTCAATATTTAATGCCTGTTCATGTCGCGACAATTACAATTTCTTTGTTATAATTTATTGAATGATTGAAAAAAATATAATAAATGCATTATTCAAACTTAATATTGTACATTGAGTATGTTGTTATTTTATTAATAAAATAAACATATATCGACTTGCTTTGTTGTACTACAAGACATTTGAAACAATTAATAAATGCATATTAAATTAATGTGCGGTTGTTTGCCGTAATGAGAATTATAATACACGAACATAACTAAGTATTTAGAATATTAAATATACGAGTGGGTATATGAAACCACATTGTAAGTAGTTTCTCTGAAATGGTTTTACACAAATAAAAATTGTTCATAACTTGAGCGTAGCATGCGTTTATTTTTTATTGCACGCTATACAAATTGCATGATGTGTTGTATTTAAGGTTGTTCGTTAAGTTTGTTACAAAGCGTAAAATGAAGTTTGATAGACGAAAGAGCAAAAATAATTTGTATAGCAAAACGACGATGTTATGCTATAATCTGTAATGTTTTTTAACTCAGGGGAGACTGAGGCTTTTTGGAACATTTTGAGTTTTGAACAGTCTTGAAACCTGGTGTCAAGAATGTCAATATAAAATATTCTATCGTAGAAATTCAGAGGCATATCAGCATCGCAAATATGTTTTTTTTTCGTAGAATTATGAAATACCTTGGAAGCTCTAAACACACTGTTTAATCTGCAGCGTAGCGAACTATACATAAAGGAAATTACATTGAAAAGTGCGCTTCGCCCGAGAGAATCTGGCCTTTGAAGCCCGGGAGGTATGGGCACAACGTCTTCCTGTCAAAACTCCCAGTAGAACTGGCAGGCTTGATAACTGACTTTCTGTCCACAACTTCAGATTTTAATAAATAATTTAGGACATCCTTGCCTGCTAGGCACCGCTGAAAAGCTGATCTGCTGTAATGTTAAGCTGGTCTGTCAATCAACACCGATGGTTCAAAGATGAAGTGTGGTGTGCGTTCTAGTGTAACTCTCAGATGATCTGAGTATCGACAAATCCTTTGACTTCTGAGTCTCTGCAGTGTCTTGCAATAAGAGATTCGTGCTATACTTGCAGCTTGTGCAATGCTGGTAGAACTGAGAGATACAGATTGGTATTCATTTTCTCAGACAGCCAAGCTGCGATAAAGACTCTAGGCACTTATGTCACCAAATCAAAGTTGGTTTCGGAATGTAAATATCGCAGATATATTGGTTAGGGAGGGATCAGCAAGAACTCCAAACCGGTCCAGGTGAAGACTTCATTGGACTCAGCAATCTCTGCCATTAAAAATCACTTTGACAAATTGGCCATTAATAAATGATTATATCTGGACAGCTGTAGAAAAGCTTGATCGATTTGGCCTAGGTTAGAAGCAAAGCGTTCTAAAAATTGCTAGAAAACTTACGGATAGAACGCGCGGCCAGAGTTGGTATCCCAATTAGTTGGTATTGTAAAACCTGCAAGGAAGAAGACGCAACAGAAACGCTGGAGCACCTTCCCCGCACTCATACAACAAAGACTGAGGCTACTTGGATAATGACAATTCAACTCGCTATGTAAATTGTCCAAATCTACAATTAGGCACTGCTAGCTTTGTGCAATAGGCTCTGTCAACAAGATTAAGTGAGGCTACTTGCATGGGACTCTCCCATAGTCACATTTATCTATCTACAAAATACAACTGTTTTGGTTAAATTAGCTCCATGTTGGTGACATACACAAACTGATCAGCGCCACTAAATTTTATTCGAATAGCGTCCTAAGAGGTCCCACAATAACTGAGATGATGCCAAACGAATTTTGCAAGAAGACAAAACTAGGGTCTGAGTCAGAGAAGAATCTTACAGAAGAATCCAACTGAAGGCAGCTAATTAGTCCTCATAGTTGAGGCTTCGAATATAGGATTATTCTTACAGAACATAAAAACACCTGTCAATGGGCATAATTATTTGTATCTGAGAAGACATGGACACTTATTCTAAAAATTCTGAAAATCCTACAATCAGTCCAACAACAAATAGGGACTTACAATAAAGGTCTCAGCATAAGTAAAATAAATAACATTTTTAGTATTGCAAAAATAAGTTCGGTTGAGATGTTCTTGAGTAGCTATCGTTCCAACAATTGTGCTCTGAAGCCCAA
Source organism: Leucophenga varia (assembly GCA_018903435.1). NCBI lineage: Eukaryota > Metazoa > Arthropoda > Insecta > Diptera > Drosophilidae > Leucophenga > Leucophenga varia. The sequence continues at coordinate 48,372 of JAEIFJ010001477.1, read as the reverse complement.
ACTTTTAATAATTTTTTTAAAGCAAGTTTGTAACTGTAGTTTACTTTCTTATTTAACATGAAGCGTATAAAAAATTCTTTAATATTCCATTTAATTTCAAATTTACTTCCCAGAGTCTATTGCACAGCTGCAACACAATTTAGCCACAAATGTATTTTTTGCGTGTCGTAAGCGCATCGTAATTAAGTTAAATGTTGCCAACTTAGGTATACTATATATCGTCTGATTGTATGTTTGTAAGTGGATATAGATTATCATACATCATACAAAAAAATATGTATAGAGTAGTATAAGCTAACAAGTACATTTGTATGTATATGAAACAAAGTGAAAAAACCGTTCCACTTTCAAATTACATAAAAAAAAGGTATAACTACGCTTAACAGCGCAACGCGATGTACTTTTGTAATTATTGGTTTTCATTTTTGTTTTAATTAAATACCGGCAAGCTCATTTATTAAAATCGTGTTCGCAGTCAGTTTGCCAAAGTACTAAATAAAGTTTTTAGCCGACATTGAGTAATTTACTTAATCGCAGGCTGATAGGCAAGCAGACAAGCAAACGGACGGACGGACAGGCGAAACGTTTTACTTGTTAGTTAGAACGCCCAACTTAAGGCACTTTGTCGCCTATATCTACTTCATACATATATAGTATAATACATATTTATTTAGTTATTGTTGTTAGCAATGTGGTTAATATTATAATTACAAAATGTAATTAGTCAAATTCAAACAAGAAAGTCGCATGTATTGTGTATTTGTTTTGTTTTTTTTCTTTTCCACTTTAATTAAATATTTTTCTATTTATAATTTAATGCAATGCATTATGATAATTTTGCATTTAATTATTGAAATTATAAAACACTTTAGTAGGTGCGTAACCAGCGTTTGAATGAATTAAAAAGTAACAGTCTAGTATTTTTTTTATATATTTTTAATTAATTCAAAATTGAAAATTAATTGTAATAACTTAATACTAAATCAAATTGCTTTATTTATATCAAATAATTACGCGAATGCAATTAAAGAAGTTCACGCCTCACTCACATTTTTCTATAATTTCAGAAATTAATTGTTGCATTAGAATAAAGTCATAAATAATGCCAATAACTCTAGAAATATTGTGCAGTCAATTGATTTATTACTTTTCAGCACATTTAAATGTATAATTAAAAAATTTTTTTCTTTCACTATTAGAACTTGTACAAAAAATGTTTTATTCTTAGTCGTTAATATTCTTAAAATATTTTTTTATGAATAAAAGAAAACTCACAAATTAAATTTTAATATTTCAGTAGCACACTCAAAATAATAAAATCGAAGAGAAATGTGGTACTCTTACTTCATAAATTTAATATCATTTGTCACATTCCAAAAATTACTTGTGTAGTATATAAAAATATTGAATTAATTATCCAGGCTCAATTAGTTACAAATTTAAGATATTCATGTGCGCCACCAACGCTCTGTGCCTCTCTACCTATACACGCACTGAGCCTTCATTGCACGCCTTATTCAAGAAGGTACAATAATTTAGAAAATTGTTATCGAGCACATACAGAAATTCACGGGAAAATAATGTCAACATATTAGATTAGAATCATGAGCCATAAATAAACAGCTATGGGAAATTCCATGAGAGATTAGAATGCAATTGACTTGAATAAATTGAATTAAAAAAAAAACAAATAAACAAATAAACAAGGAATAACGTTAACTTCGGTGAAATCGAAGCACAAATGCGCGCCACATATGGGTTTAGTTTATTTTCGATCATCAGTGGCTTTGGTAAAATTTGGCTTGGCGTCAATAGTCCGATACAACTACAGTTTAGACACAATAATGTGGTCAAATGTTAACGTTAGGACAGAATAATAAAAATTTTCTTGAAAAAAAAAATAGAAAATGCTTACTGACTGTGTATTGGGGCTATATGTTATAGTGGGCTGATTCTTATCTTATATTGTCATTAGAGTAGGAGAAAAATTCGTATAGGGCCTAGACCTATAAATGGGCGTGGTAGCTTGGTTTTGACATTGGATGTCGTAAGAAGTGTTTTTAACCAATTTGGAGTGAGTAGATTCATAAATAATAACTATTTTCATAATTTAAAATAGAAAAAAAAACGGTTAGTTTGTATGGGGGTACTATAAACTGGGCGGCCCTTTGATGTTAATACTTGCATTGCTTAGGGCTGAAAAAAGCTTAAGTTTCGAGTTTCAGGTCAATTTCTTTAAAACTAAGCAATTGAAACATATAAATTCAGACAGACAGACGGACACACTGGATGTTTGGCTGGTATAAAAAATTTTTTTCGATTGTCGGCCTTGGCAGCACGTAAGATTTGGCACCAGCGGTTGTAATCCAGTGGCAGACGATACCAGTTCGGGATACCGATCTTGCGGATGTAATCTAGGACCTGGTCCTCCCAACGCAGCGGCGGACGTGCTCTCTGCCGCGCCCCTCCGATTTGATTCTCGTTTTCTTTGTAAAGTTTTCTTACCGCAGCTTTTGTATCTATACGACACAGGTGACCAGCCCAGGACCGCCTTTTGTATTGGATATTCCTGACTATGTCGATGTCAGTATATAGCTCGTACAGCTCATCGTTCGTGCGCATACGGATGTCAGTTTCCACTCTAACTGGACCAAAAACGCCCAACGCCGACTTATCCGATTCTGTTATGACTCATGCTTCTGAGCCATACATCAGGACCGGCATTATCAGCGTCTTGTTGAGTTTAATCGGAAGTGTATAGTTAGGTAATTACAAGATCTTATTTTTTTCAAACTTGAAAACATTGTTGAAACAAAAACTCGAAAATGACGGGGTTGCTTTGTATGGATGCTATACTTTAAGGTAGGTGTGGCAACTTGCCTCTAACAAATACAGAAATCATGACATAGAAAAGCCTAAGTTTAAAATTTCAGACCAATGTTTTTAAAACTAAGCAACTGACACCTGTTAAAATAAACTGATTTCCCTTTTCAAGCTGGTCAAGACTATATACTTTACGTTATAAACTTGCTTGTGTCACCAACAGAATTTTTTAGATGACGTTCATATATTTCAAAGTTTTGTCATTTCAGTCGAGTATGCTGAAAGATACCCTGTACCCAATCTTTATGTACCATAAGTTAAGTCTTATCTTAGTACCATTAGTACAGAAATTTAAAAAATGGAGTAAATTTAAATGGAAGGTATGTCTAAAATTTGTTTGGTCATAATATCTCCTAAATTCGAAGTTCCTTGAATAAGAAACAAAGAAGTTTTAATGCAAAAATTCCAAAGTTTTGTGATAGATTTTGTTTTTGACAGCTGAGGAGAGTCAAAGCTTCAAATATGATGACCTTATCTCTATCTCTAGTCTCCGAAATAATCATTTTCATACGGCACACAGCATGACAGACGGACGAATGGACGAACAGACAGACATAAAAGCAATATTGACTCGCCTTTCAATGAAAATCAATAATATATATATACCTTCTAGGGTCTATCAAGCCACCTTCTGCCTATTACAAATATTTCCCCATCGAGTACAGGGTACAATAAAATTGAACTTGCCCATAAGCACCGCATTCAGCAATTTACCGCAAGAAAAATTTTTTGAATTTTGACAGAAATTTTCGTAATAAAAATGAAAATTCATTGAAATTGAACAGAACAACAAGTGCATTTCAATTAGTTGAAAGTAAAAGAAAATACATTTAAGGTGCAAGCAACTACAACGAACTGGCTTTGTAGATGTTTCGATTGGAAAGGTCTATTGATTCGATAATTAATCAAACTGCTGTTACCTAAAAATACCTAAAAAAAGAGATAAGCGATACTTTTGTAACGCAGAAAGGCGTGTACGTGTGTGTGTCTCAATAGTATTTTGACATTTTCCACGGATATTAGATTATCAACATTTTAAAATCAAATTAAAACATTACATTTGGAACTTGAAACGCCTGCATACTCGCCTTGTCGCACCTTTGCGCCACTGTCTGTGTCTTCCCCCTTGTTTTTTATTTTTATTATTCTCTCAGTGTATCCGCTTTTGAGTTAACTGCTGTTTGTGTTTAACGTAATTTAGATAAAAAGGACAATACGTATTGACAAGTGGCATTTTCTACGAAATATAAAAAAAAGATACTGACCAAATGGTCAATAAAGGCAGCAAGTCCCCCTTTTTTCGTTTTTTGTTTACCTAAATAGCTAACATTGTATAAATAACCTTCCTTTATACGCTGAAACAGTTGTCATGCAACCAAAGTCCTGCTGAGATGTCAATGAAGATAATAGCAGACTATAAGATCTTTTCTCGCTTTATTGTTGTGGGTGCAGTGAGTTTCTTTTTAATTGGAAATTAAAAAACAAAAAAAAAAAAACAAAAATAAATTATTTCTTTTTTTTTTTTTTTATTTCTAGGACACTTGAGATTTAGCTGCATGAGGTCATTTAGCAGAGTTTATTGTTTGTAAGGACATTTTTATTGGACGAATACCGTTAGTAGCATAAAAGGAAAAACAGTTATTTTTGTGGTTTTCTGTTTTGTTTTATTCTGCGAATGCAGTTCAAATTAGATTTCTTCATAAAATAAAATAAAAAAGAAATCAAATCAAATCTTTAAATTTTAGCTAACAAGTTTGTTGTTTAAGTCTTTTGTTTGGCATTTAAAATTTTTAAAAACTGATTTAAAAAAAAAAGAACAACAAGATTAAATATTTTTAGGCTTCTGTAGAATTTCGCATAAAAGCAACAAATTCAAATCAAATCGAAAAAAAAAGGCAAAAGAAGCTATAAGCTTGCCGTTTTGCCTTCATCAGACAAGCTAAAATGTTCAAAACAATGCAAAATGACATACGTTGCTTTTAGGCATTTTTAAGAAAATCTAATCATCTTTTGGTACGCCTCCCAAAAAAAAAAAAAAAAAAAAAAACGAGCAAACAAATCGAAGCAAAACCATAGCCAAATACTAAGTAAGCAAACGTATTAATTAAATGTGAACAACGCCTCCCTGCTGTATGGTGAGGATACTTTTTTTTTTTTTTGTATAAAATATATAAATTCCATACTATGTGCCTGGAAACCCCGCAGCGGCGCATGCACAATACGCAAAAGGACATCAGAAACAACAACTTTATTTGTTATATACAAGAACAAAACCAAACGTATACGTTGACAAGGACGAGTACCAATCGCACCATACCACACCACACCACACCACATGCGTTCTAGCCAACTTCACTGTAAAATTATGATTACAGCCATTATATGCTTATTAAATATGAATTTTGATCTTTGTGGACAGCCCAATACAGCAACAGCAACGATGCAATTCTCAAAGACATTTGACTTTGACAAAAGGCATAAGTCAACGCTTCAAAAGGACATAACGTGTGGGCGTTACAGGGATAACAGTGCTGTGCATAGAATAACTCTTTACTTGCGTACGTTGACTTGATTTATGACACCCTGCGGTGTCGTCGTCGTCGTCTCCACAGCGCAAACTCGACTACAAACAATGACAAAGCGTATGCGTTGCCCTTTTGACTATTTCAATAATCCTTGGCATTTATTCAATGAAGATGCAAATTTCTTCAAGTAGTGCAAAAGAGATAGCGCTATGCTATGTAGCAGCAGTAACAGGATTCGAAAGTTAAGCCACAAGTGCGTGTTGGCTTACTTAGTGTAATCCTGTTAGGATGCAATGCTAGCGTATGGAATGGGTTAAACTCTTGCAACTCGTATAAAAGAATGCAAAACAAGATTAAAATAAGCACAGCCTGCGAAAATCCCGCTGACTCTCTCAGCTCACAGCCATAGACTATATACTTCAACCCTACTTTTGCTATTTTGTATTGCAGTTGTTTTTCTTTGAGATCTTTAGGTACTTTGCTACCATTTGTACCTGCGCAAATTTTAATCTTTTGACAATTATTTATAAATGCTTGTCAAATTTTGAGTTACAGCGTTTTTGGTTTTGGCAATTTCTTAAATAAATAAACAGAACAGAACAGTTCATAATATTTAGTGCTAAATAATTGGCTTCGGCTTTAGCTACTGCATTGCAATTCGATTCAGTATTATTCAATGAGCCGCAATGCATTATCTAATCTCAAAATAAATATTTTCTCTAGAATGAACTGAACTGAAATGAAATGATTATATTGAATATTTATTTAGTTATGTATTTATTTATTTTTTTCTTGAAAGATATCGGCAGATGCCATTCAGTTAATGTAATAATAACGATATCATAACGAGAGCTAGTTTTTTTTAATTGAGATAGAAATATCGTTATAGCGCACATTGATTTCTAATGGGTTCGGTGTCTCAGAATTTTTTTCGAAATAACTTTGAACGCAGTATAACGAATATTTGATCTTAATTGATCCAAATGAAAATCCCACAGAATCGGATAGCGAATAATCATCTATCGATCATCAAAGTTATAATACACACATACCTTGATTTACGAATAAATGCAAGTAAATATCTTGCTAAGTTTTTAATGGGTATGAAACTTGTTAATATTTGAAACGGGTGTTGGAGAGAAAATTTGTGCTAAGAAAGAAAACTATGCGTGTCTAAAAAACTTTGAAAGAATGGCTTACAGTGCGTCTAGGATCAAATGAATTTGGCAATTTAAGGCTGAAACCAAAAAGCCATGAATGACAAAGCAGATTTTTGAGCACCTAGTTTTTAAACTTTTTTTTAAAAGATTATTTAAAACGTAAGAACTTATCAAACAGATTGTAACCCAACTTATGATGGGTGTATGGAGTTTCTGTCAACAAATACAAATGCCCTGAATTCAACCAATGGGTCAAGGCGCTTTTTAAACCAGTTACATATAGTGAAAACGGGTATAATCACCGAAGACCCCATAAAGGGTATATATTCTTAAGCAGCTTAATGAGACGAGTCAATCTAACCATGCCCGTCCGTCTGTCTATCTGGAAGATGACTCGTTCGCTAATTTTTAAAGATTTTGATCTTAAACTCGAAACTTAAGCTTTTCTTGGACCTAGGCAGTTTATATGTTTAAATTAGAATGCCACGCCCACTCTATTTTGTATCGAAATAGGTATTATTTATCATGTATTCACTCCAAAATGGGTAAAAATACTTCTTATGCTATCTAATGTCGAATCCAAGGTGCCACGCCCATTTTTATGTATAGACCCCATACAAACTTACTGCCCATTTTCGAATTTTTGAATGTATTCACTTCAAATTAAGTAAAATCACATCTAATTTCATTCTATGTACACACCACCGATATGGTATGGATTTGGTCAATATAACGTATAGCCCTATACAAACTTAGCTCTCATGTTCTGATATTTTCAAGATTGATATATATATGTATTTCTAGCTTAAAATTTCATAGCAGTATTAACTTGAATTGTGTCAGACCATTGATCCCCACCCATTCCATCTGGAAATTCTATCTAAACCACCGATGATCACATATATACTATTTATAGATTCGTGTGACGGGAATTTAAGCTTCGGTTCCACCGAAGATAACGTTTTTCCTTTTCAGTATTAACCACGACGGACGAGTATACCTTCTATGTTTGGTATATTTAGTTTGTGCAGATTATACATATATTACGATTTGTATTTTACTTCTTGTTTTGTAGCTTTTTAAAAAAATTCACCTACATACATGCAGAAAAATCAATTAAATGTCGATAATAAGAATAATAAATACTTCAAACATTCCATCGAATATTTGATACGATCGATTATGCAAAGTTACTTGGCGTTAAACTTATGTTGACGCATGTTTCTAAATGATTTGAACATTTATTTTAGTCCCTTTCGATCGAATAGTCGATCGCACAGAGTTCAACGCAAATCTACAAAATTATGCAAAGCCGTTGACAATCATTTAAAACATTTAAAACGCATTAAATATGCAAAAATCGAATAAAACATTTATTTTCCATTTCTTAGTTTATATGTTCGATCGAACGATCGTTCGATGGATGGATCGATCTGAGGCGCTGGCAACATTTAAACAGATACTTATATTGTATACCATACATATTTATATGAAAGATCGTAACGTCGATTATTGCTGAACGCACCTCTAACCCAATTTATAACGACTTATCGACAGCAATAAAAACAAAATACAAATCAATGTATACACATGTTGTATCGCGATTAAACAATCGATGAATCGATGCCAACGCCAACGCCTAATTTGCATACAGCATTAACACGAGAGAAAGAAAAAGAAAGAGATAGCGACGGAGGAGAGAGAGAGCAAATTAGTGGAATTGATGTAGTTTCTTGGCCAACATAAAGCGTACGATATACTTGAGCATCCTTTTATCTTCTTTTTATATCGAAGTAATAAACCGCGAATCGTGCTTTGAGAGATCGCTTGGCTGTGTATTCACGACACTTGACATTGTCAAATCGCAGCTTAATTAAGCAATCGATCTTCGCATGAGTAAATCTTCTTCTTCTTCTTCTTCTAGATTGATTGTGCGATTTTAATTTGTTTTCAAGAAAATCGAAATGTGTATTTTTTCAAGATTTGCGAAATATTTGCGAAAGTTTTCAAAGTTCAATGATCTATTTTATTTATGGTGTAGTGTTTTAGTTTAGTTTTAATAAATGTGAGAAAAAATGGATAAACTTGTTAAACTACAAAATTTTAAATAGCATTTATGGAAAACTTCCTAAAAAAAAACAATAAATAAATAAATAACGAATACTCTGTACCAGTATGGTAAAATAGTACAATAATAGTGTGTAAATTTATGTAACCGGCAAAAGGAAGCATGATACACCCTATAAAGTATATATTTTTTTTGCTCAGCTTTGACAGGAGAGTTAATCCGCTTATGAATTTCTGTCTGTTCTTCTGTTCTTTTTCCCTGCATTCTGCCTTACAAAAAGTATTATCTCGGAGACTATATGAAATAATGCCATTAAGTGATCACGGGTTTTAAAGGGGTTGTATCCATACAAACCTAACCCAAGCTTCAAATTTTTGCATTAAAAATTTTTTTGTTTCTTAAACAAGGAACTCTTATTAGTACAAATTATGCCTATGATTGTGCCAAGAAAATATCCCAATTTAGGTAAGCCAAAAAATTTTAGGTATGTTCCCCGTACAAATATACCCCATGAATAAAAAAACTTTTTGACCTTATTTACTCAGGTCTAATTTCATATTAAACAAATTTCTGAATTTAGTTCATATGCAATCACTTTGGCATATCGCTCCCATACAAAATTATCCCTAAATCTGGAATTTTTCTAAAAAATGTTATAAGTTATTACCACTTTGTTTAAAACTGGTTCGGTTAAAATTTAGTTGGACACACTAACATACCATAAAGAATACTAGGATAGGACATAATTTAAAGTTCCTTAAATTTAGTTGTGGGGTATCTCGCTTTCATGTTTGTTTACTCCTGCTTTAAAATACACTATGTTTTCACTTCCAGTTGAGTCGTTATTTGCGATGGCTTAAATAATTGAACCGATAAAAGAAAGTGAGTTATCGGAATCAATGTCTTCTATGAATATGACAACACGCATATGCTTTTTATTTCCGAATAATTTATACATAGAGAGTTTTGTCTCCAGGAGGCATTGCTTTCGAATCCCCCATTTCTCTAATCGGCTTTATTATTTGGAAACAAAGCCTTAGGATGCCCTTAGGGTAAATGCTTAAAGTTTTCTATCGCATCCCCTATCGCATCGCTTTTAGCTTTTACTCTGACGTCCGCCTTAATGTTCTCTTTAAATTTTGCAAAAATATTTTCACCATTTTAAAGTTCGCAATGAATTTATAGAGCATATTATAAGCCTATTATATGCTCAATGTTAAAAATCTTGTAAATTTTTTTCTTGTATATTTTTCTTGAATTTATTTATTTTTTTTTTTTTTCAAATAAATTTACAACACGTGTTATAGATCTAATTTATCAAATGTTTTCATATCTATCGTTCCACAAAAGTATCTTTAACTGTGCATATCTGTATTTAATATCGTAATAACTAATATTACACTAGAAAATATTTATTAAAAGCGATTAATGCAAACAAGCACATATGTATGCAGGCAAACCCAAGTTAGACATGCTCATAGTATGTAGCTATATTGTTGTATCTTAACTTGCAACTTTGCATTCAGTTGGCATATAACGTGCATATAATTAATTGATTAAAATGTTTTTGAATATTGTGCTGAATATCATATTTCACACAAATGAGCGCATTCAACACGCTAAACAGCGAAAAATTTTATGTATTCGCGGCTGCGCATGCGCCTAAGATTGCGTGAGAAGGCTGCTGTTGCTGCCACAACTGGTTGTTGTTGTTATTGTTGTTGCTGTTGTGGTAGGAGTCAGACAGGTGAAATGTTGCATTTTAAAAGAAGAAGAAGAAGGTGCGAGGATGCGCACACGATAGTTGAACATTCATATTGTACTATGTATTTTATATAGTATATGTAGATGAACAGAGTTGAACGTTGACGATGCAACACTAGCATAGACTCCTTTTAGGCTCGATCTTAACCTGGCACAAACACAAGCACCTTATTACCACCTATGGTTCCATGATCATGTGCACACAACACGCTGCATGTGGCAACCGAAAAAAAAAAAACGAAAAATCCAATAAAAAAAATACACATTATATTTTTTTTTCTTTTTGTAAGAAACAAACACGAAACAGGGTGTTTATGGTGATTTAGTCAGTTATGTGGATCGTAAACATTTTTGATAGCTAAATTTAAATAAACGACAGATATTTGTTGGTTTATGCGATTCGACTCAAGACTCACTTGAGATTTCTTTTCTTCAACGCCTTCTTCTTCCATCTTTTATAGGTATGCATTCTTTATTTGTAGGCTTTGTTGTTGTTGTTGCTGTTGAAGAAAGTATCACTTGCATTTCGTGGCAGCTTCATAGTTTAGTGCCTCAAGTTTGACTCAAGTTGAGAGTTTAAATTAATTTTATTACCGTCGCGTTTTTGTGTAGTTGGCGCGAGAAAATATCAAATTACTGCGGTAATATATTTGAAATTAATGACATTTGTCGTAGCTTTGTATGCGAGTATGTATGGCCACAACTGATTATGACTGCGACCGAGATTTGTACGCGTTTAGTTTTATTTAGTTGGTAAATTGCCCATCAACCGGGCATATGCGGGTAACTACTTACATATAAGCATGCAAATGTTATGATCTTGGCGTGTTGATAGTTTAGAGTGACATTCTACTATTTTTTTAAATGTTTTTTTCTCTTTTGTTGTTGTTTTGTTTTGTTAAATGATGAAAATAAAATCATTTTAGTTTAGTCTAGTGTTAATATTTATTTAAATTTTTTTATTGGATCATAGCAATTTGGAACAAAAGCAAAAAAAAAACAAGCAAAACATTAACTTCGTTAGAACCGAAGTTTAAATACCTGTCACACGAATCTTTAAAGAGTTTGTGTGTGATCATCAAAGGCTTAGTCATCAGATGGGCGCGGTATAGACTGATACAACTCCAGTTTAGACACATTATATTGGGTGCGCAACTAAATAATTTCGTATTTTTTTGTTAAAAATCCCATTTATTTAAGTATGAAAGTGAAAAAATATTTTATTCAAAATATTGTCCATCGGAAGAGGTAACTTTTTCCCATCTTTCCAGGCAATTTATGGATTCCATCCCAAAAAAACTTCTCATCTTTTGCGCCGAGAAAATCATCAAACCATTTTTTAAAACCTTCAACATTGGTGAACCGTATTCCAGAAAGGTGATTCTGCATCGACCGAAACAAGTGGTAATCAGAAGGGGCTATGTCTGGGCTATAAGGCGGGTGAGGTAGAATTTCCCATCCAGCATTTTCCAAATAATTTTTGACCGGTACTGCAACATGTGGCCGAGCATTGTCATGATGGAAAATCAATTTTCGTGTCTGGCACGCCCATTCTGGCCGTTTACGGCTATTGCTTGCAAACAAACGTATCAATTGTGGCCTGTATAGTCTCCGTGATTGTTCTAACAGCGGCTCATAGTACAGCACACCCTTCTGATCCCACCAAATACAGAGCATATACCTTCAAACCATGAATATTCGGCTTTGGTGTCGATTTGGGCTGGTTGGCCTGGCTTCACATATGATCTTTTACTCTTAGGGTTGTCGTAATGAATCCACTTTTCATCGCCAGTGACAATACGATGCAAAAACGATTTCTTTTTTGTGGCGATTAAGCAGCATTTCAGACATGCAAAATCGTCTCTGAACGTCTCCTCGCTTTAATTCGTGTGGCACCCAATCTCCTTGTTTGTGAATGTATCCAGCTGCTTTTAAACGTTTAGAAATGGCTTTGTCGAGTAACTTCCAATGTTTTTCAAGTTCTTCTTGAGTTTGACATGAATCTTGATCGAGTAATGCCTCCAAATCCTCTTTTTTGGCGCGCTTTAACATAGAATAGCTGTCACTGTCAAAATATTGACTACATAAATAGATATGAGGTTAGTAACAAATACGAAATTATTTGGCTGCGCACCCAATAGTATCACATTTTAAGTAAAAATAACATTAATTATCTTTAAAATATCATACAATGAGAGGTAATGGCTCGATCCGTACCATATCGGTAGTTTGTACATAGGTTGGTATTAGATATGTTTTTACCTAATTTAAAGTGGTTACATTCATAAATAATACCTATTTTTTTATACAAAAATTCGAAAATGGGCGGAAAATTTGTATGTGGCCTTTACGTCAGAGTGGGCGTGGTCGTCTGAATTAAACATGCAAACTAGGATTGAGAAAAGCTTAAGTTTCGAGTTTCAGCTCAATATCTTTTAAACTGAGCGAATGAATCAGCTCGCAACAGACAGACAAACGGATATGGCGAGATCGACTCGTCTCATCATGTGTAACGGATACAAAAATGTTTTGGAACAACTGAACCAGTGGCATTAGGCAAGAAATTCTTGACAATATAATGTAATAGTAGGGAGCTAGTGCTACGATGAGACGATGGCAAGAAGAAAAACCGCTTACCTAAGGCGACAATTAAATGATTAAACTACAAAACACACAAATGTATGACATTGCCGCGATCTTTATAAGAGAATACTGATTTTAGCAGGACTCCGCACCGGCTCACAAGGCAAAAAAGATTTAGACTTGGCTCACACATTAGAGCCCAGATAGCAATCCTCAGCGAAGAGTTGACTCGTGTATGTGGGTGCTTTCGGCCCCAGTTGTAGCAGGTTATTGCCACTGATGGCGGTTACATAGAATTAATTTCAACTGTGATATGTGTACTTCCATTGTACCAAGTTGCATGTAGTTAAAAATATTTTTAAGTACACTTTTATTAGTTTTTTTTTTTTGTTTAGTTTATTTTTCGAGATTTAACCTGACGATCCTGTATAGTAATTAAATTCCGCCTACTAATAAGTAGTTACATTTGTATTCTTCTGCAATATATTTTCTTAAAAAACTCAAATTTATTTCAGAATGGTTCTAGCTACTCAAAAGGAAGTAATAAACCTTTTTTGGTCTTAATTATTATGAAAACTGTTTTACTCATTCAGTCGATTTGGGTTATTTTAACATTTAAACTGAATCTCGTGCGTACGTGAGGCTCCGATTTAAAATGATACGCATCAGAGTTGGTAGTTTTTTCTTCCTAGAAGCGATTGACGTATTTTCAGCTGCATTTAAACTAAATTCATTCACAACTTTTCTACGATTTTCTACGAAAATAAAGTGCATCAAAACAAATGCATCTATTAGGTACTCAACATTTATTTAATTTGATAAAAATCAATGTTAAATGTTCAATTATTATCGAAACTGTTCGAAATACTAATGAAGTTATAAGAAATAAACATACAAACTATTTGCAATAGAAACATTCATTCATGCCCTTTGTTTGTTGATTGTCGATAAGCAGCATCACATCCTGTTGCAACACCTTCCATCTTTCTTCTTAAATTAAATAAGATGTGCTAGGTTGTGAGTAGAATTTTAATTATATATTACCCCTTCTGAGCTTGACAGTAACAAATGAAATTTTTTTAGAGCTAAGCATTGTTTTTAATACATTTTCTAAAGATAAAGTTAGCTTGCACTGGTAGGCTTCCAGATTGGAGACCCGTGGCTATATGGTTACGAATAAGTTAGAAGTTAGTTACAACACTAATTTTTGAACCTTAGACGGCAAAGAGAGATTTACTACGTATTACATCTCTATGGAACTGACAAAACTAAATCCAACAGCTTTTGAAGTATCTGTGTAAATGTATTAAGTATTACTCTATCATGATCATATAGATCTTTAAAATTCAATCGAGTCATTGAAGTTACGTCTGTTTTTGGACATAAGCTCATCCGTTTGACTACCAGCAAAGATATTAGAGTTGATTATTGATATATACTGCTGCTTCAGTGCCTTTCTAGTTTATCAAAATGTTCTAACCTGACAAAGTGTCCTGCCACATAAATCCTTATTTTCGTTTAATTGTTGTCATATAATTGCTTTAGGTCTTGACCGATTTAACTCATTTCGATACAGTTTAGAATAATTGCGAGGGACTCCGGGACGCGCGAGACCTACGGGACATTTTTTTTATATGCTGGGATGGGTTAGTTGGGGAAAGAACATCAAAATTAGTGGCTGGTACGGAATATTAGTCTAATTCTAATACCTAAAATAAATAATAAAAAATTGTTTCATATAAAATATGTATAACTTGGAGTAGAGTTGAATGTGACTTATAAAAAATATTTGTCTGATTTGAGCCGGTTTGGAAGAATTCATTTAGATTATCTTAGGTGAAATTCATACCGAATTCGGTGAAATTTCTAGGCTCGATGAGACGAATCGATTTAGTTATGTCGGTCTGTCTGTTCATCGCATATTGCTGTTAAGATATAGGCATGAAATTTTAGCTTTTTAGTCCTATCGGCAGTTTGTATGTCAGAATCAAGGTGCCCCCCTTTCCATTTTTAGTGCATAGCCTCCATATAACTTTACCCCCCATTTTCCGCAGTTTTTTGTTTGAAAATGTACTGTCCGTCTGTCTGTCCATCTGATATTGCCATTGTTAAAATATAGGTCATCAATGTTTAACCCAAGGTTCCAGCTTCCATTTTAGGCGTAGCCCCCATACGAACTTACCACCCATTTTCGAGTTTTTGTATGAAACCATTTATTTTTTTTTTGAATAAATCCAACTCAAAATTTGGTAAAATTAATTCCAATGTCCGCCTAAGTGAACAATATCGACATGATAAGGATCGGGCTAATATAACATAAAGCCTCCATACAAATTTGTCCAAATTCATCGTGAAATTTAATCTAAGCACCTGGTGAACATATAAACTATTAAAAGTGTTGTGTAACAGGTATTTCAGATTCGGTTCCACCGAAGTAAAGGTTTTTCTTGTTTAGAAAACATACAATATAAGTAAAATTCTCAAAATATTGTGTTACAAAATATTTAGGGCCAGGTCTGCAAATTCAACTGGTTTTAAAATTTCTTTAAAGCTTTTCTCAAAACATGCATACTTCCCTTATTAAAATCAAAAAAAACCACTTGAGTCGAACAAAAAATACAGTTGTACATATGTAATACTGCAGATACAGTCTAATGAAGCGTACAAACTTTTTTATCAAATCACAAAAATCAGTAAATTATTTAAAAAGAAATTAAAATAAAATTTATTTTCGCTAACCTTTTGTGTGTGTTTCGTTGTTTTGTGGCTGACTGTAGTTAGGTGCAGCTTTATGAATCAAGGGGCGTATAGGGGGGATTACCATATATATGGAGAGCGTACAGCGGTGAATTGACATACTGTTGGTTAAGTTGACTCATAGTTTAACAATCATAAATCATGCGGATTTGCGACATTATCAAGCTAATAACATCGAAATTGTAGCTCGCTCGAGCTTGAAACGAATGCGAAATTGCGACTAAAAGAGTAAATAAATAAATAAATAAGAAAAAACATTCACAGCGCGTCACCAATATTGGCAAAACACCAATACACCAACACTTGATTTCATCGACGACTTCGATGACGTCGACGTCGATGCCGATGCCGACCGACGACAACAACAAATGATGCCCGACGCTTTTGTCGACATTAATATTTGACATTAATTGAATATAATATTAATTTCATATTTATTAATAAATTTAAATTTTCTGTTGACGCGTTGAACGCGAGCGAAACGCTTTTGGATGTGAATGTGAATTGGATAATAATATTTAAAAAAAAAAAATAGTTTTGCTTTGTTTGCTTTGCGTGGGTGTAGCGTTGCCAGATCAATGTATATGGTACATAAATATGTGTAATACGGTGCCAGATTGATTAATTTGAATTTTCTTATTTCTTTTTATAAACGAATATTTCCATTTTTGTTTAATGTTAAAAGCCCAAACAAGTCATATTGAAGAATGTCTCCGTATTTAAAGTAACACCCGCTGTGAGCAACTGGTCGCCAACTTGAACGCCAACACTAACACAGCACAGCACAGCAGAGCAGAGTAACACGACAAACAACATTTCAAGACAAACAACGAACGTCTCCATTGAAGACGACAACGGCATAAGCCAACTCAGCACGACAATTCGCATAAATGTTAAAGTCAACAACTTAATTTGTAGTTGGATATTAGAATTTAAGTAACGAGTAATTAATGTTCTCCACTGAATGGACACATTCCGTGCGTTGTTGTTCTGTTGCTGTTTTCTTCTTTACATTTTTCTTTGTCTGAATGGGACATATTGGTCTGTCTCCACGGTCCTATGTCTCTAGAGCAGCGTAAAGGCGCAAAGTGACTAAGCATGCGAGCGGGTGATAAGGTTATTTATTGGGATCTAAGTGATTTCCGATGAGATTGTACGTAACGATTGAGGCATCACACACAGCAGGTGGGACCCTATGCAGCTTTTAAAGACAAAGACTAAAAGCCAATAATTTTTTTGTTTCTGTATTGTTACTGATTGCATGTGATTCATTTTGTTGGCGCATCAGGTGAGAATCGAACTCGATCTATTGGTTCCTTTGGTTCCTTTGGCATTCTCTATAAGATTTCACTTTCTTTTCTTTTTATATTTCTAACTCTTTCAACTTCAATTCGATTCAATGCGCTTGTTTTTTTGATTTGATTTTTGGGGTGTGATATCATTAGTGGAGCGTGGAATGTGCACAGCATGCAAACCAAAAAAAAAAAAAGAAAACAATTCGGTTTATATCGCATCAATAAGATTTTTTGCATTTTTTAACCGGTTTGCATCTCGCATCCGGCTGCTTTGCTAAACAATAAAGTATCTTTATTCTCGCATTCGCATTTTGTTTTGGTGTCATAAAAATCATCAAATGAAGCTAATTAAAAATGAATAAATAAATGAATCGTTTATGCATGTAATTAAATGATTTGTTTTATCTTTTATAAATATGAATATTTTAAATAAAATTTGAAAATTTAATTAGCAAGCTACTTTGTGTGTTCTTATTGTATTATTATAATAATTATTGAATGAGATACTTTTTTTATTTGTGCGCAACATAGGTGAGTCAAGGTTAACATACTATAGAAAGGCAGTTGTAGTGGAGGCTTGGTTTATACATATAAGCAAAATATTCGTTAAGCAATACAAAAACAAACATTTCCTATATTATGCTGTGATGTTTTAATTTGAATTAAATTTTCACTGCCATATGCCGACCTTGTTTATTTTTTTTTAAATATTATCTGCTATTTTTTCAATGTTTAGTTAAGCACTAATTAGAAGTTTAATATATGTTATAATATATGAGTTAGTGCTTAACTGGATATGTAAACTGGTCCCAACTTTTTTTGCAGAGATTCGATATTTATTACTGTGATCAAAAAGTAGAAAGACAAATCGTTTTAAATTTCCCGGGCATAAGGAATGGGGCCTTTTTCTTTCCTTAAGTTGGTAGGACCGTAACTGACATCTATGACAAATGGCCAAAAAAATAGTCCGATTCTATTAGGCCCGGCAAAATAAAAACAATTTGTTCACAGTAGCATTTATTTATCAAGTGGTCGTAAGACAGATGCCCTAGCAGATTGAGTGTTTAAAATTTGTTAATGCGGACCTTACTAAAATATTTGAAATGTATTCAATTTCTGCCAACAAAACTTGCCTAATTATATGCAGTTCACTACAGCTCGACAGTTCACAACATTGTTGCCACATGATTCCCTGATAAATTAGCTGCTTCTTCACTTCCTATTGGCTGGCTAAATTAAATTCGTCGGAGGCCTGAACAAATTTCTTAAAAAGTGAAACGTTCGCCAGCACGACAAAGTAGCAGATTAATATGAATGACTTTTTTTTCGTAGAGGAATGGATTTTTCGAATTGGTCTAAAACTTTATTTTGGTTGCTATACATACTGTACAAACTTATTGGTCTGTATATTTATTTTTTGAATTTCTACCAAAAAAAAAAAATCGAATTTGGGCCCAGTTTGCATTGAAATTAATGCCCCTTAAAGGTATATTTCGTATTTTCTCTGTTTAACCGCAAAGTTTGCCAGTTTTATTCTCTTTTTTTTTTTGTAAAATTCATTTGTAAATAAATTTAATTTTAAGAAATTCATATCTCTGTTCACTTACATACAACAAATCACAAATTAGTTTTGAACTAATTTATGCTGATCTCAGTTATTTTTAACTCGATCTGTCACTTTTCATTTGTACAACATTGAAAACGTTTTGTAGTTTGTCGTTTGGTGTTTGTGTCTGCACACAGAGAAAGATTTTATTTTATTTATTCATTTCATGGAATACGCTGTCCATCCATCCAAACCTACAACTCTACGTAAGTCCGTCTGTCCGCCCGTCTGTCTGTCTGTTTGTCTGTCTTTCTGCAGCAGCGCAATACACTGCTGTCCGCTGCGGTGCCTTTTGCAGTCATGTAGTACGCACTCTTTTTATTTAAGCAATTCATATAGTATACAATTTTACTCTTTTTTTTATTTTATTTGAACAAAAAGCCCAACGCGCAATTGCAACTAAAGGCTGCAAACTATTGTGTATGTTTACGATGAGTACCAATGGTATCAATGGATGCTTGGATGGAGCATTGCGGCATTGTCCAAGAACAAAAACCAAACAGCAACAAAAAAACAAAACAAAAAAAAGTGCAATTCTCAAGTCCATTTAAAATGCATTTACATTAACATTATTATGAGGATTTGTTGCATTGTGCATTTTATTTATTTATACTTTTTTTTAGTTTTGTTGTTGCTGTTGTGCTTGTCATTGTCTTAGCGCGTTTAGCGCTTTGTGTGGCAAGCAACATTCATGAAGAAGAAACACAGTGGGACAAGATGAAGTTTTTTTATGAGAATTTTCAATATTGCGCTAAAAGTCGTCAATTTATTTAAATTTTTATACATGTGAAACACTCTGTAAAATAAATACCGTTTTATTCGATTATCATGGTATGGTTCACTCCGAGTTCATCCCGGATGCAGCCTACGCGAGAGCATCCGTAGTAAACGGCCGAAAAGGGAAAACTTGTGAATTTTACACAACGACGACGCGCCATCTCATCGAGCCGTGATTTTACAGCGAGTACAAAGTTACCTGTGACTTTTTCCTGTGCTTAAAACTGAAATTGGCCCTTCGGGGGAAGGTGTTTTGAGTCGATCGATGTCATCAAACAAAATTCGCCGAAGAAGCTGTAGGCCATACCTCCGGCGGCCTATGAAGATTGGGTTAGCCTGTGTTATCGTTGTATCGGCTCAAATGGAGCCTATTTTAAAGAGCGACACAATAAACTCCGATGATTATTTTGAAAAAAAAGTTTTTTTAAATAGTTTCTGGGTACTTATTTTATAGAATGTATGAGCCATTCTTCCTCTCCCTCAAAATATGGTTTGCTGTATGTAGAATGTTCTATTGGGGCCCAAATTATAGGTTTAACGGATATAAAATGGAGAAAGAATGAAAAAATCGCTCGGGTTCGGACCAAAACAAGAAAGAACGCTGAAGTAGAGTATTCTCGTCTGCAAGCTACTCTGTACCTAATCTTTATGCACCTTATGTTAAGTCCTATCTTAGTACCATACGTATTGTATTGGATGTTCATACAAAAACTTAAAAAATGAGGTATTTTTGTACGGAGCTATACCTAAAATTTTGTTGTTCCTTCCCATAATGAGATATTTCATGGGGACTATCACAGCCATAATTTATATTAAATGTAGACTTTCTAGAATATGAAACAATGTCGATATTAGACAAAAACGCAAAATTTAGAGGTAGATTTGTATGTGTGGTAACCTTTTTGTAAGTGACCACTTGACGTCTAAGTTTCAAAGATGGTGGCTCTATCTCTTATAGTCTCCGAGATAATCGTTTTCATACGTAGCTAGATGAACTCCTTTTTCAAAGCTGATCAAGAATATATATACTTTAAAGGGTCTATCTAGCCTCCTATTGTCTGTTACATACATTCGCACCAACTTAATATACCCTTTTACCGATTGGTATGATTTTTCGGTCACTTAAGTCGAATCTTTTATCAATTTCATTCCATCTCTTCAGTACTTCATTCAATTTACGAACGTTCGTCTGTTTTTTCACGTATAAGACTAGATTTTAGGGTCAGTGAAATAATAACATTGGCAAGAGAAGCTTGAGTTTCTAATTTCAGCTGAATATATTTAAGACTGAGCAAATGAATTGTGCAGACAGACAGTTATATCTAAATCGGACAAAATTCTTACATGTTGGAATAAAATTCATTTCGGATAACTCTTCAGCAACTTCAAAAACATAAAATAAACATGGTCAGATCTTCAAGTCAGCATAAAAAAAATTTTGTGGTCAGATGAACATAGATGAATTGTTTTAAAACCTGGACTGGTGGAAAGAGTCAGTCCTCTAAAGTAAGTCTATTGATTTTTTTTCAATCTTCAGCTATTTTTTATCGTCCTATTTGTTATATTTAAACTTTCTACACCAAACCATATTCTGAAGGGAGAAGGTCTCCTGTTGAGTAAAAGAATATGTCTTATTTTTATACCCTGTACCCAAAGGGTAAAGGGTATATTAAGTTTGTGCGAATGTATGTAACAGACAGAAGGAGGCAAGATAGACCCTATAAAGTATATATATTCTTGATCAGCATTGGAAGGGGAGTCGAACTAGCTTTGTCTGTCTGTCCGTCCGCCCGTCCGTCCGTCTGTCCGTCTGTCATGCTGTCTGCCGTATGAAAACGATTATTTCGGAGACTATAAGAGGTAGAGCTTTCAAAATTGAAACTTAAACTCTCCTAGGCCGTCAAGTGTACACTTACAAACGGTTTTTCTCTAGACCCATTTTAAGGGGTACCCCCATACAAATGTACCCCAAAATTTTGGGTTTTTGCATAAAAACGTCATTGTTTTTTATTCTAGGAAGTTCAAATTAAGTAAAAATTATGTCTATGATAGTCCCAATAAAATATCCCAATATGGTTGGGACCAACAAAATTTTAGGTATAGCCCCCATACAAATTTACCCCAAAATTTTGGGGTTTTTACCATAAAAACGTCATTGCTTTTTATTCTAGAAAATTTGAATTTAGTATAAATTATGTCTATGATAGTCCCAATGAAATAGACCAATATGGGTAGGCCCAACAAAATTTTAGGTATAAACCCAATCAAATATATACCCGATTTTTTAAGTTTTTTTTATGTAAATCTCAGCATTTCAATGATCGTCCTTTTAGTTAAATTTAAACACCTAACTTAAGGTACATATACGATTGGGTACAAGGTCTCTTGTAGTGAGCATACACGAATATCAGCGTTCTTTCTTGTTAAATTTTTAAAGCTACTTCTTAATGAATCAAGTCAAACATAGCACAATCGGTCATTGGTGACTCAAAAAAATTTTTTTTTAATTCGAATTTTAACCCATGGTGCACCGTATTGGATATTACTTCTTTCTTTTTTGTATCACTAGCATAACAATTACACTCGTATCCTGTGTCGCTGAATCGAACTGAACCTTTTTGTAGTTTAGTCCTAAACTCCTTGCTGTCATCGAAGCATGCGCTCTGAACAGCGATCGCAGAGATAACTTTGATGTCGTATTTGGTGTGTTTTTAGTGCAAGATTTGGCGCTTTTTTACAGGCTTAGGCAAGCTGTAAGAAACCCGACAAGTTAAAGAATCGCGAAGGTTTTCACTCGCTCAACGAAAAAAAAAAAATAAATAAAAAAAGTAAATGAAAGCTACACAGATACTTTGTAGAAATTATTGTTAACAACAACGACGACGCCAAAGTGAATGGCTTTGACAGAAAGACAAAAAAATATATATATTTTTATATATAATAATAAAATAAAAAAAAAAACAAAATAACTCAAGAACAAAGTGAAAATATTTACGAGCCAATCAAGCATTTAAGTATCACATTACAACGTGTTCAATGTTCGATGAGTTGTCAACTCGTGTTTGTTTATACGCATACACAGCGTAGAGCGTAGAGCTGAGCTGGCCAGATCAGTTGGAGTATAAACTACAGCATCTGAACTGAACTGAACTGAACTCAAACTCATCCATTTCAATCGGTTCGGTTCACATTCAATAGTCCAATAAATACACAAACACACACACACGCACACAACGCACTCTCTCAGAGGCCTCGAGGCCTCTAAATGTGTCTTTTGTTGCATTTGGTTTGATTTTATACTTTCTTATTTTTTTATTGGTATTTGTTTTTGTTTTATTTTTATTGTCGCTTTTAAATTAAATGCGCTCCAATAAAACACACAAAAGTATTTAGTTCGGTTTACATGTGCACAACATGACTTGTGACATGCAATGCGACACAACTTGAAAAAAAAAATATAAAAGCCTCATGATGCTCCAGATGGCTAGCGTCTTTTAGCATAGTTAAATATAGATAAACTAAATTCCAATAGCTGAGGTCAACATTTTTAACATTTTCGAGTTTGGAATTTAATAAGCTTGTTAACAAATGCATTCTGTCATGTTAAAAACTTTGAAATGTTTTCTTGTCGCCAAAATTTTTGTTTTTTTTTGTACATTTGACAATGAACTTGAAATGTCGCAAAGCGAGTTGTTTCATTAAATTGTTCGATGGGTTTTTATTTTGTATTTGAATTTATTTATTTATTTTATTTTTTTATATACCCTGTTAGCGTGCTGCTATAATTGCAAATAACAACAAATTTATGCCGCTAAGAATATAAATCAATTAAAAAGAAGAACTAATTCAGTCGCTTGTAAGCAATCAATAAATGTTTAACGATCAAAGTGAATCCAGCTAATGCCGCCACAGCTGAATTAAAAAAAAAAAAAAACAACAACAATAAAAAGTTCAAAAAAACAATTTGATTGAATTATTTAAAAAAAATTATTTTGGTTGAGGCCAATAGCTGCATAATTTAGATACGATAAGCAAATTATTTTAAAGAGTACAAAATTCGTAGCGCTGTTCTCGTTCCTTTTATTCAAATAAGCTACTGCATTCGTTCAATTTAGTATCTAACCATGATCTTGTGTTTTTATGTACATACTAGCCGAAATACACAGCCATTCTCGGCCGACCTTTTTTACCTTTTCCCATCTTGTCTCACCAACCACATTTTCCCATTCCACTCTTTAATACCCATGGTTCATACTTTTTACATGTACACTAAGGACTTGCAACCACGCCCTCCGCCCATTTTTTCAAAAGAAACATATTCTTCCCAGCGCTAGCATCATTCATACTGAATTTTATCTCTCGAGTTCAAAAATATTTCTTAATGTACGAAAAATATCTGTGTCGATACCTTTCGCCCATTTTTTTTAAACAAAATAAATATCCTGTCTTTAAAGTAGGACCAAAAAATACATATCGATTGAATAGTTTCGAAAATATTCTATGAACTTAAGGATCGTTTCTATGGGGGCCACGCCCACCACCCATTTTTCTAAAACGATACATATTATTATTATTTTTAAAGTTCGACTAAAAAAATACACATTTACAAAGTTTCATTAAAATTGGTTGAGTAGTGTAGGAGTCTATACAAAAGGAACATCGTGACACGAGATTTTTATATAATAAGATATTGTGAGGGACTTACAATATATACCGGCAACAGTAACAATTGATTCGCTCAACAAAACGAATCGATCTAGCCATGTCCGTCCGTCTGTAAGCTGTGAGAAGTTTCAATCACTGTGTTCTAAAGATATTGAGCTCAAATTCGAAAGTTTAGCTTTTCTCGGTCCTAGAAAGTTTTATTTCTTAAAATTAGAATACCGCGCTCACTCTAAATAATAGAAACCTTAAACAGTTTGTTAAAATCCTTCACAACTCATATATACACATTAAATGTATAACGATCGAGACACTATGGCATATATCCCCCATACAAACCCAAGTCCTATTTTTTATACCCGCCACACATAGTGTGAAGAGTATACTCAGTTTGTCTGAAATTTTGTAACGCAATGAAGGAGACGTTGTAGACCCCATAAAGTAAGAAAAAAAATCAGGAATAACCGTTCGAGCGAGAGACACGAAAAATAATTTTGTAAAACCGAAATTTTTAAATAGATAAGACGCAACTTAAAAGCGGTGAAGTGGAAAGTCTTCTCTTGCCCCGCGAAATATTTTTAAAATTTGACGTTTTAATTGGTTTCGCCTATCATATGCCGAAAATTGGTATCCATTTATTTGACAATCTATCGGATGGTCTGATTTTCAATTAACTTATTCTTACGTACTCCAAATTTACATTCCGGTAAACTATCCCTGGGATATCCTGCGTTGTTTCAAATTATCAATCGTCACCTTGATTTTTTTTTACGAATTTTTTTTTAATGGTGTGGCTTGGCCGTCGTTGCTTCGAATGAACTAAATGCTTTTTATATATTCAAAAACGGCAAAATCTTGGATTTTAATTTAAAATACAACGAATTGTTTAGGATTAACTGTTACCTTTACAATAATTCTCCACCCTCTATTTAAAAAAAAAAAAAAAAAAAAAAAAAAATGCTCATTAAATCATCAAGGTGGTTTTTATTGTAAAACGATCTTTCAAAATGAAATAAAGCAACACAAATAAATTAATCAGGCAAACAAATTAATGACGTTACTAGCAATGAAATAAAACAAAAAAAAGTCGACATCAACCACTTGAAAATTGTCCAATTAAATTAACAATAAAACGTATAAAAAAGAACGATAGCATATACAAAATGTTTTGTTTTCCTTTTCTGTTTGTCAGGCAAATAATGAAAAGCTAAGCGTGAAAACGAGTCACTGAAACAGGAAACTTTAGATTTCAGCAAAGCGATTTGAAGCGCGATGACGCGATTTGAGTACTGCAAACCGAGGGCGTCGCAACGCGTCGCTTTGCAAAAGTACAGAAATAAAGAAGTTGAGAATCGTTTCAAACCATGCCATGCCATGCCATGCCACATACAACGTCAACTTCAACTTCATCGTCGTCGCCATTGTCATGCCATCGTATGTACTTAGTCAAACAATAAACGAAGAAGGTGTAACCTATTGCGAACTTAAATTAAGTCATTAAAAATGCTAAGTTATCGACAGTAGAGTATATACAATAAATATATAACAAAGCTTTAATACACTACAAATGAAAATCTTAAACATAAAATAGCGAATAGATACATTTTTTTTTAATCTAAAAAAAGATACAATTTTATCTTTTTAAAATTATTGATTTTCGTATAAATATTTTATTTTATTTTGTTAAAACATATTCGTCATAAATTAAGTCTGTTTAGGGAACTTTTGTTTATATTTAACACGGCATAAACTGGCTGTAAAACTTTAAAATAGTCTCTTCATACTATAATATCTAAGGTAAAATTCAATTGAAGAATTAAAAACCGAACTAAATGGCATAAGGCGTAGCACAATGAAACTTCGCTTGTGTATCTGTATATTTAAGTAAGTCATTAAATTTGTCGCTAGACACGACCTAAAATACCAAAAGTATCTACATTATTGTCAACAAATGTATACTACGTCAACTGACATTGTCGTTGATTGCGGAACTTGATAATAAAATTAAATAGGTAAGACCCATTGCTGGCCAATATTATAGACAGTTTAAGATTTTTAAAGTTGCATTTTTGTAAGGAAGGAAGTAATTTTGCTGTGACAAAATATAGTAATTTGCTGGAGTATTTATTTTTAGAGACCATTTGTGCGACAATATAAAAACTTTAGGTAAAAAATGTGTTTAAAATTTGAGTAAAAAATATTTAAAAAGAGATTTAACTATTTTAAAAAGCAAACGCCTAATGCAGCTGCTATTCTACTTCGATTGGTTTTTTTTTATTTTTTGAAATTCGAGTTATCTTTAGGTAGTTTGGTTTATGAAACATATCGCTTAATAAAGCAATCAGAAGGTCTTTTTTATGTGCCTCTGATTCTACCAAAAAAAAAAAAAAAATACATGATCGTTGTCACTTTCTAAGATTGAAATGCGAAACCGATATTGTATTCAGTACACTTGTCAAGCTATAAACTATACAGATACATATCTCATAGATACTTAACAACTTTGTGGTTAAGCTTAAGCAACTGTCTATGTGTTTTCAAGATACAATATGTATGTCTGTGCATAGAAAGATACACATGTGAACCGAATGAAACACCGCCAAGTGCGAAGAACATTAATTCCCGCTGTTCAAAATATCTTATGGATTAATGAGCTTTAATTTGCATTTATCAGTGTTTGCTTTGGCTTGGCTTATCTTAATTCTTAGATTTGTTTTAAAAATGTCTTTAACAAGTTGTTTGAATTTTTATGTCCGTTCATTATTTTACGCTGATTGTGTGTTTTCATTTGCTAATGAGACGATAAGATATCTATTAAATGCAGTCACTACTAAATTATTATATGACTCAATGCAAAGATTTTATTCGAATTTAAATTAAAAATGCTAAGTTATAAACTTTTGAATAGTATAATTAGCAAAATATTTTTCCAAAAAAATTCTCATGTCATGTGTTTTACTTTATTAAATTTATTAACATTTTCAAAACAGTTTTGTTGCGTGGGCCAAATTTGAACGATTTATATCAAAAATTTTGGCTTTAATAATATTTTAATTTTTAATAATTTTCTTTGTTTGCTTGAGTTTCTTCCGTGATAAAAATTATTATAATTTCGAGTCTAAAGCGTTAAAATTTCAATAAAAAAAAATAAATCCAAAATTTAATATACGGAATTTCAAATTTAGATGAATTTGATATGCAAATGTTGTGTTTTATTGGTAATTTGGCATTAATTACAATAACTCATTCATTTATTTTTTTGTATTTATTCGAATATTTTAATAATAAAATTGCTTGAGGAACAATAGACAAAAAGTTAAAATAAAAAAAAAAAAAAAAAAAAAAAGAGAAGTTAACTTTGAATTAAGCAAAATAAAGAATCGCTATAAATATTTTGACGAATTTTGAAAGTATTTATTAAATTAATTCTATTATGCAAATGAAGTGTTAAATACTTTTTGCTAACCGGTAGATTCTCAAATATACTCATTAAGATACACTTCATTTTGTATATAAAAAAATTAACCGTAAGTCGTAAGTTCGGGTTATACAAACAGAATTAATTTAAAATATGTAAATGTATTAATATAATTAAATCATTACTATAATTATGTCATCTAATCATAATTAAATAGTTTTTAATTTTGTAGAATTGATTGTACGATTGCACACTTATGTATCTGTGTCCTGAGGCGAATTCATTTTTGAGCTTTTTAAAAAAAGTTAAACAAAATATTTGGAGGTTTTCAAATTTTTTACGTATAAGAAATATGGGTATAGTAGTTCGTCTGTAGATACTTTAATTTTAAATTATTAAATTGAAGTTTTACTTTTTCAGTTAAAGATACACAAACAGAGCAGAACTTGATTTGTGGTCAAAAATAATTTAAGCAGAGTTTTTCTAAAATCAAGAACAAAGTTCTCAATTCAAGCACATTTTTTGTAAGTTAAAAAAAATTGATTAACTAACCATTGCCTGCTCATAACATAAAACATTATCTCGTTTTAAGAACACACTGTATTTGTATCAAGAAAAATTTTTTTAGTTGGTCTTGATACAAAATCAGACTATTTTTACTATGGATGTAGAACATATACGTTTATCATAAATATATATGTATATATATACTTTGCAAAGAAACTATATGATATGAAGTGACCTCATCTTTTTTTCGATATATGTGCTATGCACCATAACAAGAGATCATCATAACAAGAGATTTTACCAAGTTTGAAGCAATTTGCTTAATGTATGTTTTATATAAAAACTCAAAATAAGCATTGAGAGCTGTATTCTATAGTGACCCGATCCTAAATATCCAGTATGAAGGATATACTCAGTTTGTCTGAAAGTTTGTAACGCATTGAAGGAGACGTCGTAAAGTATATATATTCTTGATCAGCTCGACGAGACGAATCGATCTAGCCATGTCCGTCTGTCTGTCCGTCTGTCCGTCTGTATATTTCTAAGCATCTTTTTCGTTGAAGATATAAAGATATTAAACTGAAATTTGGAACTTAAGCTTTTCGGCAACGACTATTATGAGTTCGAGAATTAGAGTGCCACGCCCATTTTTAGGTATAGCCCCCATACAAACTTACCGTTTTTTTCCGATTTTTTGTATAAAAATTGTAATTATTTATGCATGTATTCGCTCCCAATTGTGTAAAAACATTTCTTTTGTCATCCAGTGTCAAAACCAAAATGCCACGCCCTCTTTTAGGCATAGCACCCATATAAACTTTCCATTTTTCCGATTTTTCCGATTTTTTTGAAAAAACTAATTATTTATGCATATATTCACTACAATTTGGCTAAAAACATTCTAATGTCATCCAATGTCAAATCAGATGTGCCACGCCCATTTTTTGGTATAGCCCCCATACAAACTTTCGGACCATTTTCGGTTTTTTGTATGAAAATGGTTATTAGTTATTCATGAATTTACTCCATATTGGGTAAAAACTCTTCCAATATCATGGTGCCACGCCCATTTTCAGGTGCTTTCTTGCATACAACCTTTCCGCCCGTTTCCAGATATATTCGAGAAATATGTTGTTATACATATCTGTATTTTTAGCTCAAAAATTTTAAATTAATATTGTGTGTAAACTTGGGTTACCACTGATGATTACTCATAAACTCTTTAAAGATTCGTGTGACGGGTATTTAAGCTTCGGTTCTACCGAAGTTAACGTTTTTCTTGTTTTTTTTTAATTTGGCAGACAGACAGACGGACATTGCTAGATTGAATCGTATCGTCGATCTGATCAAGTATATACATACTTTATGGGGTCTACGATGTTTTCTTTGTTACGTTACAAATTTTTCTAGCAAAATGATAATACCCTCCTTACTTTATGACGGGAATAAAAATCGCTCGGATTCGGTAAAAAATCTATTTTGGCTGATCCACAATGTTTTTTATTTTTTTGTATAAAAATACCTATTATTTATAAATGTATTACCTCCAAATTGCGTAAAAACACTTTTTATGTCATCCAATGTCAAAATTAACATGGCACGCCCATTTTTAGGTACCGGCCCCATACTAACTTTTCACCTATTTTCTAATTTTTGTGTGAATATAGTTTTTATATAGCACCCAAAGAAAGTCACCACCCATTTTCAATTTTTTTTCAAGAAAATGTTTATTATTCTGTCCTTAGATTAAAATTTTACCCCATTATTGGGTCTAAGCTTTGGTTGTATCGGACTATTGACTTCAAGCCATCCATTCTCCACATTTTACCTAAGCCACTGATGATCATAAATAAACTAAACCAAGATTTGGTGGGTAGTTTAGCTTCGGTTCTACTGAAGTACATTTGTATATATGTTTATGACTATTATATTGAAAGTTCTCATCGTTTGTTGAAATTTCTAACTTCTCCCATCCAACTACTAAATTTCCTACATGAACTTGCTGTGAGCTATATATTTTAAAGATAATAAACGAATACTAATCGTTTGTTTGAAAACATTCGTTATTGTATCAAGAACGTTAGTTCTTATATCAAGAACCATTTGTTCTTAAATAACGGACAGTTAAAAACGAACTCAGAAAAAAAAAAAACAGAACAAAGAATGTGAGGAGTGAAAATATGAGAACGTATTAACCGTTTCTCGCTGCTTTGCTCTGCCATTTTACTATTTAAGCTTTTGAAACTTGAATTAAGCAGGCAAACGGACAAGCAAATTTTGCATGATACAAGACATAATAGGAACATTCGTGCTTGGTTTCCTATGTTCTTAAATCAACTAGAGTCATTCTTAATTTCCTAACAGCGTTACTCTCTCTCGCTCTCTTTGTATACAATTTATGTAAAAGTCATTCGTCACTTTTCAAAAATTTATATGAAAGCGCTTATCTTTAAACTTATTATGTATCATCACACATATACAGCCTAAATTTGTTTAAAAAAAAACTAATTTTTATGCTTCGCACACAACAAATTACAAATTGAAATGAAAGTTACCAAAAAAACTTTTACAAAAGATTCCCATACAATTTAAACACCCTTAAAAAAAAGGTGCAAAAACAATCATGCTTTGCCTAAATCGACTATTTTCTAACAACTTCATAAATATCAAAATCAATTCACAAACTAAATTGAGCAGCAGCACAGCACAGAAAATAAAAAAAAAGTAAATAAATCCAAAAAGATAAAGACAATAAGAGAGACCCTTAATATAAAATAGATACAACTACAAGACAGATACAAGACCAAATCAAACAACTTTCAACGAGACCAACTCAATTTAAAATCAATGAAGCACGACCATATCAAACAAAGTAAAAGATACAATTGTATCTATGCTTTAACTCTTACAACAACAATAATAACAACAGGGAGCAGACCTTATTTGTGCGCAAATTTATGCCAAACAGATTGCTGTCGTGTTTATTGTTGTCCATGTTGTGTTTTTTTGATAATGTAGTTGTTGTTGTTGTTGTACAAAAATTCACACCTTTTACAACAGCAACGAGATAAACCCAAAGAAAAATAACAAAAACAAAAAAAAAAAAAACTATCTTAAACCCCTCAAACCGAAGACAATTGCGTGTTTTCTGTGCTAAATAACAAATTCGCACATCAAATGCGAAGAAGACTCTATCAACTTGTATTAAAAAAAAAAAAAACTGAAAAAAAAGAAAACGAAAAGATATCCAAAGTGTATCTTTTTTAGATGGAGCAGTCAAACAAGCAACGACAAACAACTTAAGAATGCACAAAAAGGTAAAAATTGAACTAAATTTCACCCGCGTGGAGAATCGTCGAACGTCGACTGGAATTCACTTATTGTCACCTCGAGCAGCGCAGCCAATTGAGCCTGAGCCTGAGCCTGCCTTAAAGTGTATACATACAGAATGAAACACAAACCGAAGGCAGTTGGCTGGCAGCACTTCAGGCCTTTTTATTGAATGCGTTAGTGTGGAAGGTGCTAAATAAGTTGCACTGTATTTGCAGCATGCCTGCTCCTTCTTCTGCTCTTCGTCATCATCGTAGTCGTCGTCGTCGGAGTGTCTGCTAAGCGCAATCTAAATATCTTAATCTGTACGAAAACGGTTTTGCCAAAGTCAGAACTAAATAAAACCTGAAACACAGTCCATAGCCATGACGATCACTGGCTGATCACTGTTTGAAAACACAAACACACATACATACACATACACACACATAAATGCGAATGCATTTGGCTTTTGTTGTGTTGTGTTGTTAGTGCGTAAGCTTTTTGATAGAATTGAACGATTAGAAGTCCATAAAGCGACAAAAACATGACAACTGCACGTTCGCTAAAGAACAAACGCATGAATACTCAGTTCAGTTCAAGTCAGACGACAGACGTTGTGGGAATTGTTTGTTGTGCGACAGGATTAATGATGCTCCAAAATTCAAAAGAGCAAGTTAGTCAACAACAGCGGCAGCTCGTTAGTTTAACGTTTTTGGTCAAAAGATCTGGCTGCCAGTTTGACTAAAGCAGTCAAGAAGAAAGAAAGAGAGTAGCAAAAAAGTAAAAAGCAAAAAAAAATAAAATAATCGCCACGATCAACAATGATCAACAACGACATTGGATTAGACCAGACCAACAGACGCGAACAGACAGAAAGAAAGACGGACGGACAATCACAAAGTGTCACCAACCAGTCAACCAGAAGCAGCAGCAACAAGGATCATTGTACGCAGCGACAAGGGAATTTAACGTCTTTTACTTCACTGAAGTTTCCTTTCATCGCAACTTCCTCTTCTTCATAGCTTCTGCTTTAGCTCAGCTCATTTAAAATGCGCGCAAATAGCTGCGCATGCGCAGTTAATCTGCACCCGAGTACTACAAGTACACATATGAAATCCCAGCCACTTAGCCAGTTTCTCACTCAACTCACACTCGCACTCGCACAATGCTCGACGTGATGCGTTTTCTTTGCAACGTCACACTGTCTAGTCTAGTCTGGCTTTGTCGTCAGGTCTAAGTTTCATTTTGAACTTGCAAAATGCAAGAACAACTTTAACAACTTTGGCTAACTTTTCTGCAAGTTGTCTTCACTGTCTAACGCTCGCCTAGCCAGTTAGCCAGCCAGCCAGCGTGCCTGAACTGGCTTGGCACATTGGAGTGATGGAAAGTGACGCGTTCATGTTTTGTGTCACTTTGTTGCACGTTGATGTATTGTGACAAACATTCTTGGACTGCGTCTCATTGTCTACCTATACGGCTGCATATTGTACAATACCTGGTTTGCCTTTCAGTTAATGTCTGTGCGAACAATGAGAAATGTATCTGTTTTGCTACTCTTCTTATGTATCTTCTTATTGTTAGTTACTTATATGTCGTTTGAATAAATTATAGCCATCTCTATTAAAAAATATTAAAAAATTATATGAGCCAACTGTGGTATAAGCAGGATCGTAGCTTGGTTTTATGGCGCGGGGAGGGTACACCGCCCCCATGTCTGCAAACACACAAATGAAAAGCAAAGAAAAAAAAACATCTCAATGAAAAATATCCTACGAAAATGATTAGAAATCGTAAGAGAACACTAATTGTTTATAACAAACTTCTGGATGAGGACTCAATTCTACAAGAAAAAAAGAATAGAAGATGCTACAAATCATTTTAAAAGATGAAATCAGCTAGAAAAGCAATAGAACACCATGTAATCATGAAAGGCATGGAGAATTTTCATATGACATATGAGCTTGGTCAATTAAAAAATTATATATTTTCGAGAAACGAAAACATCGACGCAATCTTCACAAATAATAATTATATTATAGACGATCATTAAATACAAATTGATATGGAAAATCTATGAATAACGGTGAAACACTATCTCGCACATAGTTGAGCTTTTTTTCTTCAAGAGAAAATGCATTGCTTTGTTGGCGAAAATGTAAACCACTAAGGTGCAAAAAAAATATGGAAAAATATTCTCTAACGGATAATAGCAACAAACATTGGCACAGTTAAATTCACCTTTGAAAGGACATCTTGAATAAATAAATGGCAGCAATTTTGTGGTATTTGTTAAAATATTTATCGAAGTTTCATCCAAAAGGAAGTCTGATTTCAAAAACAAATCTAAAAGATCTTTCTCCTTCAATTCCGAACGCAGTTTTGATCTGCATGAAACAAAGTGCTTATTATAGAATAAATTGAAACGGAAAAACTATGTCCCAGACTCTGGTTCTGAAAATTGTCAGTGTGTTATAGTCTGTGCTATTTTTCAAGTATGGCTTAACATCGTGCAGGTATCTAATCGTTGCTATATTTCAGTGGCTACTAAGTTAAAATGTTTCTGGATGAGGCCAACTCTAGCACTCCGCTAAGTTCTGCACTGGAACTGGCTTGAATTCACTCGGTAGTTCATGCTTTGGCAATCTGTCAGCGTGTTCGTTTACTGGAATATTGCTGCGGTACACATGGTAGTCAAATTTTTCCCATTCTTTTAACGGCTTTGATTTGGCAATGTGAGTTTTTTAATAGCAGCTTGACTATTTTAAAATGAGAACGGATCCTTTGTAAAGCTAAATTTCCACCAGAAGCAGAGAGCTGTTTGATGGAAAGCTTTTTCTAAAACCAATTCTTCTGAGTATACCCCAAACCCTTCGCCCCAATCCATCAGTAGAGTGGCAGAACAACATCAAGCGAATGAGTGAAGTTTTAAAGAATTACCAAAATACTCATGTACAATACTTAGCTTCCACCTGTAGTAATTATCAGAAATTATACTTTAAACTTTTTTAAACTAAATTAATTCAAACAAAATTTTATTTTCTACTAGCGAAGGCATTTTTGTATTTTTTTTTATTTGTTGCGGCTGGTATGAAAACATACTAAAAAAAACTTTTTTTTATATTTGGGCGAGGTAAAAAAAAAAATACAAAAAAGGAAAAAATTTTTAACATTTTGGAAAATTGGTAACTCGACTTCATGGAACAACCGAATCTGCCTAATGCATTGTTTTAGAGGTCTTTAATTATACTTAAATTGTTGCATTTTAAATGAAAGGACTCATGGGTAGAATGGTTTCGACGTATACAGCGGACATAGAAACGTTTTTACAATTTTATATATAAAGATAGAAGATAGATTTAATTTTGTCTCGTCGCTATAAATAAAAAAAATAATAATTAAAGCTTTAAAGAAAAGTTAACATTCTGAAAACTGTTAATTAATTTACTGCAATAAAAAAATTCAAATTCATTTTCAATTTTTCTATTACAGAAAATTGAGCAATCAATTAAATAAATATTTATTAATTTATTGTGCAAACTATTTTGTAACTGCATTTGCATAAATAATGCTTCAATGAGTTTTCCAATTAATTTATTTTACAGCATTTTCCCATTTTTTTTTCCATTAATGTAAGCAAACGAAGAGCATAGACAAATATCGTACAAACAAAATGGCGATTGAGTCCGGCAGACCAACCAAAAGCAATTTCAATAACAATTTCAATAACAATACACACCAAGTGTGGCAAAATACAAAGAAAAAAAAAAAAAAGAAACCAATTTACAATTTTATTATTTACAAGTAAATATAATAAAATCGAAAAAAATCACATAGAAAAAACCTTTTAAAAGAGCAGACAAAAAAAATGTATAAGGGCAGAGGGCAACCATTCGAAATGGAACATTGGATTGTAGTGGACAAATTGCAATGAAACAATGGCAGCTATACATATAGTATATGTAGGGTATACATATGTAGTAAAACAACCAAGAGCCGATTTATGTGTGTGTCTGCTGAACAAACGAAAAACCAATAAAAATCAAAATTGTCGCATGCGAAACGACGCGGAATTGAATGGAATCAATTTGCTTCCGAATCATTGAACAAATTGAAAACGGCAACAGCAGCAACAATTCAATAGCAACAATAAGGATATGTGTCTATATACATACGTACACGATATCATGTGTTTGGGTAAAAGGACTATACGAGTACATATACAAGCGACAATATCGAATAAACGAACGCCAAATGCTGAAATTGCTTGCAAAATAAATAAACAAACACAAAAGCAGAGCGGAGCGGAGCCGGAACTGAGGCAAAAGTGTTATTGATCCTTTTTTGCGTACGTTGCAATCGAGCGGAAACAAAGCAATGAAAAGAGAGAGAAAGAGATAAATAGCAAAGTACATAAGTGCAAAAGAGCTAGATAGCTATATACGACAACAAGCAAACAAGCAACTGAGCTGATGAGCTAGCAAAGTGATTATGTTTGCGCAGCCATCTTGATTGGCAATGTTATAAAATAAATACAGCGTGGAGTGTCAGACAGACAGACAGACGGACAGACAGACAGAATTGTGGTGTTAAGGGATGGATGAATGGATGAATGAAAATTTTTGGTCTATCCCCTCCGTCAGTATGCATTGGCTGCCATCATTGGATTAGTTCATGGCAAAAGCAATTGTTGTGGGATTTAGTGTCATGTCGGATGCTGGTTTTATATGCTTCAATGTGGTTGTGGGTGGGTTTTATTTCACAGCACATCACATCACTTCATATCATAACTAAACTGAGGTAAGGGTGCTTAGCTATGGATTTTGTTTTGCAGCTCAAGGCAACACTTAGCTAGCATCGCAAGGATAATATCAAAGGCACGTTGTGAGTTTGTGTTGAGTTGAAAACGATAGAATGAGAACGATATAAAGCATAACAATGACAATAATAATTTTGCAAAATCGTTTGTCATTTACGCATGGAAAACAGTTTTGAAAGTAAACAAGCCGCGTATAAATCGAAATGGCAATGGGTTTTGTGTATAAAATACGCCCAAAGCTTACAAATTGTTATTGTTGTCCTTAGAAGAAAAAAAAAAAGAATGAATGAGAGAAAACGATGTTTATATTATATTTTTATTGGGGTTTGTTAGCCAATTTTCTAGTTAATATTTGTTTAGCTGTCAAAGGGAATTTTGTAATTTTATGACAATATAAATGGCTAAATGGAAAGTGTTGGGGTTTTGTTGCGACAAAAATGGTAAACAAAAAAGACTTTTCTTTTTCTTTAAAGAAATATCCCGCAGGACTTATGCACATTATTCAAAGTCAAACCAAAATATAGTCTATAAATAATGTTCTAAAATGACGCAAGTTACAGAAATAGTTGTACATACAAGAACTAGGCCATCGAAATATTAAAAGGATAAAATATGCAGTCAACTTAATACATCAAAGAAGGCTACTTACAGAGTTGCGCAAAAGTTTAAATAGCAACGAAACTGTGTGCCATCTCTCTCTCTCTCTCTTTCTCTCTTTCTTTGCTAAATGATGAAAGTAAAAGGGCGTCCGTCTGTCATGTTTTTTGTACCAAATAGAATCCACAGTCATTTCTATTAGATCACGCAATAATTTTCAACGATTTAGATGTGACCGTGTGTCTGTCGGTCTGTCGAAATCAGTGTACCACACTCGGTTTTAAGCATAGTTACAGAGACTCCAAAAACATACAATATAATAAATATGACAAAAACAATGTCTCAAACTAACTTAATGAGTTTAAAACTTTGAAACTTCGGGTTCAAAAATATACGAAAATCGTGGACAAACCGCTTGTTTTCTTGTTATGCGCCTGATAGACTGCTATCTGGCAGAATATTTCGAATCCGAGCGGAATTGCGACTCTCATTGTTAGGAGTCGTAATTCTACGAGACACATATCTCAACTTTTAATATATTAAATTCTCATGTCACAGTGTTTGTAAAACTACTCCTCCGCAACGAATTAACCGACTCTTGTGGAATTTTGTGTGTTCAGTAGGACTGAGAATAGGTTTTAAACTATTTTTCATACCCCAAAATGGGGTATGATTGAATATTCTCGAAACAACTCAACCGGTTTTAATAAAATTTTCTAGATGTGCATTTCACGGTCAAACTTAAAAGATAGGTCCAACTAAAAAGTAGTTTTTCAAAAATGGGCGGTAGGCGTGGCCACATAGAATAAATGCAGGAATTTATCGACTTTTACAAGTATTGGTATACATGTTACTAGAACCTGCTACATATGGGAAGTGGGTGTGGGTCCGTGTGTGCAAATAATTGAAAAAGAGAAATGAAACTTCTTACACATGTTACTACACCCAAAAAAGTCTATGACCCGGTGGGCGTGGCACCATATTAACGACCAATAAAATCATCTTATCTCTGAAAATAATTACACTAGACAATTGAAATTTAATGTATGTACATGACCCGAGCATGACCGGACAGTTCAGATAGTTCTAGATACAAATCTCTGTTGATGAGGGTATGCTGCAACTAATTTGACGCTATAGCTCCGAAAGAAAAATATCGTTCAAAATCGCAAAAATCCTAAAAATTGATTAATCTTAATCAATAAATTTGTGAACAGTTTCCCAATTAATAATCCGATGGCAAATCATTGTTCATAATCAACACGATCAGACCATCAGAACCAAAGATATCAGCATTTGAAAACAGATATTTTTTTATATTTTAAATCAGAAATCTTAGACGGCAACAACTCAAAAACTGTTTCACTTAGAAAAAATCATTAAAATTGATTATACAATAGAATAGGTCGGAGAAGCTGTAATTTATATACATGTAAATCAAAATATATTGTATATGTTTTGCCTTGTCAAAATGCAGAACTTAGAATATCTTACGTGGTGTAGTTAATAATTCGCCAAAGATGATGCGTGGGTGTTAAAACAATCCGATATATCTCAAGTTAAGACACCTTTTGGGGTAAATATAAGACGCTATATGACAAATAGGAGATGAGTTTGTATAGGAACTATATGCCATACTGGCCTAAGCCTTCTAAGATCTGTAGTGCATGTTAGGGTTGATATTAGAAGTGTTTAATCTAAAAAATAAATTTAAATTTTTTTATAAAAACCCGAAAATGGGCGGTAAATTTGTGTTATAGGGTCTACGATGTCACCGTTAATGCGTTACAAACATTTCGACAAACTGATAAAAACAGTCAATTTAAAAATAAATGCAACATTTCTTATCCATTTTTTATAGCGATTATAACGTAAGACCTACAGTTAACTTAATACAACACACTTTCTCACTCCACTATTCAAATCTCTTTGGGTGGCTATGCAACTTTGTACAACACTGAATTCATAATAGTCGCTGCTGTTTTTCTAAATACTTTATATAAGCCGTATATAAACCACACACGCGGCTGACATAATCTGTGCTACTAGCAGCAAACGACACTTTTGTATAAAAATTCTTTTAAAAAACCATTATAGCAGCTTAAGTATTTGATAAATTTTCAGAACAGTAAGTGTCTCAAACAGTAGCTTAGGCAAAGCAACCACCACGCAAACATAACAAAAAAATAAAAGATACTTCAATGCTTCGATCTTTTTTTTGTTTAATATAAAAAATGCTTTCAGCTTAAAATGTTTTTAAATCTGCATTAGAATTGAAGTAGCTAACAGCTAAGCCCAGCAGCTAAATGCACAACAACGGCTACTAAATGAATGCAGTGGAAACTGAATATAATTCGAAATCAAATTGAGATACATAATGAAATGTTCAGATACAAAACATATATTCAGCGCATGATTTATTTTAAAATTATGCAGTATTTAGATCAAAATGGATTGTTAGTTTATTTATGCTGTTGAAAAAAAGAGCTAAGATATTTATATTGCTATTGTAGCTATAATACGATTTTGACAATTTAATAAATCGTTGAAATAAATCGACAAGAAAATGCTATGCATATAACAATAAAATACTAAAGCTGCTAATATTATTAACTTTCCAAGTTAAGAAAATACCTTGAAAATAACATAATTTCTTGCATGACATGTCAATTTAAACTAAAAGTATCGCTGCTCTATTTGTGTGCGGCCTAAAACCGAAAAAACCCTAAATTTACTATTTTCAGATTTAAGTCAATTATATAAACAGTTTAATAATGAGCACACAAAATACACGCAGCATAATTATACCTTAAGGCATCGTGCAATTATTAAATGAGCACAAAGCAAAACGAGCATCGTAAATTAAAAGCGTAGTAAGTGGAGACAAGTATATATATTGTATATAAAATAAAAGATATAAATAGCTACAATTACATAGACGATGAGTAAATGTATCTATAAGATACACTGTAACTTATTTACTTGCGTACAGTGCACGCCCACTTTCATTTGCCAAAGCAAACATTGTTCCGTCTTAGTTTCATTTATCTAAACCATTAAAACTGGATGCTGGAAGTCTGCAGAGATAATTTATACACAGCAAGATACAGCAAGTTACATAGATACAAAAAGTATCTGCGTACATGTATGCGAGAGAGTTTAACTTTGAAAGAGGGCCATATTGTCTGCATAATGCTTTTGTGTGTGTACATACACGTATGTTACATGATACTTCCGTATATACACATAAATAAACAAAAGCATATAAAAACCGTTGAAATATCATTAATATGATTTATTAAAGACCCAATTTTGTGACAAATCTTGTAAAAAGTAAAACAAATGATTTATATATTTGCATGTAAATACAATACAATTCAAAACGAATAATATTTACCTTCAAATTAATCTTCTGTCATTAGGAAAATATTGTGCTTTACAATATCAAAAAAAAAAATATAAATTTAATGTGTTCGCCTTCGCGACTCAAATTTCAAATGAATTTATTTTTATAATTGTTGCCTTATCGAGTTTGTGTTTTATAGCAATGAGTGTTTTGGCACACATATTAATTTAATTCAAAATTACGACATATAGGAATTTTCTTGATCAAGTTGATGAGAAATGTACGTACCTTCCATGATGCAATTATACTAGGTAAAGTACTCCGAAAATCAGGGGTGTCAGGGAAATATCTACCAACTTATTTCCAACCTAATTCCAACCAAAAGAGATTTCAAGGTGTCACACAAAGTATTTGTGTAAAAAAATAATAGTCTGAGTTGGCAGATTAGCATAAAAAATGTATACGTGCTAGTGGTGGGAAACTGATAATAAATTCAATCGTCGATAGTCGATTAAAGATTTTTGATGATATCGGTAAACTAAAATGAGTCAAATTGCTATGGAAAAATATCTCTTTTTGTGCAAAATTATATACGAACACTTCAAATAGTTTTTTAAACAACTAAGATTTATGTGTACATACGCTGGTGCGGGCAAATTATTGATGACACTAGCGATACATGATTAGTTTACAGTTTTAGCCCGCACTAGCATGTATGGGCATATGTATTTGTATGCGTTTATGTACAACAATGCACTTACCAGAGTTGTCATGCATCCTTTGTTGTTTGGCGGTGAAATTATTTTAAATTTTATTTTGTTTAATTTAAAAAGTGGCATATAAATTCATAATT
This sequence comes from Leucophenga varia, assembly GCA_018903435.1. Classification (NCBI taxonomy): domain Eukaryota; kingdom Metazoa; phylum Arthropoda; class Insecta; order Diptera; family Drosophilidae; genus Leucophenga; species Leucophenga varia. The sequence continues at coordinate 7,443 of JAEIFJ010001477.1, read as the reverse complement.
AATTTATTTCTAGTTTTATGTTAATTAAGTTTTTGTAGGTATGGTCATTAAAATATAAATAAACTATGAAAAAGAAAAGTCTACAAAGGTCTGCAAAAATATTCAGCTGTGATGACAGCCCCTTGCAGATATTGGCAAAACTGTCTTCGAACAATGAAATCTTTCTGAAGTTCTTTGACACCTAGATTTTAGAGATTTACAAACTAACCAAAGGCAGATTTATTAGGGATTTTCCTAACACCTCTGTATAATTTCTGTTCTTTTGCTTCGGTTGCATACTTTTGCATACTCGCCTAATTTGTTAGCAAATTAGAAAGAGACAGTGCCGGAATACGTCTTTGATGCAATTGCATCATGTGCTCAGAAAATAATATTTTTAAAATTCTCTATTTACTCTTCCAATTGAATTTCACCGCCTTCAAAGTACCCCGCTCCTCATTGCAATACATCGTTGCCAAAATATTTTTGAATCTTCGATACAGTTGGAAAGTCGATTTTAGTAATGGCCTTAAGGTCTATCGTCTTAAAGCAGTGACACCGGAAGGGTCCATTGACCTTTTGAATAGCCAGAAGTTGCATGAATCCAGATCAGGTGAATACTAAGGTTGTGGAACGATATGAGTCGAGTTTTAGCGAAATATTAAAAAAAATTCAGTGATTTCGGTACCAATCGAAATTTTATATTGAATAAACGTTTTGATATGCCAATATCGTCAACAAGATCTCTCAGCATTAACCAACGGTTTTTGAACACCAAATCTTTAAGTTTTTAGACGTGAGTTTTTAGACGTGAGCGTTGGTTAAGGATATCACTATACCACTTGTAAATACTTTTTTCCACATAGCCTCATCACCAATGGTTTTCTTGATTATCCTCAACGAATCCACAACAAAAAGTTGATTGAAATTTAATGCTAAATCTTTGTTCTACAAGCAACTCACAAAGCAAAGCAAGGAATGTCCTCCCAAACTAAATAAAAACCAATTCGCGCAGTTTAAATTTAAATTGTTACCTTATTTTTTGGGTACAGTATCATGTCCGTCCGTCTATGCGTACCTTTGCCTTCCGTTAATTGCTTCGATTATACATTAATCAGGAAACTAGAATTAAACTTTATTTAATTAAGAATAAAGACACTTTTGGGCCGACAAAAAATTCAAATTACTTGAGTGCAATATTCGACTTTGTCTGTCTGTCCATATGTTTAAAAAAATTTTTTTCTATCAAAATCAGTTTAAATTTGTTTAAACTGAAAAAATTAGTAACGCATTAGCAGCTAAAAAACTTGTTTCATTGAAACAAAAGATTTGTATTTAAAAACAATTTTGTATTTTTTTTTTTGGAAATGCAATAAAATTAGGTATGGTGTTTTTTTATTGTACCATTAAAAACAATGTCGATAAGAATTAGCTCATTAAAAAAATTTAAATATGAAATTCGATGTGAATTGGAATGCAAACAATGCGCGACGTTCAACGAGGCGTATACTTAATCAGTCATTAAAAACGCTGACAGCACAAAAGCAAGCCACACACACACACACTCACACACAATTGTACTTGCGGAATTTTCATGCAACACTTAAGCAATTAGTTTATCACTTCATTTATTAGAAAAGTGGCGTAAAATTTAAAAAAAAAAAAAATATTGTCCCATATTGTAACAAACAGCTGCACTGTGTGGTCTGCTTGATTTAAGTGGATTTTGCTTTCAAAAGAGAAACAAGTAGCAAAACACATGTCCTTGCAGCATATTCAGCGCCGCATCGTTGCATAATTATGTTATGCGTCGTCCTTTGTGTTTATCACAAAAATAGATCAAGTAGTCGCGCTGTGTGTGTCCCTCATAATTTATGTAATGCTGTATATGGTATAAGTACTTTTTTTCATAGCACACAACACACTTGAAAGGATATTTAAATTTTATGAAGTATTAAAAAAAAACAATTTGTATGCTTTATAAAAATTTATTAAGCGTATTAAATGGGAGAAATGAGAGAAAAAAAACGCGGCATCTATTAAAATCTTAATGGAAGTACGCATTTATAATTATTAAGCATAGCAAATTTGATAAGCAGCCTACGAAGTTATGCTGTGTGTAAGTAGCTCATTATGTGGTTGGGTTCTATTAAAAAAAAAAATGTTTTAAAAATTTTGAGTAGAAATTAGCTAAATACTGAATTTGCAGAGATGGCTCTGGAAGATCAAATTGAAGTACTATTATACCTCCATTTTGATAATACTAATTATTGAGTGATAAAGAACAAAAAAATTAAAATAGTGCGTTAAATGACAGGATTCGTATTAGCTTAGTAATAAATTTTGCTTTTAATAATCGCCACAAAAATCGTTCGGTTCTGTACGCTAACAATCATCCAAAACGTTGTCAGGGTCGACAAAAATCTGTCCGACCCATTTGAGACCAAGAGAGGCTTCAGATAGGGCGATGCGTTGTCCTCAGACGTTGACCTGACTGGCAATATTTTCTATAAAGGAACTATACTGCTCGTGTATGCCAATGACATCGACATAATCGGCAGAGCTTTTAAAGAGATTGAAGAGAAATCCCGCTCCATGGGGCTAGCGATGAACGAGATTAAGACGAAGTACTCGGTATCAACTCTCAGATCGACAAAACGCCCTAGAGAATCTGTAAGTATAAAGAAATTCAACATCGAGTTTGTAGAAAATTTCGTCTACTTATGATCAGAGGTAAACAAGGTGTCAGTTAGGAAATTAAACGAAGAATCACTTTTGCTAACCGCAACTATTTTGGTCTCGGTAATTTGAGCCTCGATAACAAAAATCAAACTCTACAAGACGTTGATACTCCCGGACCTGATGTACGGCTTAGAATCATGGGTCATGTCAGAGGCGGACAAATTAGCTTTGAGAACATTGATAGAAAAATTCTTCGTAAAATCATTGACCTGTCAGAATGGACAACGAGTTCCGAAAAAAAAAAAAAAGGGTATAATGACATCGATATAGTCAGGCTCATTAAGAATAGACGACTGCACTGGGTTGGACATGTGCTTGGAATGGATGCACTTGATCCGGCGAAACAAGTGTTCGAACGAAACGTGAATGAAATCGGAGGATCACATTAGCGAAGACAATCGCCGCTGCGTTGGAAGGACCAGATCTTTGAATTGAATTTGATTGTAAACGTAGTTCGTCAAGCCAGAAATCTTCAGAATAAAATCCATTGAAAGATATTCGACGGTCAAAATATTAAAGTTGTTGTGGGTACATCACATTTAAATGAATATTTGGACATATAAAACTATATACGCGATGGGTTTCGCATTTACTCATACTCGATCAAAAGCGGAACCGTGTTTCTTCTTAAACAAGTGTTTTATAGCCGTGAGCAAAGCATGGATCCATCACATCAGATACCAAGAAACTATCGAAGCTGTGGACTTCTTTGGTTGAACATTTACAAAAGGAGAGGGGTTTAGACAAATATATAACAAAGATAAAATTAATTTTCCACAAAGACAATGTACAGATAAAGTCGTTATGGCTAAAATTCTTAAGATAGGCCTCGTTCCTTATTTAGCGTATGTGACTATTGTCTTTTCCAAACCTGTAGAAGTGACGCAGCTGAATATGAAATTTCGGTCGAAACACATGTCTACTTTAAGAACCTAAAAAATGAACTAAATTATCAAAATACCCTCGCATATAAAATTTTTATTTGGAATAAAATAACATATAAAAATATTTGGTCAGTCGTTTCGTAGCGTTCTTTCTTTTTGACAAAATTCGACGAATTAAAAACACGTGTATTCTTACAAAATTTAACCCCTAAATACAAACTTTAAAATAAGTAATACACATACCTACTACACTCTAATCAAAATCAAAAATCAATTTAAAAAGGGAACAAAGAAAGCCAGCAAACTTAAATCAGTCACCCGCTTCACGCTCTGTCATCGCTAATTAGAATCCATTCATAGTTTTTGTTAAGTGCACATTTCCGGACAGCTCTCATTCGATGCTAATTGCCACAGGAGCGGAACTTTAAATGCATCAAATCAAATCTACACAATTGGGCAAAGTTTCTCATTCCCATTCAAATACCCGCACTCATTACTGACTATGTAAAATGTACATAAATACGCTTCTCTTATATACAATACAATATTTTTGTTTATGTTTGTGTTTGGTTGAAATAATTGCATTTTATAATTAAATGAGAAACAATTTGAAATAATTGCCTTTAAATAAAAGCGATCATTTTGAAACACTCCAACTCAATTGAGTTCAATGTTTTTTATCGCTCTGAGACAGAAATATGGTTTCTAAAGTGGATTTTAGGCAAACTATAGTCAACTCATTCGCACGTACACATTTTATAAGAAAATAAAATAGATAGAACACTCTAAAGCAGATTCGAATTTATTGACTTGTGAGGTCGTGGAAACCAAAAAAAAAAAAAAAAAAAAAAAAAATTAATGCCTAATTACCGCCATTTTTATTATAATTTTTTTCTATAGCACAACTCAATAAAGTGTTGAGCAGCGTTTTTGATTTAAATTATTCAGAAAATCAAAATCATATATCTTTAGGTTTTAGGCAAATTAGCAAAACATAATTTTGGTTTATTGAAATGGGGTTTTGTTTAATTTTTTAACTTTGTTATAAAAAAACTATTTATAAAAACATAATTTGAGCTTTAACCCAAAAAACGAGAAATTCAAAAAAACATAATTCAATCAAATAGAAGCTCAATCAATATACTACATAAGAAAATTATGATTTGTGGTTATTTAGGATATTATTTATTATACCCCTGTACCCAAGGGGTAAATGGGTATATTAAGTGGGTACAAATTTATGTAACAGCCAGAAGGAGGCATGGTATCCCCTATATTCTTTATCAGCATTGATAGCAGAGTTGATCTAGCTATGTCCGTCTGTACGTGTGTCATGCTGTCTGCCGTATGAAAACGATTATCTCGAAGACTATAAGAGATAGGTTTATGTCTAGTACCATTTTAAGGAGTAGGCCCCATACAAATATACCCCAAAAATTTTGAGTTTTTGCATAAAAACTCTTATTTTTCTACTCTAGGACCTCTGAATTTAGTATGAATTATATTTTTATTATAGGACCTCTAAATTTAGTATGCCTATAGTAGCCAGGTAGAGCCCCATATAATTTTAACGCATTTTTTTGAGTTTTTTGTATGAAAATCCCATACAAGAAAGTATGGTACTTAGATAAGACTTAACTTAAGGTGCATAACGATTGGATACAGGGTATCTTGTAGTCGAGCATACTCGACTTCAGCGTTCTTTCTTCCATGAAACTATGTTTGTCCATCTGTCCGCCCGTCCGTCGATCCGTCTGTCAGTCAGTCCAACCGTCTGTCGTACTTGTTTCTTAATCTAGGAACTCTAAATCTATATTTATATATAAAAATGAATGTGTGGGTTAATATATGTTTGTGCTTTACAGAAGATCAGATTTCTGTACCGATCATACTGAAATTTTCACAGAGTGAAAATTTCAGTATGAACAAAATATTATCACTGACAGATTTTCCTCAAATTTTGGAGGTTACAAATGAAAAATTTTGCAAAAAGTAGGGCCACCAAATAAACTTTTTACGAATTTTTCTTTTGAAATGTATTATTTTTTTTTCTTTGGGATAGTTTTATTATATGATGAGTTCTAAGACTAAGAGTAAGATTTTTTGGTTCAAAAATTTGTTTGACGTGTTCAAGGGGTACTCCGAAATTTGCTTCTGGGGATCATTGGGTGAACCAACATAAATTTTTAATCTAATTTTTTTTTTTTAATTTAATTTCAATGTTAGGGGTGAGCGAAGCACAATGGATGCGACTAGCTTATTATAATTTATCGTTAAATAAAAAAACTTATTTGTTTCTTATAATAAAAATTACGTTTACATTTAGTCTCCTTATTAAGCCATCACAAAATTTGAAGTTTTTATGAAAAGATGACCCAGTTCTTACTTTTTTAGTATGAACATTGTTTGTGAATTTTAAGCTATAAAACAGAAATATACAACAAAGACTAGAGCCAATATAGGATATTATTCAAATTGGACACAGGGTATCTCGCAGTCGTCTCTGTTTCTTGGTCAGCGTTGTATCTTTCTTGTTTTACTCAAATTCACTCTATCATATTTAATTAGTAGTGAACAGCTATAATTATCGTAAAATAAATATTAAATTTTAGCCTAAAGCGTTTGGTTGGCCTTTTCAAATTGATAATAAATTATCGAATGAACAAATTTGATCTTGTTGGTTTTAGATAGAAATGCATATTCATGTTTATAGATTTCTTTCTTGGCAAATAATAATAAGAAAAAAAAAACACGCAATAAACTTATTAGCGCTCATTTAACTGTAGATATTAGATACTTTATGTCAATATTCATAAAAATACTTTTAATAATTTTCGAAAGAATTAGAATTAGATTTCGAATCTTAATAAAAATAATTTGAGGATTGCCAGAAGAAAATCGCACTGTAGATTATTCAATAACTCACTATCGAGAGAATAGAAAATAAATAGACTACGGTTTTCGGAACATGCCTGAATAATTCATTTTCGACGAAAAGCCGAATATGAACTAAAACAGTTCCACTTTATACGGCGCAAAAAAATTCTTTAAGCCCAATTCGTAACAAAATTTAATCGAAAGCAAAATATCTTTGAAGCATCTTTTTTAGAACAACAACTTTACTTAAACAAATACGCTTGAAGTACTTTCTATGCTCAAGAATATGAATGCATAATTATTTACCAACTGAAAACTGTTTAAATAAATACGTTACGATAAATTCATTATGGAAAGTACTCGCGTAACTCGTTATTAATAAATACATCATACTTTTATCGCTATTGTACTTTCCGCTTTTGCTGTCTTCAATGCCCAACCCTCGAAAAAAAACTTTTCATATAAACGTTTAAGTGTTCCCCAGGGTGAGATACATTTTCGTCGACAACAACAACAACAACAAAGGCAATGCGAACGACTTTACATCATTTTCATGGTCGCTTCCATTTTGTTGTTGCGGTTAGAGCGGGACAGCATCATCCCGCTGTCTTGCTGCCTGGTCTGTCAAATATTAAATTACGCTTGTTAAATTGTCTTGTTAAAATCAACTCGGTAAAATAGACGCAATTTATCATATTTTAATGGGGTACACTTCGGGAAAATTGCTGCTTATCGCCAGAGCACTGATTGGGGATTGGGGACTGGGAGCCCAAGGAGAGTGCTCTACGTGCTCTCTCCCACTCTCTCTCTTCTGTCTCTTCTGTGTTGTTCCCCACTCACACTCGGCTTGGGAACTCGATCTATGAATGTCGATGAGCAATGAGTTGTTGATTTCATTTGTAATGGACTTTTATTTCACTCGCCAAACGCAGCTGTATAATTTTTGAACCGATCGACCAGT